>JAFEMH010000904.1:0-585095 GCA_022495995.1 Adenophora triphylla var. japonica
GTCCAAAAGAAATAGATTGGTATTGGTGGAGTGTGCTAGTGGTTGTACAATTCTTAATTAGTATGTGTCTGTGTATGTGTTTGGGTATTTATTTATTTATTTTTATTTTTTTTTGATACCCAGGTTTTCAGTTTCGTTGGGTAAGTCACGAATCATGGTCGTATTTTCCGGTGGTAGCGAGGTAAATCGCGGGATGTGCCCGAATGACACAGGGAACATGTCAACTAATATCACATACAAGGTCCAACCATAGAAGAAAGCAAATTGCTTTCACCAGGAATCGAACCCACGCTGCATGCCTTCAAAATCTTATGTCCCCTTCCTTTTACCACTCGACTTTGCCCCGAGGGACGTGTTTGGATATTTAGCTATATCATCATCGATCGATGTATATCAAGTTTTTATATTCTCCTGAGATTAATAAACATACTAAATTTCAGGTATGTCTGACATATTGCAATTTTTAGTATTTATAATTTCAAGTAAAATTGCAAACTGAACTAATGGAACTCAATATCTTGTCAAAACCAAAGTTCTAATACAATATTAAATTATTGGGCAAACTGCATTTTAGTTATTCGAGTTTGTTAATATGTTTCAATTGATTATCGAATTTGCATTTGTTACAAGTTGGTTATTGAGTTTGTCTTTTTGTTGCAATCAAGTGTAATTTTAGATGATCCGATAAAAATCTAACGAATAGTATAACATGTGCCACTCACGTGACTTACTTAAGAGGCATTTTCATCTTTCCATGGAATGAGACTTGCACGGGCTTTTCACGTGAAGTTATTCTCTTCTTCACTACAAACCCCAACTACCAAATTAATGGAAGTCATATTTCGAGTCAGTCACGATATCGAGCAGCTGGCATGCAGCTCTCTTAACCCAAAAATTAATCTCCCGAGAATCACTCGGTATATCACGGGCAAGTTTACACAAATACTGCTTACAAAATCTCATATGCTCGTAAACAAGAAACGAAAGAATTCGATACTGAACTTCATTTGGTAGTGTCTTCATTCACATAATCTTGTCCATTCATAGATAAAAATCTCAACTTTCAACCAACCATTTATCTTGAACTTGCAAGAAAACATACATAGGATAAAGAAACAAGCATTCCTATTATAGATGATTGTTAAACCTAATTCAACGCATAATATTTTTCATTTAAAATCAAATTCACATTTGACAAAGTACAGTCGAGGCCAAATTGAGTTTGAAAAGTAAGAAAATCTAACTAACTGAGAAGAGGCTACCTGATTGCGTTTGGAGTTTTGAGAGGTGAAGGAGACGAGGGGTCGACGAAGAGGATATCGGTGGGTTTCGTGAGAAGCGAGAGGAAGGAGCTTGTGGAGAGAGAGATAGCGGGGTTGAAATCAAATTCATAGTTTGTTTTTAATTACAAACATTATCGAAGAAGAAATAACTTCAGGGAAAAGCCTGTGCAAGTCTCATTACATTGAAAAAGACAAAAATATTCTTTAACTGACTCACGTGAGCGGCACATGTTATAATATTTGTTAGATTTTTAACGTTTCATCCAAAATTACACCTGATTGTAACAAAAAGACAAACTCAGTAACCAACTTGTAACAAATACAAATTTAATAATCAATTGAAACATTTTTACAAACTCAAATAACTAAAATGCAATTTGACATAAATTATTTTCTTATCGAATTATTTAAACATGTCATGTCAGAGCGAAACTCAAAATAATATAATGAATATCAAGCTTTCTTACAAATGGATGTTTTTATGAGTCTCTAGAAACAAACATTGCTTCCAAATAGAAATTACTTGAGGCCTAAGGTGAAGAAGATGACAAGAATCCACGTGTAAATATACACACCATATATCGATTTGTTTGACAGTAAAGTATGATGTGAATGTTGTTCTTTCAACATTATGTTATGGGCATAAAGTTGATGTGGCCATTTATGTCCACATAATTTAATGCAACTATCACTCTCTCTCTCTTAGAACCCGAAAAATAAAAAGGAAAAATTGACAAATTGTTCTCTGCTTTTCTTGATCATTCATGTGTGTACTGTAGAGAGATTGAAAGTATGGTCGGTTTGTCGTCTTCCTTTTATGAGGTAGCCTATCCTACTTCATGGATTAAGGCTTGTTTTTGTTGAAAAAAATATGTTGTGTGTAAAGGAAATTGTGTATTTTTTTTATATTAATTGTTTGTTATTTGACATAGATTATTGTGGGTGTATGTTTTACTTCATGTGAATATTGAAATGGTATATTTAGATGTTCAATTTGAGATTGGATGAGAAAGATATAATAGCTCAAAGTTGGTGGATTTAAAGTGTAAATTTTAAAATTTAGCACCACTATTGATGTCCCATGATTCCTAGATTAATGAGAAATTAATAGGGATCATTACCTTGGGATTAGGGGTTACAAAGTGTGAAATTAAATCCCATGAATACAAGGTAATGACTCCCATATTAATACAAGGATTAATTGGAAAGTCATAACATGGTTGTTGAAGCTATAACTAGAGAAATTCACAACAAATGAAAATAATTTTTTTCATCAATCTTTTTTCTTCCCTTTGCAATTTGTTCATCTTCTTTCTTTGGCCTCCTAGAAATTTATTCATGGTGATTTTGTCCAAGCATAGTGAGATTCGCCGGAGATTCTAGTGTGCAAGAATGGTCCAGTCCGTCTGTTTTATCATGGGAGACGAACGTCCAAAACAACTTCAAGCACAACTCGGTGAGGGGGCGAATTTGTCTTAAGGAGAGTGTGTCACACACGACTCGGACAACATCAAGAAGATCATCAAACAAAATTTCTCCTACGGTTTCTTCTCGTTTAATTTTACGTTGTAATTTATTTTTCAATATATTGTAATTCTTTTCTTATTTTGTGCTTATTGTAAAATTTTGTCTAACAATATTAAGACAAATTTTCTATTTGAGAAAGAATTACAGATTTGAGGAATTCGGTGGAGCGGCGGCCACGAGAGAAAAGATAGAAAACGATGGATGAAACGGATGGAAGAAAATTCCAGCAAGTTTTT
Organism: Adenophora triphylla var. japonica; assembly: GCA_022495995.1. Taxonomy (NCBI): domain Eukaryota; kingdom Viridiplantae; phylum Streptophyta; class Magnoliopsida; order Asterales; family Campanulaceae; genus Adenophora; species Adenophora triphylla. The sequence continues at coordinate 3,047 of JAFEMH010000904.1, forward strand.
TGCAATGAACAGATGTGGTAAAATTGTGATTCCCGATTCGTTAGCCGTTTGATCGACCTCAAATTTAGTGAGCAAGTTCTAAACTTATATAACAACAATCTGGACGGTGGAAATCGAAATCTTTTATCTGGAGATGAAGATAAAATTTTTGAAATAGAACAGTTCAGAAATTTTTTTTGAACATATAATGAACTAACGGAAGAACATCAAGGATGTTGCGACGATTGTGTAAAATAGTTGTGGGGAAGCCACTTCTAGTGTTTATACAATGGGTGATATATCTCTTATGGTTCATGAGATCATAGTGAGAAAAATCGAAAAGTTTGTAGGAACTAAATTAAGAAATTGAACGTTGAAAGATGTAGTCTTTAACGTTCTTATGGTTCACAAGAATCATAGTGAGAAAAATTGAATAGTTCGTTGGAACTATGTTGAGAAGATGAACGTTAAAATATATAGTCTTTAACGTTGCATTTTATCAATAATGTATTGACAAAGATGATGGGGCTTCTTGAAAGGAGTTGTTAAATCATATTATTGTCATTAGTGAAAAAGTCACAAAGATAAAAACAATAAAGTTTCTTGAAAGAAGTTGTTGAATTCTATTGTGAACATTGACAAATGTCACAAGAACTAAATCTATAGGGCTTCTTGGAAGAAGTTGTTAAAACCTATTGGGGGAATATGTGACTAATGTCATAAAGATAAAAACAATAAGACTTCTTGAAGGAAGTTGTTAAATCTCATTGTTGTTGATGATGACAAATAACACAAAATATTTAGAATGAGAACTTCTAAAAGAAATTGTGTATTTTGTAAATGAGAATGTGACTTTCTCTAATTTAGAGGTACTCCAAGATGAGACCTTTAAAGTTTTGAAATAATTAACCTTCAACTATAATTACATTAAGAAATTTAGAGGTTTATAAATATGAGTGGTTATAAGAAATAAATTGTGTTAACTTTCCTATTGAATTAGCAATTTATTCTTGAAGTTAATTCTCTAATTAAGTTTGAGAGTTATCTATCTATATATAATAACAAGATCTTGGTAATTAAAGGGGGATTGAGGGACATTTTAGTCTTTTCACAGGATGGCAAATTGGCAAAAAAATGGGCTGAAATGGGAGGTGGCGAGCAATGATTGGTGAGGTTTTTTTTTTTAATCAAATAGGACACGTGTCGGGCGTAGAGGGAAGGGCAATTTGGACTTTTCTCGGGCGCGTGTAGGATACGCGCCGACAAGGCGCGTTTTGCAGATACTCTTTTTTTTTTTTTTTTTTTTAAATTATATTTGCCACGTGGCGAATTCTGATTGGCTGGAAGGATTTTCGAAAAAAAAATTATCCTATTTCTTTGACCTCATTTATTTTATAATAAAATATTTTTTGAAAAAAAATTTTTACACCAAAATTCATAATTTTTTTTTCCTCTTTAAATAGAGACTTCTTTCATTTGATTTGGACACAGAAAAAAAATCCTCTTTTTTAAATACTCCCTCCGTCCCAATAAGTGCTTCACCCTTTTGAGTGGGCACCCTTTTGAGTGCCCAATAGATTAAAGGGAAAATTCTACCGCACGGCAATTAGGCCGTCATTGCTTTACGGCACCGAATGTTGGGCCGTGAAACAGTGTCACGTGCATAAGATGAATGTGGCAGAGATGCGTATGCTTCGATGGATGTGCGGTCATACAAGAAAGGATAGGTTGGGGAATGAGGTGATCAGAGGTAAAGTAGGAGTTGCGCCCATTGAGGATAAAATGAGGGAAAATCGTCTACGGTGGTTTGGACATGTGAGAAGGAGGCGAGTGATGCAGGTTGGGAGGCCTGAACAGGTGGAGAAATGAGAAAATGGCGAGGGGTAGGGGAAGACCCAAACAAACTTGGATTAGAGTAATTGAAAATGATATGAATTTACTTGGAGTGGATGAAAGTATGGTGTTGAAGAGGCCGGAGTGGAGGGCAAAAATCCATGTGGGGGGTTGACTTTTTATTTTTTTATTTTTTATTTTTTTTTTTATTTTTTTTATTTTTTTACTTTTTTATTTTTATTTTTATTTATTTTTGTATTTTTGTATTTATTTTTATTTTTTAATTTAATTTAATTTAATTTTTTTTTTCTTTATTTATTTTTTTTCACGATAACATAAGATGATTCATGTTAGCCGACCCCAAATTATTTTGGGACTAAGGCTGTGTTGTTGTTGTTGTTGTTGGAAGAAAAAAAAATGTTGTGAGTGGAAAGAATAGTGAATATTCTTTTCCAAAAAAGGAAAGGTGAAGCTTCTAACGGGACGCCCTTTTAGGTAATTAGTGAAGCTTTTATTGGGACGGAGGGAGTATAAACTTCGTAATTATCCTTTGCTAAATTTTCAATTTCTTTTTTAGTGAAATTAATTAAGTGTTAAGTATTTTTTAATTATAAATGATAATAATAATAATAATAATAATAATAATAATAATAATAATAATAATAATAATAATAATAATAATAATAATAATTTTAGTAATTAAAAAATAAATTATTTTGTACTAAATTCATTATTTTTAAAAAAAATTACACCAAAATTCATAAAAAAATCTCTATAAATAGAGACTTCTTTCATTTTATGTTGACATAAAAAAAATATCCTTCTTCTTTAAATATAAATTTCTTAATTATGCTTCGTTAATTTTTCAATTTCTTTTTTGTCAAAATTTTCAATATATATATACAGAGAATATATATATATATATATATATATATATATATACTCCCTCCGTCCCGGTTCACTTGGCACCAACTTTTTGGGTGTAGGAATTAAGGAAAAGTGATGTAAGAAAGAGAAAAAGTTAAATGTTGTGAGTATGAAGAATTAAATAGGAGAGAGAATGAGTGGGAGAAATAGTTAGGAGAGAGAATGTTGTGAGTGTAAAAGTGAAGTAGGAGAGAGAATGAGTGGAGGGAATAGTGAATATTCTTTTCCATTTTGGGCAGTGCCAAGTGAAGTGGGACGACCCAAAATGGAAATTAGTGCCAAGTGAAATGGGACGGAGGGAGTATATATGTATATATATATATATATTGAAGAATAGTAGTGATTTTTTTTTTGTCTTATTTACTCTTTTATATATAGAACTTAAAACTCATATTAGTTTCTTGGTTAAATTTTTTCATTAATTTGAAACTCATATTACAAGTCAATATAATATAGTTTTAGCAATAAGCATAAAATAATTATTTATAAATCGCTGTCTCTCTCTATATAAAAAGACTTGCTTAAGTTTTAAAATCTATGGAGGGGAAAAAGATTACTGAAAATGAGTAGCTTATTTAAGAAGATTTGTACATTCATGTTAAATATACACATGTGCACACACAGTAAAACACATTAGAACAAAATATCAAGTAATTAAATGAGTTATAATCTCAATTTTTATGAAATGAAATAAATTTCTTTTATGAACACTTACCCAAATAAAGTGGATAGTAAATGATTTATTTTGCTTTTTCTTTTTTTATTGGTTAAAATTATGAGAGCCGTCAATTACACGGGCAGAGGCGCGTGAATGCATTAGGGTTTTTTTAAAAAAAAATTGGACACGTGTCATCTGTATGTGGAAGGGTATTTTCGCCTTTTCTCTGGCGCGTGTACGTCACGCGCCGACAACGGTGCGTTTATGCAGTTTTTTTTTTCCTTTTATTTTTTAAGAATTTTGCCACGTGTCGCCCTTTGATTGGCTATCTGAATTTTGAATTTTTTACATCGTATTTCTTTACCCTCAATTATTTTATAATAAATTAATTTTTTAAACTTTTTTTTACACCAAAATTCATAATTTTTTTCCTCTTTAAATAGAGACTTTTTTCATTTGATTTGGACAGTTAAAAAAACCCTCTTTTTTAAATATAAATTTCTTAATTATCTTTTGTTAATTTTCATTTTTTTCAATATCTTTTTAGTAAAAATGAAATAAGTGGGAAGTATTTATTTTTTAATTATAAATGAAAATATATATGGTTATTTAATATAATAATAATTTATATCTATATATAAAGAATATAAAATAAAATAAATGTGGGTTTTGGTTTCTATTAAAGAGTATAAATTAAAATAAAAGTGGTGGGATATAGGATGATGAGTTGAAATGGTGTTGAATTTTTATAAACAAAACAATTGTGTATTTATAAAGTATATATGGTTATTTAATATATATATATATATATATATATATATATATATATATATATATATATATATATATATATATATATATATATATATATATATATATATATATATATGAGGGATTGTAATGAATGTGAGTTTTGGTTTCTATTTAATAAGTGAGATGGGGTAATATGGTTATTGTGTTTATTTTAATTCGATATATCAAACAATTTATTGATTTTTAAAAAAAAAAATCTTTGAAGCATAGTAAATAAAGTATTAATAAATTTATCAATTTTTCTCTTCGTCTCAAAGTTTTGTGTATTTATAAAGACGAATATCGGGAAAGATGGACATCATTTTTAAAATTTTGATTGACGTGTATGTCAATATAATAAGAAATAAAGATAGTATAAATTTGTATTTTAAAATAGGGAGAGGAAGAAGTGGGTTGAGTTTGATGAGAAAGTGGGGGGTTTGGGAAAAATTATTTTCATTTAACCAAATTGTTAGTATTTTTAGAATTTTTATTTTTCTCCTAAAAATTAAATAAGTTACGTTGAAAATAAATATCATAATTATGTTCATAATGAGTTAATGTAAATAAATATGACATAATTTTTTTGATGTATAAGCATGAGTTAATCGGAAGTTTCCATTTGAAAAAGAATGATATTAATTTTTTTTTTGGCCTAGCCTTGGCCTAGGTTTTTATCCCACATAGAAAAAAAAAACAAAGTAAGATGGGTTGCTTTGGTTATATAATGAGAATGAAGCTTAGGCAAGCATGCATGGTTCGTCCGTGGCTTTATCCAATGGGCGGCTTGGCCTTGACCGGCCGTGGCCTTGGTTTTGACTTTGTATTTTTTCAAAAAGTAGTTCAAATAAAATATTTGACCTCGAATAATTCGAATTTCAATTTTGAATGAAATATAAATAATTTTTTATATGTAAATACAAATTGAATACGAATAAGAATCAAATTTTATATTTGAATACAATCTCTCGGATGTAACACAATATTTATTGTAGTGACCTTCAATCTGATAATTTTACTCATAATATATGTTACAAATATTTTTTTTACAATTTATACAAACATCTCTATTTCTTTTGTATTCGTTTAGATTTCGATCAGTTATTCGTTATTAACTGTCCGTGCATCGCACGGGGGTTAAACTAGTATTTATAACAACAAAGTTATAATTGTTGAAAATTAAAGCCAATGTTTGGTTTGTGTGAAGACAAATCTCTAATGGAATGTGGTTGTTCCAAGTATTCCGGATCACCATAGTGAGAAGAAGTTAGAAAATTTTGTTGGCCTCGACTTTAAGTGATGGCAACAAAAGATGTTCTAATTGACCACCTTGAACTTAGAGAGGTTTCTTATGAAAGATCCTACAAAGTTGGGTGAAAATGAGATGTATGTTCAAGCCGTGAGTGCGGTTGAAGCATGCGAATTTTCTTTATCGAAACTATATACTTAATGAATTGTCTGATTCATTATAAAACGTATATAGTACCAAGAAAATTGCAAAACATTTATGGGAGTCGTTGGACTATAAATATAAAATCGAGAATGCGGGTGCATTGAAAATCATCGTAATTCGCTTCCTTGATTTTAAATAGTGGACTTCATAAATGAAATAAAAAATCATATGGAAGAAGTGGAAATAGTCTTCCATGAAAACCATGTCGAATGAATGGTGTTGAGTGAAATTCTCAAGTGATGACAATAATTGAGAATTCTCACTTGAAAATATTTTAAAATCACCTCAAACATAAATGAATGAAAATGAATATTGAGGTGTGTGCTATTCATCTTTGTGTTGGAAAAGAGAAGAGAACTTTGGAAAAAAAGTTGTCTAAAATTTCTTGTGGGGAAAGCAAATGTGATGATGACGTGCCCCGAACCGAGGTCCTACTGGGCCCCACGTTGGGACACGCTCTGAAGACGTCTTTAAAAAAAAACTTTCAAAATGTCCTTTCTAAAAAGTGTCAATTACAAAAACCTATTTAACGTAAAGAACTTTTATAAACATTTCAACTAAAGGTAAAATCAATTACTTCTACTCCAAAAACCAACTCACCCCACTTTCAAACCATTTACAATCCCTTTACAAACCACACACAAACTTCTTTACAAACCAAGGAATATAGTTTCAAAATGAAAAATATTTACAATTCTTAAAAAGTTGCAAAATAAGGACAACATGTCAAAGTCTCGGAATACTACCCCAAGGTTATACACTTACGTAATCTAACCTTACCAAATACCTTTCTCCAATTACAATCCCAACTAGGCGCCTCTCGGTGCTCAACGTGTTCTAGCCCCTGGCTCGGCTCTATCTAAGAAAGAAATAAAAGGACGGGGTGAGAAAAATCTCAGCAAGTTATTATATATGCAATAATATGATATGCACTCACATTACGAAAGCATATAACAACAAATCATCATATATATCACATTCTTATCAACACAAAGAAAGATATATGTACATATAACACATAAGTGCAATAATGTAACACTTAGAAGGATACTGAGCCAAGGTTTCATCCTCAAAACGATATCACGATCCGAACAGCATCAGCAGCTGAAGAAGCGGTTCCGAAACCCAATCACAGTAACAACAAACGGGAACTATGACACAAAGTCATACTCAAATGTGCAACTAGACTACACCCTAAAAAGGGGAGCTAGCCCACTACCCAAATCATGGCCAATGGCTGGGCAACCTGGGACCCAATGTATGGATTATAACGAACTCGGCTCGGGTGCCATTATAATCACATAACACTGCCCAACAATCAAGTACCAGCTGGACTTTCAAATATAAGCACAGTAATCACTATTTGCTTAAACAACCAATGGATGATTCCAAAGTAGGGAACCATACCAATATAGCATATCAAAATGATAGCATCATGATAACAAGTATCAATCACAAGTAGCACTAAGGCTAAATCATCCTTTAACCAATTCAATTAAAATTAGGATACAAAAGTAGGGAACCTTAATCAAACATATCATAAAAATGTCAAACAATTGTAAAAGGTGCAACACATAAGGTCTACACACTTATAATAACCATTCACGGATGTAACATCAATCATATAAGAATATTAAGCAAGTTAGGTTCAATGGAATCAATGGTTTCAACCTACTTTAACCAACCGTTAACCATCTTCCAATTATCACAATTGGTATGTAAAGACATCCTTTTGTTGTTCAAACGTTGTACTTTAATCATAGTGTTCAATTGGTTGAAATATATGTTATCTAATTGAATCTACAATGCTTTGAAAACAATTCAGCAAAACTGGTCAGGGCACGACTCGTGACCCTTTTACACCTAGCCTGTTACAGTCGTTCAACCCAAGGCACGACTGCTTGGCACGACTCATGCCAGAGGGCACGACTCGTGCCCTAGGCAAAATTCAGCACATCAGCTGAAACTTCAGCAACTTCACTTGAAACTTTACAATTCCAATTTTTCAACTTAAACAACACTACCAAAACTCCAACTTCAGTTCAACACAATCCAAAAGTACCTCAAGCTATTCCATTCAACCCAAAGCCATTTCCATTATTTCAAACTCAAAGTAAAATGACCAAACGTTTCCTTACAACAAACATACTTTCACAATTGTAACATTAACAACAAATGAACTAAAATTCCTTCCTTATCTCAATTTGAAATCATTCATACTTTTCTTGACTTCTTAATCCAACTTTATAATAACCATAATAATATCAATACTAAACATCCATAATTATATAGGTAATAGCTTTAAAACTCTAACGCTTGTACCGTTAGCCTACGTCGACGCTGACGTGGCTGTTCTTATTCTAGGTTTAGGAATCATTATATATACTCAATAATTTAGGATCACCATTATACCCTTTTCTAAAATAGGTCAAGCCAAATAACTTCATGATATTCATTATTAAACTTCAATTCATTCCTACTCAAGAAAATTGATCAATTACTATAAGAAATACTTATACTTCCACCTTAACAACAACACAATAACCAAACCTCAATTCAACTCATTTCAATACATTTCCAATTCAACCACAAATGTTTCAAAGTGCCCAAACAACATATATATATATATATATATACTCCCTCCGTCCCACTTCAATGGATACCAAAAAAAAGGACACACATATTAAGGAAAGGTAAGAGAGAGAAAAAGTGGAGAGAGAATATTGTGAGTGTAAAAGTAAAATAGGAGAGAGAATGAGTGGGAGGAATAGTTAGGAGAGAGAATGTTGTGAGTGAAAAAGTAAAATAGGAGAGAGAATGAGTGGGGTAAATAGTGAAGATTCCTTTCCATTTTGGATAAGTATCAATTGGTGTGGGACGGATCAAAAAGGAAATAAGTATCAATTGAAGTGGGACGGAGGGAGTATATATACTCCCTCCGTCCCAGTTCATTAGATACCAAAATTTAGGGCACGCGGATTAAGAAAATGTAAGAGAGAGAAAAAGTGGAGAGAGAATGTTGTGAGTGTAAAAGTAAAATAGGAGAGAGAATGAGTGGGAGAAATAGTTAGGAGAGAGAATGTTGTGAGTGAAAAAGTAAAATAGGAGAGAAAATGAGTGGGGTAAATAGTGAAGATTCCTTTTCATTTTGGGTAAGTATCAATTGATGTGGGACGGACCAAAAAGGAAATAAGTATCAATTGAACTGGGACGGAGGGAGGAAGTATATATATATATATATATATATATATATATTGGAGGCTGCTCAAATGAGAACCATGGAAACCATTATCAGTCATTGGATTAGATTTGAATGGAAGGCAGAGATTAGATTGGGGTTATAAGTGACGCGGTGGCAATTTTGAAATATTGCCAAATCGTTAGGGTAATTATGTATTTCGTCTTCCATAACCAAATAAAGAAAAAATTAAAAAGAAAATAGTCCAAATTCATACCACCCACGTTAATACCTTCTTCCTTAACCAGTCTTCCCCTTTACCACCATCCCCTCCATCCAACTACTTCAACCTTTCTTCTTCAACTCCAATCAAACCCCCACTCTTCCACAATTTGAATTGAAACTTACATCCAAAACAAACAAAATGGGTAGGCTTCAATTTCTAGACAAATTCCATGTATGGCCAGCTCCAACCCACCATAATTCTCTGATCATCCGAAAGTTATAGCTCAAGAAATCAACAAACAACTCCGACTGAACACCCATGTTGGTCAGCTCCAATCATTCCTCCTTCAAATTCAAAACGGCACCAACAATGGCGGTGGTAATAATGGTGGCAGAGAGAAATTTCCAGATTTGAAGGAGGCGACAATGATGGTACCAGAGGGAGAGACGGGAATTTGATTTTCTAGAATTCAATTTCTTTGGTCAGAGATTCTGAAATTGGTATAGTGATTATAGTAGAGATGGGTTTGATATGGTTTGCAAAATTGGGTTAGGAAGTTGGGGAAGGAGGTACGGGTAGGGGTGCACTAGTGAGGGTGTTTGGAGGTGGGTTGGGGTTGATGAGAAATAGAAGCAATAACTAATGTAAGCAAGTGCATTTTTCAACAATAACTTGTATACAATGGCTAAATAGCTATTGTAAACAAGTGCATTTTTCAGCAATAACTTGTATATAGTAGCTAAATAGTTACTGTAAACAAGTGCATTTTTTGTGGCTAAATAACTTATATTTGTAGTTTAAGTTAATGGAATCACATAAGAAAGCAACCCATTTTGGAGGATTATAAAAAATACGGATCTGTCTTTTTGTGGGTGGCTCACCTATATAGTTTATTTTCTTAATTTTATAGGTTGTTGTCAGTTTATAGAGGCCATGCTTGGATTTATTTTACTATAAAAATCCTTACTCTTGGAAATACCCATGCAATTCTACTATATATTATGGCCAGATTAACTTGATTTGTTATTTCGGTCATCCTATAAGTTTAGCTATTTGTACACTCTAATTGAACGTCCACCAACCAAAATGGCAAATTCAGCTCCATAGCTTTCGTAGTTATTCTTTTACTTCTCTTTGTACATTTGAGCAGTACCGGAGCAATAAGTTATCGAGGGGTTAACACAATGCAGAAAAGGATCAATAGTAAGCAATAACTAATGTAAACAAGTGCATTTTTCAGCAATAACTTGTATACAATGGCTAAATAGCTAATGTAAACAAGTGCATTGTTCAACAATACACTTCAATACACTGGCTAAATAGCTACTGTATACAAGTGCATTGTTCAACAATCAACATCTATACACTGGCTAAATAGCTACTGTAAACAATTGCATTGTTCAACAATCAACATCTATACACTGGCTAAGTACTTACTGTATAGACACTTGTCCAATATTTTTTTTTCAAAATTCTATCTTCAGGGATGTAGTTTGATTCGTCTCGTCGAGACAAAAAAATCAGTGTTCTCGGATTATTTTTTCGATTTACGGTTAATGAGATATTTAATTTTGAAAATTTTGAGAAATTTTGGGTGATGACGTGGCAAATTCTGGAACACACATGGTATTTTGCCCTTCCCTTTGTCTGTCTACCTAATTACAAGAATGCCATCGAATTTTTAAACTAAAAAAGGTAATCTAAACCCTTGATTTGTGTCTAATCCAATGGTTATCCTTGGTTCTCATGGCTCTCATGTAATTGGGTTCTCACGTGAGCATATATATATATATATATATATATATATATATATATATATATATATATATATATATATATATATATATATATAGGGTTTTGTTAGGATACCCATCATAGGAGTATCCTAACAAGTGACCCATTATTTTTGGACAAAAATATTCCTCATTCCTCAAAGCAAGCATTATATGATGGGGGCAAAATTGTAATCATCAAAGAGAGAGATACTAACTCTCTCTCTCTCTCTCTCTCTCTCTCTCTCTCTCTTATTTAATACTAACTCTCTCTCTCTCTCTTATTTAATACTAACTCTCTCTCTCTTATTTAATACTACCTCTCTCTCTCTTTCTCTTTGATGATTACAATTTTGCCCCCATCATACATATGATTGCTTTGAGAAATGAGGGACATTTTTGTCCTAAAAATAATGGGTCACTTGTTAGAATACTCCTACGATGGGTATCCTAACAAAACCCATATATATATATATATATATACTCCCCCCGGTCCCGCTACAAACTGTACACTTTTCTCATTGGGCGTCCCATTACAAACTGCACACTTTCTAAAATGGCAAAGAATCATTATTATTCCCTCCACTCATTCTCTCTCCTATATTATTTTAATACTCATAACACCATTATAATTTACTATTCACTCCACTCATTCTCTCTCCTATTTTACTTTTACACTCACAACATTTATATCATTATTTTTTTTCTTAATCCCCGCGCAAACAGTAAGTGTGCGGTTTCTACTGAGACGGAGGGAGTATATATTAACCCCTTAAATTAAATCACTATACCCATAATTCATTTTCCTCATTCCAAAACCTATTTTTTATTTATTTAAAAACCATTTCAACTCAATAACTTTCATCAATATAACATGCAACATATATATATTTCAACCCTTATCATTTTAACCTCAATTTTACTCCTATTCATTCACCTTACAACAATACAATTTATACCATTTCAAAACCTAATAAAAATTGCTCCAAAATAACATGTAATAATATTTTTCATGATTTTAACTTCAAATAATCACATGAGCATACATAAAAGGGAAAATATAATAACTTACCGAAAATACTTCAAAATTAAGAAAAACTTCAATCAGATAGAAATGTTCCCCTTCTTCTCCCGAACATAAAGAAACGAACGGATCGTCCAACCGATTTTTCTTGATTAAATGGGAGATTTTTAAAATGGATAATAGGTTGGACTCTTTTTCTTTTTAAACCAAGGAAGATTTTGCTGAAGAAAGGGTTTGGTTAAAAATGAGGCTTTCTCCTTAACAAATTGAAGAGATAAACATTGATAAATTTCCACCTAGGCTCCTCTAACCATTTAGTTGATACATTTAAATGCTTCAAGTTTCATCATTTACTCTAAAGCACCTCAAGTTCATTTTAAGATATTAAATTAAATTTTCAATTATTATCACTTCACTACACACTCCTAATATTTTCAATAAGACATTAATTAATTATATTTAATTTATTAATATATTTAAAATATCAAATAGTTTATTAAAATATTAAAACTAACATATAATACTCACAAATATAATGCCTAGGTTTAGAGTCGTGACAGATGAAGCATGCCGAAATGCTTAGTACAAAGACAAAGTTGATCAAACTTGTTTGAAATATCAAACTTGTGTGAAAAGTCAAGTCAAAAGTGTTTAAAAAGCCAAACTTGTTTGAAAAAGTCAAGCATATACCTTGTGTCTTGAGAGACAAATATGTGCTTGAAGTTTTAATCAAGGCATACTGATGCTTGAGATGTGAATATTATTCACTAAATGATGGTAAAATGTAAGTTTTTACCCTTAATATTGCTTGCTAAAAAGCAAAATGTTGAATCTTATCTCTTTAAAGAAAATGTTGGAAATCAACTTAATAAAGAGGTAGTGATAAAATACAACTAAATGTAGTTTGTGTATAAGTTATACTAAATACTATTGATTGCATATGTGTTGGGTATGCTTACAATAGTTGTGATTATAGAATTCTTGTTTATGAATTCAAGATTCAATAATGAAATCATGAAGCGCTTCTTTATTTAAGAATATGTTTCCGTATAATTAAATTAAAAGATGAGGCAAACTCATTTAAACGGATTCATGATTTAATAAAAGAAGAAGAAACTTACCATGAGAAAATGATAAAGAAGAGGCATGACCTCGATATAGCAAATGAGGTAGGATAAGAAAATTCTATGGCCCGAATTTTTTAACATCCATGTTAGAAAGTGAATTACAAAGTTATAAAGACATTAAGAGGCCATTAAAAGTGAGATTGATTCCATCTTGAAAAATTACGCTTGGAAACTAATGGATTTACCTTCGAGTAGTAAATCACTAGCATATAAGTGAATTTTCAAAAAGGAAATGAAGACCGATGGAACAATCAATGAGTACAAGGGTAGACTTGTAATTGAGAATTACAAGAAAAATGAAGACCTTGATTACTTTTATACTTATTCTCTCATCACAAGAATAAAGCGTTGTATTTGAAATTGCTACATAGCAGAATTTGAAATACATCAAATGGATGTAAATAACCTTTCTAAATGTCGATTTAGAAGAGAAAATTTACATAGAACAACCCGAGGGGTTTGTTGTACATGAGCAATGAAACAAAGTGTCCACAATGTACACCATGATCAACTGGTGTTAATAATGAAAATTGGCATTATTGCTAATTTTGGGACTATTCCGAAAATGTGGGGGTGAGTATACTTTGAAAAATAATTACCTTTTGAAGAGGTTTTCCCAAGAAAACAATGAGATGTCCATATGAAGTATGGAAACGTAGGCCTACGTACACTTGTGAATGTGGGGTGTTTCGCAAAGTAGCAAGTTCAATTACCAAAGAAATTGAATTTGGTTACTAAATGGTGGATTATGTGTCAAAAGTTATATTTATAAAAATTGTGCATATTGGTTTATTAGATATGATTCAATAAGTTTGAATATATATAAAAATCAAAAGAAAATAAAATCAATGGAAATCAAGTATTGATGTAAAATTCATGAAAGTGAATAAATGATACTTTGAATTAAATAGATCAAAGTGTTGAAACGGTTCAAGAAATGGAACCTAGAAGAAAATATGGTAGTTTGTAAAGTCATTGTATGACTTGAGACAAGTACAAAGAGGACATCAAAAGTTTGATTGTGTGGATTTAAACAAGAGTGACTACATCACTTTGTTAATTAAATCCAAAATACGATATGTTAACTAAGAAAAATTCTAGTCAATTTGATCCGTTGATTCAAATTCAAGGAAAACTAATGGACTCGTTGTTAAACAACATTAGGTGGATATTCTTAATTTTTTTTTATATATGATCAATATGGAATAGTTGGGATTTAAATGAACTTGAGTTAACAATTATCAAATGGATAAGGCTTGTCTTAGCAAGATGTTATATTGCTAAAGTCAATCTATGATTGAAAAGATATATAGCAATGTGTGTAATGGTAGTCTAGACATATATGTCTAAGACATAATACCATAAGACAACTACTCTAAACTAATTTGACTATGTGAGGTCAAATGATAACGGATCCGTTAACCAAAGAGTTAATCGAGAGTTAGTTGTAAATTCGGAGGGAAATGGGACTTGAGCCTCTTAAAAGTTAAACATAATGGAAAACCCAATCTAGATGACCGGAGATCCCAAGAATTAGATTCAATGGGATCACCTAACTGTTAAAAGACTTGTAGTGTCACTGTGGGGGAATTAACTCGAAGTCCATTCCTATTAGTGACATCCCGAAAGGACAAGAATAAGTATATGGCTTTTAATGATTCTTACGCGTTGAAAATTCGAGAGGGTAATACGGGTTACCTTTAAGAAATCACATATGTGAGAGAGAAGTGGGGTCGCTTCGAGAAAAATTGTGTGAGGCTCAATTCTTAGAATCTCTCACAGAATCAGGCAAAATGTTCAGGGTCATGAATGAACATAGCTATGAGAATTGAACTATGTTAGGACGATACTTGTGAGAGAGAAGTGGGGCCGCTTCGAGAAAAAGCATAACGATTCAAGGACATCGCGTCTATCGACTTGCGAGTAGAGTAAATATGCTTGTACAAGCGAAGGTTCAATGGGCATTCCCACACCTATAGTATGCATGTTTTCGTCTGCCGGACTCTATCATCAAATTCGTCATCAATTTTCTTCATGTGGGGGATTGTTGGAAAAATATGTTGTGTGTAAAGAAAATTGTGTATTTTTCTTACATGAATCGTTTGTCATTTGACATAGATTATTGTGGGTTCATGTTCCACTCCATGTGAACATTGAAATGGTATATCTAGATGTTCAATTTGAGTTTGGATGAGAAAGATATAATAGCTCAAAGTTGGTGGGTTTAAAGTGTAAATTTTAGAATTTGACACCACTATTGATGTTTCATGATTCCTAGATTAATGAGGGATTAATAGGGATCATTACCTTGGGATTAGGGGTTACAAAGTGTGGAATTAAACCCTATGAATACAAGGTAATGACTCCCATATTAATACAAGGATTAATTGGGAAGTCATAACATGGTTGTTGAAGTTATAACTAGAGAAACTCATAATAAATGAAAACAATTTTTTCCATCAATCTTTCTTCTCCCCTTTGCAATTTGTTCTTCTTCTTTCTTTGGCCTCCTAAAAATTTATTCATGGTGATTTTGTCCAAGCATAGTGAGATTTTTCGGAGATTCTAGTGTGCAAGAATAGTCCGGTCCGTCCGTTTTATCCTGGGAGACGAACGTCCAAAACAACCTCAAGCACAACTCGGTGAGGGGGAGAATTTGTCTTAAGGAGAGTGTGTCACACACGACTCGATCAACATTAAGAAGATCATCAAACAAAATTTCTCCTACGATTTCTCCTCGTTTAATTTTACGTTGTAATTTGTTTTTCAATATATTGTAATTCTTTTCTTATTTTGTGCTTATTGTAAGATTTTGTTTAACAGTTTTCTCCAATTTTCTTTTGTTTTAGGCTTGAGTTATGTCCGAAAATATTTTGCTTAGTCGACATCAAATATTATCTATAGTATAAATTAGAACTTGTACTTGTTACAGTTGAATGAATAGTTTCAATGATCGAATTTTCCATTTTGCCCTCATACATTTGTCCCTTTCCCATTTTGCCCTTTAAAAAAAAATTAAAAAAAAAAAAAACGTATCCTCGAACACGGACTTAATTAAAAAAAAAATGTGTCCTCAAACACGAACTTATTCTAGTTTTTTATAAAGAAGCCCAGTAGAGGTTGACATCATAATTTCTAATTTCTAAGATTATAATGTGTCAACCTCTATAGAACTGGTTAAATTTGAAAGTAATATATGTGCTTCTGATTTATTCTTTACTTTCAACTTTCTTTTGTTGGGTTTGGATCCTAAAACTACAAGGAAGAGGAGGAGTAAGTCGGAGGAGTTTTGGTGAAATCAAGGAGGATTCAAAACGGAGAAGGAGTTAAGCAGCGCCAGGCGGCCGCATGGAGGGGGCCGAGGCGGGCGCCTCAAGGGCCGAGGCCATGGCCGAGATTTCAACAATTCGAGGCGGGCGCATGGTAGGCTTGGGGCGGGCGCCTCAATGTGGCCGAGGTTCTGGGCTTTGTTTTGTTTCCTTATTTGATTAGAACTCTTCTTAAATTAGATTTAGGGCTTCCTTGTGTTACTATATAAACATAGATACGACCTAGAACTCATTGTAGCAACATATTAGAGAGGAGACTAATACAAATTGGCTTGGCAATTGCCCCCGGACGTAGTTCACGAGTTGGTGAATGAACCGGGTAAACAACTCTTGTGTTCTTGTGTGTGATTGTTTCTTTCTTGTACGTGTGGGTGTGTTGATTTCTTTGTTTTGATTGCAACGGGGGAGCACCAATTTCACAACAACTGGTATCAAAGCTTTGGTTCGAAGGATTCAAAATCTTTTCATTAGTTGATTAATTTTGAATCGCGTTCTTGGGGATTTTGGTGAAGCGATCCAAGATGAAAGAACTCGATCGAGAAATTGACGGTGTGAATTTCACGTTTTGGAAGACAAGGATTGAAGACTACCTTTATTGTAAGGATCTTCATGGACCCTTGAAGCGAAGCCGAAGACATGTCACAAGGGGATTGGGAGACGTTGGATCGAAAGGCGTTAGGAGCGATGGGAGTGCCACTAACCGACGACGTTGCACGGAACGCTATGGAGGCCACAAGACAACGGTGGAGTTGCTACAGCATTTGTCGGACGTATGAGAAGCGTCGAATATCAATAAGGTGCATTTGATAAAGAGGTTTGCGAATGCGAAGATGTCGGAGGGCGGACGGCGGCAAGTCATATCGGAAATTTCAAAGGTATGGTGGACCCGATTGAAAAGTGTTGATATTACTTTCTCCGATGAAGTGCTAGCTTGTTTTCTTCTAAAATCATTGCACGATAGTTGGGAGGTTCTTTATCACAACGATTAGTACGTCGAAAACTTGACATTGGTGTATACGGAGGTTAGAGATCTCATCCTTGAGAGGGAGTTGCGAAGGAAAGAAAAGGGGAGAATCTTAGTAGATGGGGCTGCCTTAGGGTGGAGAGAGAAAAGGGGAGGACCTAAAGGGGAAAAAGGTCGAGTGCTACAATTGTGGTGAATTGGGGCATATCGATTATATTTGTCCGGGAAAAGGTGGTTGTGCTTAACGTGGTGGATGATGGTGGTGATGTATTAATCCTAGGGGAGGAGCAGTCGGGTGAAGATTGGGTGTTGGATTTTGGAGCTTCTTGTCATGCTAGTGGGGATGTAATGATGAAGATACCTAACGGGGCTGTTTTACAACTACACGATGTGATGCACGTTTCAGATTTGAGGAGAAGGGTGATTTCTGTGGGACAACTTGACAGTGAAGGGTATGGTGTTTCTTTCATTGGTGGGTCTTGGGAAGTCACAAAAGGGGCTAAGGTGTTAGCTCGTGGGGTTAAGGAGAAGATGTTGTACTCTACCTACAATATCGATGTTCATTCCGGTGGGAGCAAGAGGCTAAAGAACCGGCCTGTTGGTGTGAAAAGGGGAGACATCAAGAAACGGTATGTTGGGGGGACTCAAAGTTGATCAACGTGGTGTGGAAGTCCAAGGGCCCTAACAGAGAGCGGTTTCAGACCAAGAACAGTCGATGCAAGAAACAAGGTGTGTCCGAGTTTCAAGGGGAAGCATTGCGAGGAAAGTGGGTCTGGAGGGAGAAGGCGAAGTTAGACTTGCGGGGAGAAATCAAGGTAGAAGCTGATTTGGGGAGGCAAGAACGATCTAACACGGAGAGGTTGAAATGTCGCTTGGTTTCAACTCGCCTTAGTACTTGAGGAGAGGAGAGGTAGTGTCAAGCCAATATGGATGGGGGAAATGTGTTCAAAGGTCTTTACTCCGTGGTGGGAGTTGATGGGTGTTTCTATGTTTGTTGGTTTAGTCTCCGGTGGGAGATTGTTGGGTTTGGATCCTAAAACTACAAGGAAGAGGAGGAGTTTTGGTGAAATCAAGGAGGATTCAAAACGGAGAAGGAGTTAAGCAGCGCCAGGCGGCCGCATGGAGGGGGCCGAGGCGGGCGCCTCAAGGGCCGAGGCCATGGCCGAGATTTCAACAATTCGAGGCGGGCGCATGGTAGGCTTGGGGCGGGCGCCTCAATGTGGCCGAGGTTCTGGGCTTTGTTTTGTTTCCTTATTTGATTAGAACTCTTCTTAAATTAGATTTAGGGCTTCCTTGTGTTACTATATAAACATAGATACGACCTAGAACTCATTGTAGCAACATATTAGAGAGGAGACTAATACATATTGGCTTGGCAATTGCCCCCGGACGTAGTTCACGAGTTGGTGAATGAACCGGGTAAACAACTCTTGTGTTCTTGTGTGTGATTGTTTCTTTCTTGTACGTGTGGGTGTGTTGATTTCTTTGTTTTGATTGCAACGGGGGAGCACCAATTTCACAACATCTTTTTCACTCATATGTTTGTAAAATGTTCCGTAAATTTTGAGGCATTCTATATTTGTGATGATCTTCTAACAGTTGTAAAGTGTCATTTTATTAAAAAATTTAATGTAAGTTTGTTTTATTTGCTTAAAAAATAGATATTAAAATTTTTGGGTTCTATATACACACTAGGGCAATAAACAAGCTGAGTTAAGTACGAGCTCGTTTAAAAATTATCGAGCTCGAGCACAAATTGATCGTTTGAGCTCGTATCGAATCGAGTTTCGAGATATACTCGAGCCGTTCGGGAGCTGCTCGAACTCGAAGTTTAATGAGCCGAGCTGTGCTTTTTTTAAAAATCTAAAATCACACGTGTTTGAGTTCGAGCTTTATCGAGCCTAATTCGAGTTGTTATCGAGCTCGAGTATAAACTAGTCGAGCCGAGCTCAAGTTCGAGCTTGGTCTTTGTCCCAAAATATTTTTTTTTTTTTTTTTCATAATTGATTATATTTTTGCATATAGGTTTGAAAATAAATATGAATAATATTTATGATTTTTTAATTAAAAATTAACTTTTTCAAAATGATCATTAAGTTCAAAATGGTCATTTATTTTGGATGGGATGGAGTACATAATTTTTATAGCAAACAAATATATTTATATATATTTCGCTACTAAATTTTCTCAAAAATAGAGGTTAGAGTGTCCATTAAATAAAAAAAATAGACAATCATTAAAGTTAAATATTTATAAAGTAAAATGTACTCTTTTATAAAAATCCATACTATATTATATGAAAGTAGGCGAAAATGCCTATGGTTGTGACACATCGCCTTGTTTTTGGTTTCTCTAGCCTCTCAAGCCTCCACATCATCTAGATATTGAAGAGGTTATGACCTTTGAAATCCTGGTAATTAGTTGTAAAAAATAGGTCATTCGATAGGGTATATGAATAGATAAAGGTTATATGGTATATGAATAGATAAAGGTTACATATTAATGTAATAAAGTAAAGTGTTAAGGATCAATATACTTGGTTTCAATATTAGATGAATGTATAATTGACAACTATAAATCTACAAAGTACATTCTGTATATACATTATCTATAATGAATATGTACCATTATTAAGGTATATGAATAGATAAAGGTTACATATTAATGTAATAAAGTAAAGTTACATATTAATGTAATAAAGTAAAGTGTTAAGAATCAATATACTTGGTTTCAATATTAGATGAATGTATAATTGACAACTATAAATCTACAAAGTACATTCTGTATATATTATCTATAATGAATATGTACCATTATTAAGGTATATGAATAGATAGAGGTTACATATTAATGTAATAAAGTAAAGTTGTAAGGATCAATATACTTGGTTTCAATATTAGATGAATGTATAATTGACAACTATAAATCTACAAAGTATATTCTGTATATACATTATCTATAATGAATATGTACCATTATTAAGTAACTAATAATATCTAATAACAATAGATATTTTTATTAGCTAATGTTATATATAATAAATTAGTACTATAGAAGAAACAAATTATCTTCTATAATAGATAAAGACTATTGGTAATGGCCGAAAAATCAAAAAATTTAGTAGTTCAAGAGACAAGAAAAATGTTCAATATTTAGTTTAATGACCATGTTCATCAAACCATCACTTGGATTTATTTTCCTCCATATCCATATCTTTTTTTCTCTCATTTTCTTCGTCATTGCCGCCACCATTTTCCGAAATCTTTTGTTACCATGACATGCCAAGGTTAGTAAAAGACCCATATTAGGTGTTCTTTTGTATTTTTTTTTTTTATGTATAATTAATTTAATTAATTTTATTTTATTTGTGATTTTGATCTCATGATTTTATGTTAAATTGGTTTTGAGTGATCTCTTGATTATGATTTTCAAGATTATTTTTTATCGATTTTAACTTATTGTTTATGTGATTTTTAGATTACTAATTTGTTTTTTACTTTTTACATAGCATTTTATTTCAAATTTTGAACAATATAGAACTTGATTTACTTAAGAACTCATTTTGTTTTCTTTGAAATTTAACTTTTCCTTTTGATTTTCATTTTCCAAATATTTTTCTTTTGAGCCAAAAATACATCTTAACTCAAATAGAAACTCTATTTGAAATTCTTTACATTTCTTTCGTATTTTTATTAGATTTTTTTTCATAGTTCTTTTTAATTGTTTTATTTTTTCATTGGTTTTAGATTTTGTTTACATTTTTAGTAAGTTTTTATATTTATTTTGAATTTATAACTGCTCTTTTGTCCATTTTTTTGCAATTTTGTGAAGAACTACTCTTTTTTTTTTCTCACTTATTTTTGTATATTTAAAAGTAAGTTTTCATATATTTTCTATTCTATTTGTTGGTTTTGCTTATTTTGGTTACAATTTTGAATAACTATACTCCCTCCGTCCCAATAAAAGCTTCACTAATTACCCAAAAGGGCGTCCGTTAGAAGCTTCACCTTTTCTTTTTTGGCAAAGAATCTTTACTATTTTCTCCACTCATTCTCTCTCCTATATTATTTTAATACTCACAACACCATTATAATTTACTATTCCCTCCACTAATTTTCTCTCCTATTTTCAAATTACACTCACAACATTTTTTTTCCCTCTCATTTTCATAATTTGCGTGCCCACCCAAAAGGGTGAAGCACTTATTGGGACGGAGGGAGTATTTATTTCTTTGGTTTTAATTTTAATTTTACTATATTTTGAATATATATTTGCCAAAAACTTATAAAAAATGCGTTTTTTGTTAACTTAACAAAAAACGTGTTTTACCGTTAACACAACTCTCTCTCTTTCTCTCTCTATCCGGTCTCTCTCTCTATACGCAAAAAGCCTCCCTGCGTCTTCTTCTTCTCCAAGCCCAACCTCCATTGCCGGACCAAATCCCTCAACCAAGCCTCTTCCTCACCGGCGACCTCAACCAAACTTAATTCTCCCTCAATCCAAGACCCCAATCAACCGTTGCATCACCGGCGACCTCTCCAACTTCCCCAATTACAATCGCCGAAATCGGAAGCTAATGCACGAGCTGTAATTCGATCGTATGATCGAAAAATTGATTCGGCTAATTCAACTCCGGCGAGGCATGTATTGAGGAATGCTGGTGTTGGTCCAGGAGCTTCGTTTGGGACTTGTAGTGGGCATCGGAATTCTTTGTACAGTGGAGGGAGGTCGCCGGTGAATGGGGATTTGATCTGGTGCGTTGTGGAAGAAGAAGGATGAAGGGGTTTGGGGGATCTGGCAATTCAATTTGGTAAATTAAAAGAATGGTGTTCTTGGGATGTAGGGGAATTTGAGTGCCAGTTTGTGAGTTTTGAAGTGCCAGTATATGTTTTTTTTGAGTGCCAGTTCATGTATTTTGGAGTGCCAGTTCTTTTGTTTTTGAATGCCAGTTCATTTAGAATTGAGTGCCAGTTAACGTATAATCAAGTGCCAGTTGGTGTATAATAGAGTGTCAGTTAGTGTATAATAGAGTGACAGTAAGTGTGTAACTGAGTGTCAATGTATTTTTGAATGCCAGTTCTTTTAATTTTGAATGCCAGTCCATGTTTTTTTGAATGCCAGTTCATGTTTGTTTGAATATCAGCAAAAATAATTATCAGTGTTTTTGAGTGCCAGTATATGCATTTTTGAGTGCCAGTAAATGTGTTTTCAAATGCTAGTCCATGTATTTTTGAATGCCAGTATTTGTATTTTTGAGAGCCAGCAAAAATATTAGTGTAACAAAGTGCTAGTGTTAGTGTAACAGAGTACTAGTGTAAAGAGTGCCAGCTCATGTATAAAAAAGTGCCCGTGTAAAAAGTGCCAGTTTCATGTTTATAAAATGCCAGTATGAAATCACTGGTCATTTGTAATATTAACACTGGCATTTATCATGGTTGCCAGTAATTACAAAAATGTCATCGTTTATTTTGAACATGGTTGCCAGTAATTACAAAATTGCCACCGTTTATTTTGAACAGCTTTTGGAAAACACGTTTTTCCTTAGCTTAAGAAAAAACTAGTTTTTTATAAGACCAACTCTATATATTTTCTTTTATTTATAATTTTGTTTTGATTTTGATTAAATTTTTATATTTATCTTGATTCTATTTGTTGGCTCTATCTATTTTTATTAAGATTAGTTAAATTTATTTTATTTTATTTCTCTTTTTAATTTTTTGTTTTTTATTAAAATTTTGTGAAGATCTATAATTTCTTACTTTTTGTTTAGTCATTCATTTAACTTTTTTGTATTTAATAGAAATTTTTCATATATATTTTTATTCTATTTATTGGTTTTACTTATTTTGATTATAAATTGTTACGAGCTTTAATTTTTTATTAGCTTTTAATTTTCTGTTTGTTATTTCCTTAACAAGATTTTTCAGAATTTTTCATATTTTTTTAATTTTTTTGTCTTTATCTATTTTTATATCAATTTGTGAAAAATGTATTTTTCTTTAGTTCTCCTTTCTTAAATTAGTAATGTTTATATTTATTTTTTTATTTCTTTTAGTTTTTGTATTGTTAGAAAGTTTTTGTATTTGTTTTAATTTTATTTATTTGTTTTTTTTCTATTTTATTGCTATATGTGAAAAGCCATACCTTTATTTTCTATGTTATTTTTGTTATTTACTTAGTTTATTTATTAAATTGTAAGTGTTCATATTTGTTTTGATATAATTGTTCCTTTTACTTGATTATGATTTGTGATTTAGTTTTTCTTTTTGTTTGTTTATTTTTTATTGTTATTTCTTTTAGTTTATTTAAGATGACTGCTCAATGAATCTAATATTTGTTTTGATATAATTGTTCCTTTTACTTATTTAATTTTAAGTGTTCATATTTGTTTATTTATTTAATTGTAAGTGTTCATAGTTGTTTTTTATCTATCTATTTTTATTGAAATTTTGAAGGAAATAAATTATTTTTTTCTTTTTTGTTTTAATAGTAAGTTTTCATATTTTTTTATTCTCTTTGTTCTTTTGCCTATTTGAATGAACAATAATTTTTTTTGTTGCTTTAAATTTTTGGTTTGTCAATTTTAGTTTTTATTTATTTTGCATTGACTCTTCATATTTGTTTTATTATTTTATTGATTTGTCTATTTTAATTATGATTTATAAAAATGTGTAGTATATTTAAATTACAATTTTGTATTCTTTGATACATTTTAAGATTCTTAATATAATTGTTTTATGCAAATAATGTTCTTCATTTTGATTGTTGTTTTTTTTTTGTTTTTTTGTGTTTTTTGTATTATGTTTTTATTCAGACAAAATGTTGATTTCTTATTTATATGTAATTTAAGTTATGATTACATTGTCATTATTAAAAAAGAAAGTATCAAAAAATGTATACGGAGTATAATTTTATATTACAAATCAATTTAAAAATTTAGATGTTGGAATATGAAAGATAACACATATTAATTGTCATTTCTTCTAATGCATCCATGCAACTAATAAATGATGATGGAGTTATAGAATATTAATCAATCGGTTTAAAATATTGGATGTTGGAATATGAACCTGATTATTATAACGCATTCATGAATCTAACAAATGATAATATAGTTATAGAATATGAAGTATGAACCAATCAATTTAAACATTGAACGTTGAAAGATAATGTATAATAATATGTCTTCTTCTTCGAATGCATTCATACATCCAATAAATGATATATAGTTATATAATGTGAAAGTTTAGACATTGAAAACTGTAATTTTATTAGACTCTTTACCATTATATATTACATCTTTAAATATATTTTACACAAAAATCACCGGAAACGTAATTCCCGTGCGAAGCACGGGCTTAATCCTAGTAAAAGTAAAATTATTCATATTTATATATCAAGTGGACTTAGTTATTTGTGTATTTATTACAAAATTAATAATAATTCGAAATTAACGAGCCGAATTCAAACTGTTCACGAACAAAAAATAATATGAGCTTTAACGAGCTAAACGAGTCGAGATCAAACGAGCCGAGCTCGAACGAAGCTCATCGAACACGAGACGGCTCGTTAAAAAATCGAGCTTGAAAAGTCAGTTCGAGCTCAAACCCATTCAAACTTGAGCTTTTACGAGCCGAGCCCAAGCCCGAGCCTGAGCCCTGAGCCTGAGCCTGAGCCTGAGCCTGAGCCTGAGTCGAGATCAAGCTGGCTCTATTCATTTAATTAACAGCCCTCCTATGCTACAAAAATGAAACGCTAGCTAATAGTATAACATTTATTTTGAATCTTAGATAAGTTATACTCCTTCCGTCTCGGTCCAACTGTCCCAACTTTCTATTTGAGGCGTCTTATTTAAAATGTCTCAATTCAAAAAAGGAAAGTTTTTTTTACTATTTCACTCACTCATTTTCTCTCCTACTTTACTTTTACCAGTGTTCTAAAAGACCCCGCCTAAGGGCGCCTAGGCCCCGCCTAGGTGCTAGGCCCCTCTCCAACGCCTAGTTCTAAGCCCCACCTAATTCCCGACTAATCCCGACTAGTCCCCGCCTAGGCGCTAGGCCCGGCTCCGCCGCCTAGCATCCGCCTAACGCTTTTTAGAACCTTGACTTTTACACTCACAATATTCTCTCTCCTAACTATTCCTCCCACTCATTCTCTCTCCTATTTAATTTTTTATACTCGCAACATTTAAATTTTTTCTCTTTCTTATATCACTTTTTTTAATTCCCATGCCGAACCTATTTTGAGACATTTAGACAGGGGCGGAGGGAGTATTCAAAAGTGGGATCATTGCAACAACTAATACACATGAGATCCAAATGTCACAATTCTTTGACAACCCATCAGGCCTGATGAAGTTGTCAAATAACTCCTTGGCTATGGGGTAGCCTCGCCACCGAATACAATCATATCAATCTGTTATCTGTTTGTAAAATGAATAATAAAGATGAACAGAATGTTGGGTGTATTTCATATATTTATTGACCAATTAATTAATTTTATTTGCACATCTCAAAAATGGGAATATGGAATGGACGACATCAAAATAGCAAATGGTGGACCATCGTTTCATGTCCCTATTCCTCCGCCTCTTTCGATTTTTGTCCGAGAAAAGGTTTGTAAAAGGACTTGTTCAAGTTTTAACCGTCCATATTTTGGCAAGAGAAAGAAAAATATTCACTAATGCTACCTGATGATACCAAGTATTTTGGAGTTTCACTAATGAATGAATAACTGATTTTGTATAAAGTTGATACCTAGATTACAACACAAACGATGAGCACCGTTAGAAAATAAGCTGGGGTTGATTTCGCCTGATCAAACCCTCGGGTATGAGTAAAATCTCTGAAAAATATTAATCTGAAAATAAGACTTATAATGTCCTAGTGTGTGTGTGCTAGGGTTTAGATAATTTGATTTACCTTTGCCAAGAGGACAAGTGAGAGTATTTATATTAGAGAGAGAGAGATAGCTGGATGGTTCTCATCCCTTGTAGATATTTGTCTTGACCTACAACATGTGTCACGCCATAGTTGGATAGTACAGTAAAGAGCAAAGTACTGTAGATTACTTCTCTGATTGTACGAGGATAAGGGAGACAGACGACAGTTGGTGCGGCGCCTCAACGCATGTGATGGGCGTCTGAGCCTTCATTTAATGCGAAAGGGACAGGCCTACCATCTGGTGTCAGAACTCATACAAAATCATGCTCTACAAGCTTGCTTGTAACCGGGAGTCTGGTATGTGACCGCGATCAACATGGACTGAAGATAACTCGATCTAAAAGTGCCACATCATTTAGTTCGGTTAATACCAGAGCGATCTTGAACCAGGTCTGGAGGGTCGGGCACATCACTACCAAAGAAGAAGATTTTAAAAAAAAGACTAAAATATGTTTACCCTCCCAAATTATCCATCGATTCCCACTTTACATCCTCGTTTGAAAAATTGGTTTGTTTGGTACTTAAACTTCCAAATTGTCCCACTTTGCCCTCGGCACTAACGAACATTAGAAAAGTTAACGGAATAGATCATTTGCTGAGCACATGATGATAAATGGGCTATTTTGTAATGGTTATGAGTTTTTAAAGGATTAAATGCAAAGTTTTAAATATAAAGTGCTAAAAATCATTTTTTTTCAAAAATAATTAACATGTTCTTAAATAATTAATATTTCCTGAAAATAATAATTTTTAAAATTTTTATGTTAAAAAAATATGTTCGTAATAGCATATATTAACATTATCTTAAATAATTAATATTTTCAGAAAACATATTTTTTAAATAGGAATAAAAAATAAAAATTAGAGAATATTATAAATCAAAAAATGTATTTTAAATGAAAAATTATAAGGTTTTTTTTATTTTTAAAAATTATTTTATTAAAAAAACATTTTACTTTTTGCAAAAATAAATACAATTCTCTTTAAAAAAATACATTATTGATTTATAATATTCTCTAATTTTTAATTTTTAATCCTATTTAAGAAATATATTTTTCTAAAAATATTAATTATTTAAGATAATGTTAATATATGTTATTACGAGCATAGCTTTTTTTACAATAAAAATACAAAAATATGTATTATTTTTAATATAAAAAATATATTTTCAAGAAATATTAATTATTTATGAAAATATTAATTATTTTAGAAAAATAAATAAATTTTTAGCACTTTATATTTAAAACTTTGCATTTAACCCATTAAAAATTAATAACCATTACAAAATAGCCCTTTTGTAATCATGTGCTCGGTACATTACCTATTTCGTTAACTTTTCTAACGTTCGTTAGTGTCAGGTGGTAAAGTGGGACAATTTGGAAGTTTAGGTACCAAACAGAGCAATTTTCAAACAAGGATGTAAAGTGAAAATCAGTGGATACTTTGGGAGAGTAAACATATTTTGGCAAAAAAAAAAACTTACAAAATATGATGTATCTATTCGTGAAAATTGTTGTCAGGTTTGAACTCGCGGTTTTTTTTTAAGAAAATCATGGTTAGTTTTTAAGTTTTGTATCGATATAGACAGATTCCCAACGGAGTGGCTCGGACCCTCGGTGAGCGCTAAGGTTTGATTGCTCTTTTTGTTGGAACATTCATATTCCAATAACCCGAAAGCACTCAAGTCTAGATTAAGTAAGAGAAGAAGATGAAGGCGGAAGCGTGATACCTGTTGAGTCCATCTTGTTACTTGATGATGTTCTTGCAAAGGAAGGAAGAGAAGAAGAAGAAAATCAAGTAGGGAATTGTAGATCTTCTTGATGATGAATGCCCTACTTAAAACTCAGATTATTGAGAGAGTATATAAGAATAATGTAGTGTTTCTAGGCTGATGGTAGGCCTCTATATATAGGAAACAATGGCACCTCATCAAGGGACTACACCCTTTCAATTAAGCGGTGTGAAATTATCATTCTGCTCATCATAAATAGGTAATTTCTACCTCGGAAATTCTACACATTTAATTAATATTTCTATACTTTACAATAACATTATTTTAATGATTTATACATGTACGTCTACATGTCACTTATATTTATTAAGTATACACATTTTGCAATTCATGTTCTTACAATCTCCCACTTGGATTGCCCAAACATGTGTTTATACTTTAACAAATCCTTATAAAATCATATTCATAATGTAAATGACAATCCATATGTGCACTTCATTGTCATTCTAAAACAATCTCGTCCATTAGTTTCACAAGTATAGGAACTAAAGGGGCAGTCGTTGTAATTGATTCGCAACTAAACCCACATTAATCACATATATATGTTCAACTAAATGACATAGATTAAGTATAGATGTGTAGCATGAAAAACTTAATGAATATATATTAAAACATACTCCCTCCGTCCCGTCCGACTTAGGACGTTTTGCCATTTTGGGCGTCCCACCCGACTTAGGACGGCCCAAAATGGAAAGTTTATATTACTTTTATATTAAATGGGACCCACTTGTCATACTCACAACAATAATTCCATCACTATTTATCCCACTCATTCTCTCTCCTATTTAATTTTTCACACTCACAACACATCCTCCACTCATTCTCTCTCCTAATATTATAATAGTATTCCTTAATCTCCGTGTCGGGAGTGAATGTCCTAAGTCGGACGGGACGGAGGGAGTATATATATATATTCCATCAACTAGTCCTTATTAACCAAATGAGATCAATATGAATAAAACAAATAGCAAATAAAGCACAACACAAACTTCCACTATATTATGCATTATCAAAAGTCGTTTCACCCATATGAGCAGTATGCTCGTGAAACATCAAAAGAGATAACGCTTTATAAAAAATGGATCCAATAACATAGAGTTTGATCCTATAAGTTGTATATCTATTTGTTCAATTTATACTTATTTCTCTTCCACAAGAGACATAACCATATGATGTCCTTCGACATCTTTGCATTCAGTAAAACAAAATCGGAATACCTAATGATCTCAAAATGATCCGATTTTGTATACATAAGCATGTAGTTTAATGTTTTATAGGTACTTCATCATTCTTTTGGATGCGACTTAATTTTCTTCTTTCCGAATTGCTTTGGTATTGACCAAGCATCCCAATAATAAATGCAAGGTCTGGACGAGTACAGACTTGCGCATACATTAAGCTTCCTACTGCCGGTGCATAAGGGATATTTTCCATATACTTGGATTCAAAATTAATTTTAGGATATTACTTTAAACTGAATTTATCTCTTTTAGAGACAGGGGTGTCATGTGGTTTACAATTTCCCATGCTAAACCTTTGTAATACCTTCTTTATATAGCTCTTTTGTGATAATCCCAAAATACCTTGTGAACGATCACGATGAATTTGGATTCCCAATACAAAAGATGCCTCACCAAGATCTTTCATCTCAAATTTGTTTGAGAGAAATTTCTTAGTTTCCTTTAGAAGGTCCTTGAACATACCAAAAGTGTCGAGTTGGGCCAAGCAAGTAAAGCCCAATTACATCCAGCTTTGATTATCACATTCTCAATAGGGCTGGCCCAGTCAGAGCAAGGCCCAAAGCCCATCTCAATCGTCAGTCGACTAAGCCCATGGTCCGACCTACAGGTCCCGACCTAACTTAGTCCGACCTCATGATCCATGCTACAATTCGGGTACGAACCATGCTCTACCCGACAGTCAGGTCGACCATTCCACGAGTGGCGACCTCGACCTTGATTAACAAGTGACGACTTGATACTTGCAGGCGTATTTGGTTGAACTATTCTCATAACCACATCCCTACAAATCGTGACAAGCACTAACACGTTCACATGACTGAATAACCGCTGCTATAATCTCGGAGGACATGTCTCCTCACCAAAAATACATTACTCTTGCCTATAAATACTTCGTCACTACCAACGGTGCAAAGGTAACTGCCATTTTGTATTCTGAGTTCATTATTCAATACATTTTGTGCTATATACAACCGTGATCTTACTCTCACGCCCGAGCGTCTTCGCCGGAGACACATCCGGCTAGTCGTGGGTTCTGCTTTTCAGGTCAAGAAGCCGTGTGATCGGTCCCGCCACGTGGAGGAAGATTGATAAGCACATTTCCTCGCAAAGATCGCTTGGTTCCATTGCTGGAACGTGCTTTAGACTTGACTTCGAAAAATCCATCAAACCCGCAACAATGGTGACTTCGTAAGGACACGTATCCGAGGCTTCACTTGGGCACGATGAAGTGAACAACAACAACAATGCAAACGTTGGAAATGCAGATTTGCCTCCTCCTCCCCCTCCTCAACGACATCATGCTAGGGCGACACGCTCTAACAGCCGTGGCCGATGGCAAGGATTGCCGATGCAAGGAGAGAAAAGCGTCCCATGGAAGGACAAGGAGCTCCACCTCACCCAAAACGCATAACCGGGCAAGCTAATGTGGGAAGCAAGGGCAGTCCCTCCACTAATCCCATGAGCAAGAAAGAAATGATGCCGGAGCGAGCCTGCATTCTCGGCCGACTTAATAGCCATGGAGGAGGCAAACAGGCCGACATACGCTTCCGAGAGAGTGGCACCCGCTCGGGTTTCTAATGGGCAACAGCCAGAGTGCTAGGCCAAATGAAGGTGTGGGACGAACGGCGAGGACGTAATGGTACGTCGAGCTCCCACTATAGTTCATGTGCCGAGTAATGATTTAAGAGCTAGCCTCAATGTAAACAGAGAGCAGAGGCTCAATCTGATTTGAGGACTCGCTAATGTACCAATAGAAATGCATATGTTTCCCAAATGTAACACAGAGATCGTGGTCTCAAAGAGACAGAAATGGGCATAGGTCGCCCGCGAGAGGGGAAAGGCGCAGTCGCCACATGGAGATCACAGCGCAGTCGCCGTCTCGCCGCCGAGAGGCGCAGTCGCCTCAAAGAAGTAATGTACATAGATCTCCAATAAGATCGAAAGGACCAATTCTCACAGGGACGAAGGAGTAGGCAGGTGACTCCCCGTAAGTGAAGGCCGAGGTCCAATGCCGCTCCTCCAGAGATGAGAGACCCGATGCCGCAGAATGGTTGTTGATGAAAAAGAAATTTGAGCAATGGGAGGAGGAGAAGAAAAAGAGACGGGAAAGGTTCAACGAATTGACTTTGCTCTTCGACCTTTTTCCAAAGAAATCGAGATAGTCGACCTCCTCCTACTTTCAGGTTGCCTCTTCCGAGAAGTACTGGGACGACAAATGCCAGGAGCCACATATCCCATCCGGAAGCCACTATGTGTTTTGTCGCCAATGAGGATGACAACATGTGCAAAGCTCTCCTAAGCACACTTACCGGGCACCTTAACTTGGTTCAATGGTTTGGCCGCCGGTAGTATCACCACTGGGCATGCTTCGTAACAAAATTCTTAGACCGCTTCTCATTGCGGGAGCTCGGAAGATAACCGTCATCGATCCGAATAACTTGGTGCAGTGGTAAGAATGAAAGCTCGATGAGCTATTTCACCAAGTTCAAAGAGATGGTTGATAAGATAGAGGAAGACCTCACGTGAGAGGTAATAAATTGCTTCCGAAGTGGTATTTCCTCGAAGACATGGACTACGAGCTCACAAGCCCGAACGGTCACAACTCGACAGGAGTTGTTTGAAAAGGTGTATAACGTCGCTCTGGCCGAGGAAAGGAAAGAAAAGAAGAGTGGTAAGAGCCCCAAGGTTGAAGTCGCCGACGATAAAAAAGACTCCAACAAGAATGGGGGAACAATAAAAATGGAAAGAAATGTAACTAGGGCGACGAGAAGGTGCCCGAAGCTTTCACTCCTCACGGTGAGTCGAACGGAGATTTTGAATGCCGTTGAACCGGATCCTCCACCCAATGAATCCAGCAACAAGTTTAGGAGGGACAACAGCTAGCAAGTACCGCGACTACCACAAAGACACCGGTCATCTCACGAGGATTGCTTGGGATTAAAGCGTATCATCCAGAGAATGGTCGACCAGGGAGACTCGAAGCTTATGTGAAGAGACCTCAAGCCGGGGAGGTGAGCAAACACAGTGGGCAACAAGGACCTAGGCAACCTAGACCGAACTCCGGGGGTCATCACCGAACAAGCGAGCAACACACCATCAAGCATAAGATATTCCACCAATAAGGCCCCACATGTGCCTCCAAGGAGAGAAGTAAGAGATGAGGCGATCGCCTTCTACCCCCACGAATTGGCAACTAATATGGCGGCTAGGGAGCAAGTTCTCGTCATCCTGTGTCTCATTGATGGATGTACGACGAGCGTACTCCTAGTCGACACCTGGGCCTCGTAAGGATATTTTGTTTTACAAAACTTTCAAGGAAATGGGTCTTAATGATGAACAAATGGAGAGATATGATGGCAGGTTGGAGGGCTTCACCAACCACCGAGTTGATGCTAAAGGCCGATAGTGCTCGACGTCGACCTAGGCCAAGACTCCCTCAGATTGTCTCGAAGGTACAATTTATCGTAATTGATGTAAATAGTGACTATGCCGCCATACTTGGAATTCCCGGACAGTCGCTCTTGGAATGGTAGCATCAATTCCTCACCGAGTAAAGTTCCCCACACCCGCCGGAGTGGGTTGCGTACAAGGCACACTGTGCTTATCTCGGATCATGTTCTAAGAGAAAGGAAGAAAAGGGAGCTAGAGATCGAGACCGCCGATGGTTACTTGAAGCTTTCTCGATCGATCACCAAAACTACCCGACCGTCAACGATCACCGACGTGGTAGAGTCGACCTATCGCTCAAATGACGAGGTCATGCTTGAGTCGACACGTCACTCTAACACCACCGAGGTCGATTCGTATGTAGTTATGGTCGATCAAGTCGTCATAGGAGACCTATGCCTCCAGATAGACAATAACTCTGGGGCCCCTACCAACAAGGTCACAAGCTTGATGATATGATAGCAGAGGAAGCTCCGCATTTGGGAGCCGAAGAAAGGCAAAAGGTCGTGGAAATCATAGTGGAGACACTACAGCTCGTAGATGGACCAGAGTTAGAAGTCGTAGATGAGCCGGAGTCGGCCATTACCAACTCTTCCTATCCCGACCAAAAAATTCAAATTGGAAAGCGCTATCGCTGAGGAGCGAGCGTAAATTATCAAGCTACTCAAAGAAAGCAAGATGTCTTCGCATGGAGAGTAGAGGACATGAGGGGAATCAAGGAGGAGGTCGCTGTTCATCGGCTCGAAGTCAACCCGACCATTAAGCCTAGACCCCGTAAATTGAGAAGCTTTGCTCGCGACAAGGAGGAAGCTATAAAAACCGAGGTACAAAAACTTTTGAGTGCAGTGGATAATCAAAGAGGCCACTCATACAACGTGGTTGGCCAACGTGGTCATGGTGAAGAAATCAAATGGCAAATGGCGGATGTGTGTCGACTTCACTACTCTTAATCTAGCTTGCCCAAAGGACAAGCTTATCCCCTTCCAAGGATCGACAAGCTAGTTGATTCTATTGCTGGTCACTCCACCCTCAGCTTCTCGACGCTTACTCGTGCTACCACCGCATTAAGATGCACGAGGATGATATAGTCAAAACAAAGCATTTCAAGCAAATGGGGGCATCTACTGCTACAATATGATGCCATTTGGTTTGAAGAATGCGGGTGCAACTTATCGTAGAATGGTGAATAAAGTCTTTTCCTCACAAATTGGTCGAAATATGGAGGCTTACGTTGACGACATGGTCATTAAAACCAAGGCCGGGAGTCACGTAGTCGACCTAAAGGAGACATTCTCCGCCAATTTACGAGCAAACGACATGAAGCTCAATCCCAAAGAAATGTGTGTTTGGAGTGGCCGCCGGCAAGTTCTTGGGATTCATGGTATCTCAAAGAGGCATAGAAGCTAATCCAGAGAAGATAAAGGCTTTAGTCGACATGAAGGCTCCTACCAAAGGTCAAAGAGATGCAAATGACTTAACTAAGGGTAGCAGCTCTTGGTCGCTTCATATCTAAATCGCCAGAGAGATCTCTCCCCTTCTTCAAAGCGTTGAGGGGACGAAAAGCTTTGAATGGACGACCGAATGTCATTCGTCGTTCCAACAATTGAAGGATTATCTTGCTACTCCACCTCTCGCTCGCAGCCCGACGACCGGTGAAACTTTATTTGTGTATCTATCTCGTAGGAGACAAGTCGCTTGTCAAGATTGATTAGAGAGGATGAGGGGCTTCGTAAGCCTCGTGTACTATATCGCAAAGCTTTATCGATGTGGAAAGCAGGTATTACAACGCCGAGAAAGTCGCTTATGCTCTAGTCGTAGCTTCAAGAAAGTTACGAGCTTATTTTCTCGGCTCATCCAATCGTGGTTCTTACCAATGCTCCTTTAAGAAAAATACCGCACAAGCCGGAGAGTTCAGTCGACTACTCAATTGGTCAATTGCCCTCACCGAATTTGACATTGAGTATCGACCTCGAAAGGCGTTGAAAGCTCAAGCTCGTCGACTTCTTGGTCGAGCTTACGTTCACCAAGGAAGATGACGAGCAAGCGAGCTCCAAAAGAAAAGGGCAAAGGGAAAGAGCGTAGTCACAAGTCGCCATCACTCTACCCGTCGATTGTTGGAAGATCTATTCAGACGGGTCCGCAACCAAAAATGTCGGTGGAGCCGGAATTGTCTTGGTCGAGCCGTAGTCCGGGACTGTTTACGAGGAATCGCTAAGGTTCAAATTTGACGCTTCCAACAACCAAGCCGAATATGAAGCCTTGATTGCAGCTATCGAGTATGCCAAGTGTTTTGGAGCGACTAAGATCATGGCTTACCGTGGATTCGCAGCTGATAGTCAACCAGGTCGAGGCGAGTATGAGGTGCTCGGTGCCACATTGATCAAATACCGCGAACCGGTGAAAGAACCGATAAAGGACTTAGAATTCTGGGAGATTCAAAGGATTGGAAGAGAAGATAACGAGCCGGCCGACCTCCTCTCGAAACTAGCTACTTCGTATGAGCCGCATGAGGAGCCCATCTCCTTCCTCGAGAATCCAAATTCTTACGAAAGAGTGAAAATTCAATGCATAGATGATCCCACAAGAAATTGGACTCGTGGGAAGTGTTGGATCGAGGAAATGAAGGCATACATTGGAAGTGGCGAGCCGCCGTATGACGAGAAGAAGGCTCGAGCTATCAAAAAGAAAGCTCCAAGATATGTCATTCAAGGAGGTGACCTGTTCAGGAGATCTTATACTCGGCCATTGCTAAAGTGCATCCATCCCCAAGAGGTCGCCCTATTGATACACGAAGTGCATAGTGGAATTTGTGGTGGACACCCGGGGGCCAGGACTCTTGCTGACAAGTTAATCACGTTGGGATACTACTGGCCACACATGAACCGACACTCACAACTTTGTTCAAGAATGTGATCAATGCCAAAGGTTTGCCAACCTTCCCCATGTGCCTACAACAGAGCGTGCACTGTGATCGCAGCCTTGGCCATTTGATATGTGGGCGTCGACTGATTGGACCCTTCCCTCCCGCCCGAGGAAACCGCAAGTATGTGATAGTGGCCATAGATTACTTCACCAAATGGGTTGAGGCCAAACCATTAGCTCGCATCACAGAGGAGAACGCTATCAACTTCATACACGACTTCATTTGGTGTCGGTTTGGTTTTCCCCGAGCTATAGTCTCTGACAATGGGTTACGCTTCTCCGCACTTTCAAACGTAGATGAAGCGAGTGGGAATCAAACATTGGAAATCCTCTGTCGCCTATCCTCAAGGAAATGGGCAAGCCGAAGCAAAGAAATAAACTTGTTCTATCTTCGCTCAAGACCGGCTCGTAGGTCGACGAAACAACCGTCGGACGAACTCCCCCTTGCTCTTTGGGCGCTCGTACAACCACTCGGGGGCCTACGGGGAAACCCCTTTGCTCTCACATATGGGTCGAGGCCATGGCACCCGCCGAGCTCGCATTCCCTACGGCTAGAGTGACCTTCTTTGATCAAGAGCAGAATGACACCAACAGGTTGATCGACTTGGACCTCGATCGACGAGAAGCGAGAAACAAACTTACCTCCGAATGGTCAATTACAAGCAATGACTAAAAGTTATCACGACAAGAAGGTCAAGGCAAGGTCTTTCCAAGTGGGAGATTATGTATTAAGAAAGATTGAGGCAACGGGTAGAAGGACCCAGTGCGAACAAGCTATCTCCTAACCGGGAAGGTCCCTATGTAGTCACTCGAGTCATCAAGGAAGGAACCTACATGATAGCTCATCTGGAGGTGACGAGTTGAAGCACCCTCGCATGCTACTCACCTCATCAAATACTACTTCTAGTCTTCAGTTTCAAACTTCAAAGCTTGTGTTTAGTTCTAGTTTCAAGTTGATGTAAGCATGTTTCCTACTTCAATGAAAAACGCAGTTTATTCGATCAAACATACTGTTACATTAACATCAACAAGCTCGACTCTTAGTCAGCTTCGTTTTAACAAGCTCGATTCTTAATCAGCTTTGTTTATTTAAACAAGTCCGACTCTTAGTCGACTTCGTCATAACGAGCTCGACTCTTAGTCGCCGTTCTAACAAGCTCGATTCTTAATCGCCTTTGTTTATTTAAACAAGTCCGACTCTTAGTCGACTTCGTTCTAACGAGCTCGACTCTTAGTCAGCGTCGTTCTAACAAGCTCGATTCTTAATCAGCTTTGTTTATCTAACAAGTCCGACTCTTAGTCGACTTCGTTCTAACAGACTCGATCCTTGGTCAGTTTTTTAGATTTAGCCCGACCCTAGGTCAGCTACAATAATAAGAACGAGGTTCGACTCACGGTCAATCTTGTTCACAGAAAAAGTTAACCAAGTCTCGAGGTCGACTAAATCAACAAGATTAGGTCGCCTCTAGGCTCAAGTTGACTCATTTACCCTATCTATATCTAGCTCGACACTTACTTCAACAAGCATACAACATGCAATCAAGAAAGGTTGGCTACGATTAAATATGAACAAGTCTCCCTAAAGCGGGCTAAGACTTAAAATATGATAACTTGTTTCTATGCCTCCCAAAACCGGGCCAAGGCATTCGATAATGTTAGATCAAAAAAGGCAAAAATTGTTTGGAACTTGTTCGATGACAATAACCATTAAAATCAAAGTCTACTCGGAAGAAATGCCTTCTATCGACCGGCGACGGACGTTGGATCGACCTCGCCCGATCACCCACGTAGATGGCTCACCAAGAACATTTTCGCCCGATAAACCACCTTCCGTGAGTCACCGATTGTGAACTTTGGGGTCTCCTCGTCAAAAGCCGAATCCTCATATTCATCGAGCTCACCCAAGATTGTGTTGAAATTAACCTTTTCAATAGCTAGGGGGTCCCAAGGTGATGCCTCTGCAGCCTTCATCATCTTTCTTTATGAGCACCAGTGTCGTTGTCGTTGAATGGCACCAAAGAATGACCTTGTCGGGCTGCAGTTGTTATATTGATCTTCAGAGGCCCATGTGGCTAGCCGCTCGATGGAAATATCACCGTAAGGGTCCACTATGATTCGCCGAGCCATATGTCTCGTACTCCACCTCGTAGAACCCCCGGCTTCTTCGCAATATATTGGTTGAGCTCATCGCCGTCTTTGTAAGCCTTAACATCTTCCTTTGCCGTCTTTATGGCATCGCCGAGCTCACCCTCCCATTTAAGTCTAGCCGCTTCAAGCTCTTCCTCGCTTCTTGGCCAAGGTGATCGGCCATTCTTCCAACCGCCGAGTCGCCACTTCAAGATCTGGCGGCCTATGGCTTTTTTCTCCTCTTTGAGAGCAATGAGCTCTTTATTAGCCTCTCCCAACAGCCCTGTGCTTCTTCTTTGGCCTTGATCTCATTATCTTTCACCAGCCTTCAAGGCCTCATAAGAGCTATCCAAATCAATGCTCCTCCTTTCGCCTTCTCAAGCTCGCCCGCAACTTCTTCTTGTCCTCCCGCAATTCCCCTATCTTGGCCACTTCCTTCTCAAGCTTCAACACTCGTCATTCTTTTTGCCAAGATGGACTTGGCTAGCTTCTCCCGCTCCTCGCCAGCCTTCCAATAAGTGGTGGCCAAGTCGATCATAGCAAGAGACTATATTATCGGGAAAGGGGAGGAGGTTAGATCAAGCATAGGAAAGAGACAAGATAAAAAAGGAAAGGAAAAATAGGAACATTAAAAACACATGAGTTACCTCGAAGAAGCTAGTCCAACCCTAGCCCGGCAAGCTTCGGAGTCGGTGGCTTGTTGGTAAACTCCTAATCAGTCCTGATCGCCCCCTACGGACAATCACTTGACCATACTCCAGCCTCCGGATACTCCCTGGCCAAGCCGTTTACCCTTGTCAAAGGAGTCACATTGCTCAGCAAAGAACTCTATTCTCGAATCGGCTCGTCATATGAGACACGAATGGGAGAAGCCGGTGGATTTCGGTTTCAGCCTCCTTTGGCTCACTAGCATCAACCCGCTCGTACGCCGAGCTCACTCTTGAGGGGCCAATTTTAATCACCTTGCCGATGGGAGCTCCATCATCTTCATCTTCATCCTCATCCAAAGAAATGACATGAGATTTTCTTTTGGAAGCCTTTAGTTTTGGTCTTGGCTTTGGACTTAGCTTGAGCTCGGGTCCTGGTTTGAGCGACCTCCCTCTCTCGGCTCTATATTCAGCTCGGCCTCCTCCTCATCAACAAAGCATGGACCTCTTCAGAGCCTTGGTCCTCAAGACCAAAGAAGCATTCTCATTTTCACCAAGACGCCTTGCTCTTCCAAGTTCTCCTCGGCAGAATAAACTTTGTAGTATCCTCTTCTACCATTTTCAAAGATATCATTCCTTTTGGTAGCTTCAGCCTCACGGTTCTCCTTGGCATTAGCTCTTCCCCGGCTCTTCTTGGCCTTCCTAATGTCAAGGACTCTCCCCATATTAGCTTCCCGAGCAGGGGTTAAAACCGCACTGCACAAAGGTAAAGTGTTAGCTCGTCATCAAAAGTATAAGTTCTATGTACGAGCTAAATAGTTCTACGTACGAGCAAAACAACTATCGAGCTAATTGATACAATTCAAAGCAGTTCTATGTACGAATTAATTCTACATACGAGCCGGTAATTTGATAAATGCGTAGATACGATTACAAGCGCTTCTACGTACGAGTTGATCGATTATACATGCGAGCAAGCAAGTGACTAGCCGAGATTTAAGTGTGGAGATCAAAGCAATCCTATATGCCTATAAAAAATCACTTATGCAAGATAACAATGGACGAGCTAATGAACGAGGACGAGTAAACCCTTACCACCACAATGTTCTCCATTATTCCCGCAGTAATTCTCAACTTTCGACAAAAGGAACACATTCTCTCAAACTTGGCATGGCACGGGTCACCCAGCTGATATCTCATGCATCTCACTACAGAACCAGGGGTACTACATCATCATCTCCTACCATCAATCCAAAGCATTGATATAATTGTTCTTAGTGGTTCCCAAGACCTTCCAACTGATCGGATTATCGCAACCAACTCCACCAACTTTCTACGCAAGTCCCCGTGCCAACGAGGTTCCCACCGATCTTCATCCTTCACCACCTTGGTCTCCTTATTTGGTAGAGGGAACTCCCATCCTAACCTACTCTCCACCACTGCTACATGGGAATTCCGGCCTCCACTTTGCTAGGTGTTAATGAATAATTTGGGAGAATTGGCCTTGGAGGGAGTGCTTATGCCACCATGTTTATCAAACTTCACAAAGAAAAACTCCCCGAAAACTCTCATACAAGGCTCATACCCCAAGAAGCGACACACCATAATAAAGCAAACCAAGACCCTACATGTGTTGGCTCCCACTGAGAGGTAAGGCATTGGCACACTCTAAAAATTCGTTGATGAAGGGGTCTAATGGCAATCTAAGTCCCAAGCAAAGAACCGGCCATAGTAGAAGGCCACCCCGGTGGCATCGCTTTGTAAGTCTTTCCAAACTTTTTGAAGAAGTCGGCCTTGTGTAAAGAGTGACCTCAAAGTCATCCCTATTCACCTCGCAGAAGTCATAAAGGGTGGACACTCTAGAGGCAAAGTTCTGTTTCCCTGCGGCGGTTCGGTACATATCCCCTCTCATTCCCGCCCGGGATTTACGCCGGTTCAAAGGCATCCACAATGCGTGGGCTTGATGAGGTCGAAGCATTGGCTCCACCTTGAGTCTCCATATCTGTACAAGAAGAAGGGGAAACAGGGGAATCAGTTCTACATGATGTCTCAGAGCCCTAATAGACGCACTAAGGGGCGACCTAGATTCCCAAATCCTATCCTATTTCTAATGAAGGAGGGCTTAACAAAGCATCTTTAACATAAAACACGGCTATATGGTCGAGAAGCTCATGAAAAAGGTGAAAAGACACAACCCTTGGGTCATCCGTTCCTAAGACACCTAGTTCATCCCCTACAGGCAAACTCAGCTCATTGAAACGCAGTCCCAATGTGTCAAAATTGAAGAACACTCCTCTACCGTTATCTCCCTCCACTCTCCACTCAAATGTTTGTAAACTCTATGATTGACAACACAAGAGCCATACCCAGCTCCGACCTCACAACTAAAGGTCCTAGCCATGGCGAAATCAAAGAGATTGCAGAAATTAAAACCCTAACTCTAAAGGATAAGGAGAATACCTTTAGCAGCGGGGAGAAACGGAACAACGGAGAGCAAAAACACCGATTTATAGCAAGAATCAATGACCCTTATCACCGCCGGAATCACGCACAGAGTCCAGGGAAGACAAAAGTTGTAAATGGGGAAGGATTATTGATTTTATAGCTTCCTGAATTGGAAAGGGCATTATGAAATTTGAAATTAATTTTCCTAATTAATGGTGGAAACCGTTCCCTAGGCGGACTCTCAAACGACAAAAGTGTAATCATTACAGCCGAAATGGCGCTCCTTCATCTGTAACCGTTCATCATCAACGTTCTGGATTGTGCCACGTCATCTTGGTCGACTAAACCTCCAAACGAGTAACGACCTGCGAGTAACAACAAATTTCCAACAAGATTTCCTTAACTTCCCAGTCGACAAAGTCAACTCGAAAGTTGGGGGCCACTGAACATACCAAAAGTGTCGAGTTGGGCCAAGCAAGTAAAGCCCAATTACATCCAGCTTTGATTATCACATTCTCAATAGGGCTGGCCCAGTCAGAGCAAGGCCCAAAGCCCATCTCAATCGTCAGTCGACTAAGCCCATGGTCCGACCTACAGGTCCCGACCTAACTTAGTCCGACCTCATGATCCATGCTACAATTCGGGTACGAACCATGCTCTACCCGACAGTCAGGTCGACCATTCCACGAGTGGCGACCTCGACCTAAATTAACAAGTGACGACTTGATACTTGCAGGCGTATTTGGTTGAACTATTCTCGTAACCACATCCCTACAAATCAGGGACAGTTACTAACACGTTCACATGACTGAATAACCGCTGCTATAATCTCGGAGGACATGTCTCCTCACCAAAAATACATTACTCTTGCCTATAAATACTTCGTCACTACCAACGGTGCAAAGGTAACTGCCATTTTGTATTCTGAGTTCATTATTCAATACATTTTGTGCTATATACAACGGCGATCTTACTCTCACGCCCGAGCGTCTTCGCCGGAGACACATCCGGCTAGTCGTGGGTTCTGTTTTCAGGTCAAGAAGCCAGGTGATCAGTCCTGCCACGTGGAGGAAGATTGATAAGCACATTTCCTGCAGCATCAGTCCTTATTATTACTAGCAAGTAAAATATCATCCACATATAAGATCAAAATTATAAATCTACTCCCACTGAACTTATGGTATACACAATCTTCATCAAGATTCGTTTCAAAACCAAATGAAAGAATAACTTGACTAAATTTTGAATACCATTGACGAGAAGCTTGCTTGAGACCATAAATGGATTTCTTAAGTTTACAAACTAATTGATTAGTTTGATCTGAATCGGTCACCATTTCTGGTTTCCTTATATAGATGGTTTCCTCAATGTCTCCATTGAGAAAAGTCGTCTTAACATTCATTTGTTGAAGCTCAAGATCATAATGTGCCACTAATGCCATAATGATTATAAAAGAGGGTTTAGAAGATACCGGAGAAAATGTTTCTTTATAATCAATGCCTTCCTTTTGAATAAATCCCTTAGCAACAAGACGTGCCTTATATCTTTCCATATTGCCTTGCGAATCCCTTTTGGTTTTAAATATCCATTTACAACCAATAGGTTTTACACCTTCAGGCAATCGGACAAGACTCCAAACGTCATTGTCTTTTATTGATTTTAACTCTTCATTAATGGTATTGATCCACTTATGAGAATTAGAACTATTAATGGCTTCATGGAAGGTGATTAGATCATCTCCCACTAAACCTAAGGTGTCCTCATTCTCTGCAAGATACAAATATCCGGAATAGCACTTCTTCTTTCTCTAGTAGATCTTCTTAAGGGCACTGGTTCATCCTTATTTTGAGGTTGTTGAATTTTCTCATGTCCAACATTTTCATGTTATCCGTTATTTACGGGAGTCTCTATATTATTTTGAATTGTATGTTCTTTGTTGAATTTCAGGTACAATTACTTGATTTTCAACAGGAACTAAAGTTTAAGGAATATAGAGTGGTTCCTTTAACCCTTCAAATTCAAAATCATTACTATTTCTCCCACTAAATTCAACATCCTCAAAGAACCTAGCATTGTCAGTCTCAAAAAAAGTTCTAGTTTTCGGGTCATAAAATTTATATCCCCTAGATCTCTTAGCATATCCTACAAAGTAACTGCCAACGGTCTTAACGTCCATACGGAGTTTTGTCGGTAGCCTTTGAAGCATCTCTATTGAGAATATAAGTAGCGGTTCTTTAATGCATCGCCTATAATGAGTGAGGTAAAGAAGTACAAGAAAACATACTTCTTACCATATCCTTAAGGATTCTATTATGTCTTTTCACTACACTATGCTAGGTTTGTCTGACATGGTGTAGTGAGGGACAATCCCACACTCTTCAAGATAGCGAATATAAAAGACCTGGACGTCATTCACCCAATACGTCCAATGATTGAGACTTTACATGAAGAAAATAATGTATCCATAATGAGAGTAATCATCTATGAATGTGATGGAATATTGTTGACCATTCCATGAAGGGTTAGTGAATGGTCCATATGAATTAGTTCCAAGACGTTTGATACTCTCAAATATCCTATTTCCTTTAATGTTTGTAAATTTTTCTTTAAAAAACTAAATGCAAAAGTTTTTATCCGGAGTATCAAGTTGTTTTAGGATTCCCTCTGACATAAGCTTTATCAATTCTCCCTTTGGAGATATGACCAAAACGCC
The DNA here is from genome assembly GCA_022495995.1 of Adenophora triphylla var. japonica. NCBI lineage: Eukaryota > Viridiplantae > Streptophyta > Magnoliopsida > Asterales > Campanulaceae > Adenophora > Adenophora triphylla. Next base: position 46,585 of record JAFEMH010000904.1, read on the forward strand.
TATACCATAGAATACAAGAATTTTCACTTGATAACTTTTGCTTAGTGCCTTTAGTTTTGGTTTCATTATTATGGGACTCATTCATTTTCTTGAATGTGTCAAGTAAATTAAGATTATCGATATAAGACAAAGTACTAGTACCGACAAGTTATGAATTTAAAATAAAGATCACATTTATTACTACCAAAAGAACAAGAGTAACCTTTCTTGTCCAAAACTGTGATATATTTTAAATTCCATCTAAAGGATGGTACAATATATTATTTAGTACAAAATAATAGCCAATACTTATCATTAATCTAAAAGTCCCTAAGCCTATAACTTCAATCGGATTTCCAGCTCCCATATAGATGTATTTCTCATCTTTACTGGGATTCGGTAATTCAGGCAACCCTGCATACATGAACTAATGTGAGTTGTTGTACCAAATACAACCACCATGTATATTAAGGAATTGAAACCAAATTTGCCTTAGTACAAACAAGACCAAATGACATACCATTCTGAATTCGCCATTCGCGATACTTATGGTAATCGTTCTTCATGCGAGTAAGGTCCTTACAAAAGAAGCATTTCTTGACTTTATGATCATTAAATGATCCCTTACGCTTCTTACTTGCAATCGCAATTTCCTTCCCTCTTCTCTTAATCCCACGAGAAGAAGTAAATGCTAAGTGAGTACTTTCTAATTTAAGATATTTCATCCTATCTTCCTCTAATGTCATATGTGAAAGTAATCCATTAATATTCCACTTGTACTTTTGACATTTATAGGTCACCTCAAAAGGACCAAAATGAGGAGGAAGATAGATCAAAACTAAGTGCACGAGCAAATCTTCCGAAATCTCTAACTTAAGTGCCTTTAGTTTGATCGAAAATTGAAATAATTCAATAATGTACTCCCGAAGATTTTTCTCACCCTTGTACCGAATGGAAACAAGTTTCCACAAGAATTCAAGAAAAAACTCAGCATTTTTGATCTCAGAGACATTGTCCAAAATGTCTTTGAAACTGCATTTTCCATGATCATTAGACTCACGCGGTTGGACCGTTCCCATTGCTCAACATTTTTCCGTGCTATAACGGTATTTTCTTTAGCGGGACTTGGTTCCCCTAATGCGTGATCGATGTCCATACATCCTAAGATCATCGTTATATTATTTTTCCAAGTTTTAAAGTTAATCCCATTAAGCATTGGAACATTATTCATGGCAGTAGTAATAGATGAAGCGTTTATCAAATTTATTGGGAGTAAGAACGAAGAATGAATACAAAACATGCATAAGAAACTACATAATGAATAAAGTGATTAACTATATCAATGAATCCCATCAAAAAGATAATCAGCATGACATCAAAACTAATCTTTGGATTGCGAATTGACTCATAATTTGATTTATCTTGGGGTAATAAATGACTTTAAACAACACATTTCAAATACTTGCATTCCTTTGGGCCGGTTCAAGTATTAAAAATGTCCTAATATTTAAAGTATTTGTTACCCGGCAATAAAGAATATAAACAACTCATTTTAAATACCCGCCTTCCTTTGGGATGGTTCAAAGTATTTAAAATGACCAAACGTTTTATTCAATTATTACCCCATGAATGCAAATACTTAGTCAACAACAAGGTCTCATTTGGGAAACAAGCATGTTATTACATATCAATAAGAACATTCATCACTTTACAATTTCGTATCCAAACAACGTAAATCACTTTGGCGACAATATTTGTTTAGAAATGAATGAAATTGTTAAGCATATAATTAATCACACTTTAGGGCACAAATTAATGTATACTTTACTCAAATAATGAATGAAAATTGACCAAAATAGCAAAATATTGAAAATTTTGAAAATCTGGCCAAAATGAGTCATGCTCGGCCGAGCAAAAGACTCCAGAGAACATCCCTTGCTGATCCCTTGTGCTCGGCCGAGTCTTAGGGGTGCTCGGCCGAGTCCTTAGAGGTGCTCGGCCGAGTCCTTAGGGGTGCCCGGCCGAGCATCATGACCGTTGGATGGCGCCTTTTTAAAAAATTTCAAACGTTGGGCTGATACAAATGGAGTGCTCGGCCGAGTCAAGGAAGGTGCTCACGAGCGCACTCGAATGTCAAATTTTCTAGATTTTGACTATCAATTCTTAACTTAATGGTGAATCAATATTCAACCAAAGCAAGTAGATCCGCATACTCACAACACATTTTTAAATGCGTGGCTATGCATTTGAACAAACTCACAACGCATCCAATGATGGTGGCTATGTTCAAAATGGGATAATCTTACATTAAGAATTGAAAGTCTTTTGAGTAAAATCAAACTTTTAATTATAATTTAACACAATACTCTATAAATGAATTAGAGTTGCACCAGTTCATTAGTGCACGACCGAATCAAATTCGAAAATTTTGAAAATACGTGAACAGTGTTTGCACGGCCGTGCGTTATAACTTGCACGCCCGTGCAGTCACTATTCACAGCTTTTTCCAAAAGGCACCTTTTCATAATTGGCCGAGCAAGACCTTTTTCACTGAAAATTTTTCTTCACACAAAAGATGAATGGCAAGCAAAAATTAACGCTTAACCAAGACATGAATACACAAGTAGATCCAACACGGTTGTGCGACATAAAACGCTCTGTTGTGTCAATGGGATAATCTTGCATGAACCATCATGTCTTTTTTAGTAAACTTTAATTCATATTCATAATTTAATCAAATAATGAATAATAACACTCTAGCAACGAATTAGAACATTTAAATAACATCATAACATAATGATTTCAACAGGATTAAAAAATCAAAGTATAGCAAATATATGTTTTATGAATTCAAACTTAATCCAAAACTTGAGAGGCTCTGATACCAATTGTTGGAACATTCTTATTCCAATAACCCGAAAGCACTCAAGTCTAGATTAAGTAAGAGAAGAAGATGAAGGCGGAAGCGTGATACCTGTTGAGTCCGTCTTGTTACTTGATGATGTTCTTGCAAAGGAAGGAAGAGAAGAAGAAGAAAATCAAGTAGGGAATTGTAGATCTTCTTGATGATGAATGCCCTTCTTAAAACTCAGATTATTGAGAGAGTATATAAGAATAATGTAGTGTTTCTAGGCTGATGGTAGGCCTCTATATATAGGAAACAATGGCACCTCATCAAGGGACTACACCCTTTCAATTAAGCGGTGTGAAATTACCATTCGGCCCATCATAAATAGGTAATTTCCACCTCGAAAATTCTACACATTTAATTAATATTTCTATACTTTACAATAACATTATTTTAATGATTTATACATGTACATCTACATATCACTTATATTTATTAAGTATACACATTTTGCAATCCATGTTCTTACACTTTTCGCCTTCTAACACGAGACATCTTATAAAAAAAAAAAATATAGACAGAAATAAAGTGTGGAAAAAAAGGACAAACTAAAGAATAGGATAAAACTAGGCCAATATGATGAAGGCGCCCCAAAAGCGCATTCGCACATGCAAAGAATTAAGTTCCCCGCCCCGCCCCAACAGAGAATAATTAAGATCAAGAATATAATAGTTCCATTAAAATTCTAATAGTATCTGATTATTATTGTATAAAGGTCGCTGAACTCAAACCTTAAAAAACAAAAACAACAAATATATGTCAGAACAATTAAGACCGTGAACATAGCTTTAATTATAAAAACATACATTTAATTAACTACATAAACATTAATCCAACCTAATGACCTGCCTAATACTCCATCACACTAATTAACTTATAATCACTCTCAATCATCAAGTCAACAAAAACAAAGCTTAGTCCTACATAGTTAATTGACCTATTGAGGCTGACAATTAGTTGAGTAATCCTAGCCGTAGGACCAATATGAGGTCGGTCTATTTTAATAAGACTAATTTTTAATATTAGTGCTTTTTTCGGAGTATTAATTAAGATTAGAGAAATGATGGATGCATCGTTGTTGCATGTGTGTGGATCAATCATCAAGCTCCCGGACCACACATGAACTATCAATGCTTCCAGGTTGGAGCATTGATTTGCTTCATTTGTGGTTATCATGAATTCACATTAGTTTGATCCGATTAATGATTATACACCATCCGTCCTAAAATGAATGAGCAAAAAATTTCTTCTTATTAAACACTAGTACATATGCCCGTGTCCAAGGACACGGGTGTGGTTTTTTTTTTTTTTTCAAATTAATTTTTTTTTTAATTTTTTTAAAAAATAAAAAAATCAGTTACTTAATTAATTTAAGTAAACCCTCCTAAAGCCCACTCTTAGCCCAAACCCAAAGTCTTAGCCCAAACTCAAAATCTTAGCACAAATTAAGGGCAAAATAGGAAACAGATTAAATAGTGAGGGCAAAATAGGGAAAAACCCCTCCGAAACTGTTCATAAAACTGTTCACGGAGGGGTTTAATTTATACTATAGATTATCAAACAAGTGAGAAATGAATAACACAACTAATTAAGCTTCATCAAACAAGTGAGAAATGAAACATCTTTTAAGGCAAACTAAATGCAGAAAACAGAAACTTCTTTTGAAAGGAACATTACATCATATAATTCATCTCCATTGAAAGTTTGGTTCCATTTAGTAATAAACACAAGACTTACAATATTTGTGACAATTTCACATTAATTTCTAAATAACAGAATCATTCTTATCCATGCTCAAGTTTGAGCTCCACTTAACTGGAGAGGATACAGTAGTTTCACATTGTTCATCTAACTATCATAACTTCAAAGTATATAGCCAGGCATATGGAGATAACTGGAAGCTATTACTTACGCACTGTCAGCCAAGCGGAATTAATACTCGAGGCAGCATCCCCCCAAAAATTTGTAGCCCTGAGAACTTCTAATATTACAAGGAAATCAAAATAATAGGAAGAATTTTCTAAAACTTGAAATCCTTCTTCTTTGACTTGCTGTCCTTCTCCTGCATTTTTCGCTTTCTCTTCTTTGCATTCTGTAATATCTCATCAAAACACGTTAATTTTCCAAACAAAGTAATACTCCCTCATCCCAAAAATGAAAGTCCAAAAATAAATAAATCAAAGTTGCTCATGATCAAGAAAAAAAAGTTGAATTTTTTTGGGCATCTCATTTTGGGACGGAGGGAGTAGTAGAAAATGTAGAAGCAAAAATAAAATCATGAAAGTTGTTTAAGGCGCACCTCAGCAACCATATCACTGAAGTCCTCACGCTGACTGCGCATCTTCTCTTCCTCTCGTGCTTCCTCGTATCTGTAAAAGAAATAATAACGAAGTAAATATACATCCCTGCAAGCATATAATTTCATCTAAAGTATTTTAATTGGAAAAAGAAAGAGTGAGGGTTGACTAAATACTTTGCAGGCAAAACATTGTCCATAAGTTCCAACTCCTCGGGCTGCAATGATACATCAACTCTGTCTGTTTTCTGACCTCTAAGCAGATCAACCTGAACAATGGAAACAAAATAATAGAAAGAAAACATTAAATTCACAAACAAAAGACATACCCCAGAGAAGTATTACCCGAGTAATTACAGAACTATTAACAAGATCATTAGTCAGTGTACCCCTAAGGGGGTGCAATAAACAGATTGTACCGGTGTGAAGACTCGCGAGAAAAGTATCTTCAGTAAAAGGTCAAAAGGGGAAGTATAGTTCACTCTGGGTGGTAATGGAAATAACAAGTCCAACTAGATCATAGATAGACAGAAACACATACAAATTACAGATAACATGTTGAGGTTTTGAAAATGGTCGCACGGACCCTCAACACAATAGGAACCAAACGGTTCATATTGCAGTCCTTGACAAATTAACTATATCAAACGGCATAAACATCAAATTTTTCATCTCTATTACTTGGAAAGGACCACCTTGAAGGATTCACCAGTTACCACATCACCGCACAAAAGCATACATGAGATGTACCACTATTTTCATAACGAGGGTCCAAATAGCAAAATTCACAGGTGATATAGCACAAGAATAGAAGTATAAAAAATAAATGGATTTGGTTCCAGAAGATTACTTACCCTTTTGGCACCTGGCTTGCCTTGTGTACCATCACCAATCACATAGCTGCAGGCAACAAACAAAAAACATGTTCCATTGCTCAATCAAAATTCAAGTGGGGAAACGAGGGTGTAAATGAAACTGAAATAAGAAATCAGGAAGATTGCATACGTATGAGATGTTCCAAGTATGGTGCCTGGAGCTATCTTTTCTTCTTTTTCTTCTAGCACCTATACCAAAGACAATAAAGATTGTATGTCTCCTCTAACAGCAACAGAGTTGTGTAAAAGCAAGGCCAGACACGAGATACTTACTTGGTAAAGAGGTTTCTCAGGTTCTTTCCTCTGCTGCTTTCGAAGGTCAATAACATCTGGAGTCTCGACACCAGTTGGAGTACTGAATTGGGGAAAATGAAGCAAGCAAATTATTCAAGTTTGACTCTACTAACAAATGTCAAGGAAAAAGAAACCAAATTATGCTTCACTTAATGAACCATCTAGGACTTTCTCTAAAAACTTATCTGGCAGATTTGCTCATTTGACATGCATGAGTGGTCACTGCAATCCATACCTCTTAGTTTATGCCATTCTATTATAATAAATCATACTACCTTCATCCCATGAAGATGTTCCCATTGAACTTCCCACATTATCCTTGTGATAAAAATGTGTACTCTTTAATTACTAGAGTTGTGTGTGTAATATTTACTTTCATCAAGGGTAATCTTAGAAAAGTAAATGCATCACTAAAAGCTATATTGGGAACATCAATTTGGGACGGAAGGAGTATGTGTTAGACGGAAGGAGTATGTGTTATGATAAGGCATAAGATTATTGCTTACAAATGAGTACCAGCTCTCACATGTCAGCCTTGAGCCTACTGACTATGTACTTCGTAAGTTGGTAGACAATGCACAAAAATAGCAGCACTGGCTTTCATGCTTTACCAACAAATGCATTAATAGTGTATGTGCGTGTGTGCTAATTCATTTGAAAATGTACCGAGTAGTCAACTTAAACATGAGGTCAGAGTTAAGCCCCATTGGAGCCATTTTTAAGCCACAAGGAAAACTGAAAGTGTGAAACTCGTGACTTCACCAAAACTAGAGTGTAACATTGGCCAACAAGGAATCCAATGATGCTAATAAGAGTACGGTAATACCTCGAAAGACTATCAACTGACTGATAGCCATCCTCCAATTCCTCTTCTTCATCTGGTTCTTCCTCTTCCTCTTCCTCCTCCTCTTCTTCCTCTTCCTCCAAGTCTCCCCAATGTTTAGTCTTGTCAACAGGCTCCTCCTGATAAGAAAAATGGACTGAACCATGAGAACATGCAGCACTAGCCAATCGTAAGATAGTAATATTGAAATCCCTACATCAGAATTAATGACTCCTACTTTTAAGTCAGAATTTTAGTAAGTTTTTTTGCATTAAGGACATGCCTCTTTTCAAAAGACACTTAAATGGAACATCATGTTCTTGAAAACAAGAAAAAAAAAAATTAGAAATACACATGTTAATTAAACAATAGGACCTTTTGTTTTGGGGGTTTACAAACTAATATAGAAACTATGACACTTTCTATTGTAGCGGAGATAGCATCGGACCATAAATTCTTTTGTAGCTTTTTCACAATCAAATCACACATTCAACTGCACTCTTACTTGGTATGGTTTATATAGCACTTCCACTGGCTTGCAGTACAAAGCTTGATACATATTTTAAGTGCTTCAGAAGCCCTTTGTGCCAACAGATGAAAAAGATATGTTCTCCCTCAGGGGCAAAATGGAAAGCTGACAATAAAGGGATAGCCAGTACAACTGTCTATCAGCACCGACAGCTCGTAAACAAATAACGAGGACCAAACACCCTAGTTAAAAAGAGGAACACGATAGCACTGCACATCAACAACTTAACGGAAGAGAATGTTCTCTTGCTGACGAACCTACTACTAATGGAAGTCAGCAAATATATTAGTTAATCTGAATTCCTATCATTGAAGTACAAATACATTATGGAAACCAAATAATTTTAGATATTGGAACACCAATGGGAAAAAAAAGGTACCTCGTAATTGGGTAATTCTTCTTGTTGTCCGAAAACATCACCATACACAGGGCGCCCATACTTGTCTCAAAGGTAAAAGGAAAACGTTAGTGTAAAACTAAAAGGCAAAGAACACAAACAAGATAGCAAAGCATTAAGAAAACGAAAGGAAGGAAATATTTAACAGAATAAAAACTACCTCGTCAACTGGTGGTTTACCCCAGCCTCCAGGATGATAACCAAAGGAAGCTCCAGGTGGAATAGGAGCATTCAGACCCGGAATTTTCAAATGTGGATATGAAGGTGGAGGACCATATCTCTGGCATAAATAATTATCGATCAAAATTATTTTTACATAAAAAATAAAAAGAAATAAAGCCAACAAGCACATTATACTTCTAAGATGTGGAAGCACAAAACGCTAAACTGGCAACCAAAATAAGTAATAAGTAACATATATTTAATAACTAATGAACAGAGTCCGACACAAATATATTAACAAGCATAGAGAAGGCAGTGATACAATACCTGCATATTGATGAGCCATGGAGGAGGAGCACCTTCTGGCATACCTAGGGCTTCTTTTAGTTCCTGGGACAAAGTTCCTGGCTTCATCTCTCTTAGTTTTACCTTCATAATTCACAGGATGAAAATAGTCAATAAGATATCATTTCTACGATGATACAAGAGACTTCATTGGGGGATCCAGGAACTTGTAGCATAAGTAAAGTTAAACACATTCTTGGATATAAAAATAAGGAAACATATAACTGTAATATTATCCATAACATTCCAAGACGCATCGCGTTACAAACTATGTAAGCTATTGGTTTAACAGAGGGAAAAGCATTACTACAAAGATATTAAAGCAGTAATAGAGAAAAAAAATCTAAATACACATAATTTTTGTTTGTCATTTAAAAAATCAAATACCACAACAACCGAGATAAGATAACACTTTGATTCACTACACTACACCCTCAAAATACCATGTGTCAGAGAAATACTTCATTCTAAAAATCATGCCCCGCCCACTACCCAAAGAGAATGAAAGGGACATGGCATACACGTTTCCATCTGATCCTTTTTTTTCTCTTTCTGGTGGTTTTGTCTTCATAACTACCGGATGTGGTTAGGGCATTAAGGCAAAAAGATTCTAAGCAAGATCAATATCCAGAGACTGCAAACAATTCTAAGAAGGAATAAAACTTTGAGCATGTAAGTTTGAAGAAAGCAATCATACCTCAAACTCTTTTCCTTCATGATACAGATCACCATGTGATGTCAGCTTTGGTTTAGTTTGATACTTGAAAAAAGCATCATGGAGAACCTACAAACATGTAAATGGTAAAGAAAAAATTAAGAAAACTACAATAATCAAGAAAACAAGGTCAGCATTACTGTCATGTTCAAAAAATTACAAGGTGGGATATATCAAATGCCCGACACTTTCCAAAGATCAAGAGAACAAACCTGATAATCAATATCCATCTTTCCCATTTTTGGTTGCATCCTCTCACGCTGTTTTTGTTTTAACTTCTTACTGTCTTCCTTCTCTATGTAAGCCTGCAAAGCAGCACCAAGAATGCATATTAAATGTCCCTTCTATTCTTTCCTTGTTCTTTTTTATGCTAGCAAGGTATACCTATTCAAACCCTCTCTAAAAGAAGAAGAAAATGATCATGCATACTACTACACTACTTTTTAACTTTAAAAAGGTTGCATATGACCCTCTACTAAAGGAACTGACAACACAAAAAGGGAAAACCAGTAAAACATAACCAGAACGACTCATCAGCTTCAACTATGCACATACATGATTCTATTTGCAGTATATCACTCCCTTACCACGCAGCATACTCGTACGTGTGACAAGGAAAGTTGGACAGTAACACTAAACAAGGCAAAGGACCAAAAACTGGACAAAGCAATGTACAACAACAACAACAAAGCCTTAGTCCCAAAATGATTTGGGGTCGGCTAACATGAATCATCATATGGACTTGTCAAATCATATACTCCCTCCGTCCCAATCTAAATGTCCAAAAATGGGTTCGGCGCGGGAATTAAGGAAAGTGAGGTAAAAAAGAGAAAAAGTGAGGTAGGAAAGAGAAAAAGTTTAAATGTTGTGAGTATGAAAAATTAAATAGGAGAGAGAATGAGTGGGAGGAATAGTTAGGAGAGAGAATGTTGTGAGTGTAAAAGTAAAGTAGGAGAGAGAATGAGTGGGTGAAATAGTGAAAAAAAGTTTCCTTTTTTGGAAATGAGACATTTTCAATGGGACGCCCAAAAAGGAAAGTTTGGACATTTAGATTGGGACGGAGGGAGTATCATATTATTGGAGTGGGTCATACATTACTAGGATGTCCAAGTGGTTCTAACATTAATTGTAAGACTTTTCAGAAGAAATCTCGAGAAGATCATGAAGTCAATATAGACTTCTCAGCAAGTATAACCAGACAATACAGAAGTTACAAGGTTTCAAATGTACCTGTCTAATCTTTTCGATTCCTGTGGCCGCAATGAAGTCAGGAAGTTGAAATGGTTGTTTCTCAATACCACGCTTCCCCTGCCACATATATTCAAAACAAGATGAGGCACACTCACAACTATATGAAGGGACACAAAAATACTGCCACTCATGTCAGTTATGAAATCACTGTAAAAACAAGAATAGGCCAGTATTTCAGCTATAACGGAAATATGCAAGGCCCACTGTATGCCCAGTAAAAAGGTCTGAAACGAAAAGCAGATCAATCAGCATCATTTTCGTGAATACTAAATGGTTCCATAATTTAGCACCAAAGAGGTACATTATCCCAGACGTGGTTGCTTATTATGAATTAACAGCATCATGCAATTGTATATGCCCCACCCCAGACTAGCAAAGGTGTTAAAAGAGAAACCATATAAGGGCCCCCCTTGCCAAACACCAACATTTCCAGTCTCCAAGATTGTCACAGCCGCTCCCCTGCAAGAACCACATATATACATATAAGACAAACCTCATCAACATTATCTTCCATCACCCTGTTCTCAAACCCCACAGTTAAGTCTGTCATCATTTATAGTTCTCCGAAAAAACAAGGAATAGGTCATTTCATATTGCATCTTTATTTGAACTATAGTGCCTACTTATTCTGAAGTACATTACCTGTAAGAATTTTCTTTTCTGACACCAATGCCTCGGAACTGGAACCGTGTTTCGGTATGATTTTAGGAATACAAGTAACTTCGGATCCGCAGAGGTTGCATCCCAGACCTACAAATTATAATAATAAAGTTTCAGTAGAATACAAGGGGAAATGAAAACATTATTAACATCGAGCAACATGATTTGTATTGTACTAGTCGTTAGTCAAGTGCAATAAGAATAAAAAGTTAGCCACCAAAACTACCAAATCAAATCAATAGAGATCACAATTTAAATCATAACACTTCCCCCCATCAGATAACAGTAAAGCGTGCATATGAAAACACACAGCTTAATTATCCCATGGAGGTCGTGTCTCAGGTCCCAAGTTACAACAGCTTTATGTGCCCTAGAGGGTATCAAACCATGTTGTTCAGACACCACTACTAACTCCGTTTCATGATAAATGTCACATTTGAGTTGTAAACGTTTTTATGGAATGCACTTCACTTGTTTATGCATTGCTTGTAAAATAAACTGTACTAAGACCATTTCCTTAGTTAGAAATGTGACATTTATTTTGGGGAAGACCATAAAGGAAAGTGTCAGAAGTATAATAAGACGGATGGAGTACTAACCTCCAAGTAACATTCGCTTATCTATGACAGGTGAAGATGAACAATAGTTACCTTCTCTAAGAGACATTTCTATCAGTCTTTCATTGATGAGACAAGTGCAATTCGTTTTCCCATAATAAGCAAGCAAAAAACTATCAGATAGCCAGTTAAGTTAGGGAGAGTATAGTTGGCTAACAGTTATTGGTCATTACCAAAGGTTATGAAATTTTGTATTAAAAATAGCACACATACATATATATACCCTACATATAAAGAGGGGAGTAGGTGAATTGTATCTCAGACTCTTTTCCATCTCCTTAACCCTTCAATCACCAGCGTTTCATTAACTCCACCCTATATATATATATATATATATATATATATATATATATATATATATATAATATATATATCAATACATGTATGCATACATATATAGAGACATATATAAGGGTGTGGTGGTGATATACTGATATTGATCTCTTAGACTCTGTTGGCCTCCCTACCTATTTTACCCCTTAATAACTGCCATCTCATTAACTAGTCACTCTAAACTATAATTCTTGTTCAATAACTACAACTTTCACAATCAACACATTATCACAAAGAGAATTAACAAAATTTGAAGATTTGAGATTTTGAACCATGAAAATTATACATGAATATACTTGCATACAAAAATCATGGAATAGTTTATTTCACAATCCGATTCTGTGAGTGTGCATGTGTGTGTGTGTCCAAGCACATTGAAAAGTTCACGACTGCAACACATATTGAAACAACAAGTGAATCACACTCCCCCAGGTCAAGTAAAACCTTTAAACGCCATTGCACAAATCAAATGCCACACATAAGTCAAACACTGAACTCATATCCTGTGACCAAGCACATCTTTTATATGCAGGAGACAGAGATACAGTAGAATAGGAACAAGCAGATAGTTATAAACAATGATTAACATTAACATGATAATAAACTCTACTTCATTGTAGAATAAAAATGCTAAACAGTGATCTGATTCAGTGAAAAGATTCAACAATCAATTTACGCCGATCAAGCTTTATAAAAATTTGATAAAAGCAACTTACAAACGACAACTATGATAAGGTAAGAGGTGAGAATAAATCAGGGTATACCACAAAACCTTATTGTCTCACAAAAGAACAGAGATTAACGATGAGGTGGTGCATAACATCTACAGTGGGAAATAGCAATAATTCAAGCAGAAACATTCATCAGTCAACTCACCTCAACAACATCAGGTCTTGAACTGATCTGTTTCAGTTCAGCAATTTTCATCCGACGCTGAAGCTGAAAGAGAATATAAATGTTTTAATCTTGCAGCAACAACTAGACAAAAATAAAGATAATATAACCGTTGAGATAAGTAAATAAAAATAATAAAAGAGGGCTATGAGACCAAGAACCTTCTTCTTTTTATTAGAGACGCCATCTTTCTCCTTCTCTTGGGCACCTTGTTCTTCCTCATCGGAGTCAGAATCGTCAGATTTCTTCTTTAAGGCCGCAGCAGCTTCAGCATTATCCTTCTTATCATTCTCCTGATAAAAAATTAAAGTGGATGTGGAAGGGTCAAAAAGACAGAAGATTATAAACAAAATACCCAAAGACAGTAAAAATGATTGCTGTTAAGTGATAATAACTCCTCACATCTGAGCCTGCAGCTTCACTAAAATTGAATTTCTCAAAAACCTTCTTAAACTCATCATCAAGGTCCTTTAGATCTGCCTTTTCAGGAACATACTCCACCACAACTTGCTCCACAACCTACCAGTAAAAGCAAAAATACGTAAGTTAACACTTATACATGAACTTTTATAGTGAACAAGTCACCCACAATTGGCTTCCTCCATGCATTGCACATTCGGAAAGTATGCTATTATGAGTGTGCAATCTAATTCTCAAGCTAGACAAACTTCACAAGTATGTTCAATGTTCAAACACAAAATACAGATATAATATGGCATAATCACAACCCAGAGTTGCACGAGGGATGGTTCTAAGTTTGGCCAGAAAATTTACCAGCTGGGGAAGAAACCCGAAAGGCTAGTGTATGTAGATTTCACTTAAAACACAAAAAAGATCAAAGCAAAATAAATTCAAATTCAGTATTCAACTATCCTACCATGTGAGCGAAAACAAGATGCAATCTAAAGATTAATGTACACATCACATTTCTTAAAATAAAGAGAGCATTAAACCTATCAGCACCTTTCACCTAGCAGCAAACTTAATCCAAAGCCTAGTACCTAATCGCCTTCTGACATGAAAATATATTTTGCTAAACTCAAAACATTCATAGAGTAAAATCTGATTGACATTACTTACCGAAGGATAATGTTCCAAGCTTCAATATAAAGCCCTAATATAAGTACTACGGTCCGGAGTACAATATATACGTAAATACATTTATATTTATATACATAACTACATAGCAGATCTAGCTACGGATATACGGAGAATGAGGTTCGATTTAATACACATTCACATAGTGACCTAATGAGCAGTATCGAAACCCTAATACAGTTGCCATACCTTTTGAGGATCCGAGTTTTCGTTGGAACTGTCCTCTCCATTGACACTACCACCTGTTCCCGTGGCAGTATCAGCGTCATCTCCGACGGTCTTCTTGTTGTTTTTCTTCTGCTTTCGCCGCCTCCGACGGCGGTCGTTCTCCTTAGATTTCTTAGCGGCGGGATTGGAAAGAGAGATAGATGTAGCGACGCCGTTTGATAGTTCGGCTGCCATGGCTGGACTCCAGGAGAGTTGAAAGGCGTTTAGCGACGGTGTCTCGGGGATTGATTACTGGGAGACGGTATATAGGTGGTCGCCAGGAGAGGAAAGACGGTTTATGATAAATATCTGGGTGATTATATACGTGGCAAGTAAAAGGCTGGGTTGTATAGAACTTGCGTTCTACTTTTGGGACATACTAGTGCAGCAGTGCTGTGCTGTTTACGGGTATAAATAAGACGGGCCGAGTTGCTGAGGAGAGTAAGGGCCCGTTTGATTTAAAACTTTATTGATATGTCTTGATATTTATTCTTATGATCGATAACTTATAGTGATGGTGATGAATGATCTTTGTTTGATTTAGTGTTTTTGAAGTCTTTGATAAGGTATCAAAGAAAGTAAGTATATGTTTGATTAATAAATTTGAAAAAGTCTTGAATGAAATTAAAAAGACGAAAATAACCCTTACCATAGAATCTTTTCCCTCTTTGTTAAAATTAATTGTGTTAACTAACAAATTTATGATCAAACATTAAAAAATATTTTTTTATATCAATAAATTTATATTTTAAAGAGAATTCCTAGAGTAACAAATAAGTTTTAATATCAAAATTTAAATCAAAGCAAATTAGAAATACAAAATTACATACATATATAAATTCGAGTTGATAATATCTAAATTACATACATATAACTAGTGATATGTGTTTAACAAAAATACATACATCTAAGTTCAAAGTGGTAATATCCAAATGGTAATTGAAAATATTACTATTACATATTTGATAACACATTGCATTTCTAATTTCTTCCATCTCTGGATCCGCCGTACCTTAAAAGAGATAGGTGTTTGATTGACCACATTTGGGTCATCTTCCTCAACCTCAAGAAATAAGTTAGGGTCACCATCATAAACATGAAACTTCATCATCCTCGATGTTTCTTCTCCTAAGGAAATTATGAATCGCCATGTTGCACTGAGACCATACAAATTTGATCCTCATAACTATAACCAGGCATATCCGCAAAAATCCTCCATCTGGCTTTCCAAACTCCAAATGTCCTCTCAATCACACTTCTCAATGAAGAATGAGCGGCATTGAACTTTTCATGTGCATTGCGAGGTTGCTCGCCACGTTGAAACTCAGTTAACTGATATCGTGTTCCTTTATAAGGTGCAAGAAACCCAATTTTATTAGGATACCCCGCATCAACCAAGTAAAATTGAGCTGCAAGACAAATAGTGTATACAATTCAGAAAAAAAAGAGAAGTTATGAATTTTTATTGAAATATTCATAATATATAATATAAAACATACGTGGAACAGGCATAGGAAATTTTGATAGAGGATCTCGAATAGTGTGTAGCAAAATGCGTGTGTCGTGGGCACTTCCCTCCCATCCCGGCTTCACATAGATGAAGCACATGTCAAAGTCACAGATAGCAAGTATATTTTGAGATGGATACCCTTTTCTGCCAATAAATCGAGGTTGTTCTTCGACGGGAATAGTTACATGTACACGAGTCCCATCTACGGCACCGATACAATCCTCGTAAACAAAAAATATATTAAGAAACAATCAAGAATAGTAATAACTAAGATTGATGTATCAAAAGGTTTAAAACACCTTAAAATGTGGCCAATATTTTTTGTTGTTCTCGATATGGGGATGTGTTCCAATACTAGTGAAGGCTTTATCCAATCAAATGACATCTTAGTAGTAGCACGAAGAACATGGTGAAAGAACTTGCTAACCGTTTGACCGCATTTGTTAAATAATTCTCGAAATCATTCTATTCTTCATACCGTGGCCAACTATTAGGAGAAACATTGCCACTTGCTCTTCAACTCTAACTTCCCTGCTGTTAACTAACCCATACTCCTCTTCCAACAACGTACATAAGCTGAAAAATCCAGCTCTAGACATACGAAACATCCTATGACAGCTTGTATCAGTTTCAAGACTTGATGTAACAAACTTCCACCCTTCTACTTGTGATGTGTTATACGGTGATTTAGTAGCATATTTTTGAAATAAATAAGCAGCAATAAGCCCGCCCATCAAAGCAAATTTTTTCTTCCTTTTTGAAATAATTTCGTTAGTCTTGAACACATCATCTTCATCTTCATGATTATTTTCCATTACAACTGCAAAAAGTGACAAGAAATCAGTTTCAAGACTTGACGTAACAAATGTAGAACGTATCAAAGACCAAAACAAATGTAGAACGTATCAAAGACCAAAACAGAGTTCATTCAGAGATCATCAATTAACACAACAAACAATGGCCATCTTTTTATACTATTGACAAATCAAAGAACAAAGTTAATGCCGATAAAAGATCCCCAGTTTTCGAATCACCAATGCTATCAAATACTCCCTCCGTCCCAAAAATGAATGTCCAAATTTTTTCAAATTTGTTCCTAATAAAGAGTAAATTTGGATATTTTTGGGACATTCATTTTGGAATGGAGGGAGTAGAATAAATGCATCTTCTGAAATTACTTTAGCTCAGCTACTAAGAAAATCAAAGAGATAATAAAGTCAACAACAGAGACCAGATCAACAGCAACTCAAGCTTAAAATGTGAAATAATAATGAAAGGACAAATTATTTGAATGAAATAGCAAGAATAAAATGTGATCTCCAGGTTGATGGACCAAGAACTTTTGCTACTGGCCTTTAGCTGCTGCAGCAGTGGCTCAGATTCAACCACAAAGATCCTTTGTATTGACAAAGATCCTTTGTATTGACAAAAAAAAAAGGGGAACATCATTTTTGGGACGGAGGTAGTACTTGTAAAAGTGGCTCAGATTCAACTTAATTTTACATTTCAAATAAAGTGAGTAGTGCTAGTTAAAAGGAACTTACACAACTTTGATGATTTCAAGGGAACTGAACTGATTTTTCATGTTGGTGCTGAGAGTGAAAATTCATGTTGATGGTGTTCACTTCCACACAGCCAGGTTTCTGCCCTTCGAAAATCGTCGTAAATGGAACCACTTCCGGATCAGAGCAAAGATCCACAATTCCTTCAGGCTGTGCATAATGACATTAAAAAAAAACATGAAAAATTCTACCAGTACGGAACCAACTTATAGAATGCACAAGACTTGCATAACCATAGGAGAAGTAAAACAATACCTTAATAAGAAATATAAACAACAAATTTAGAGTTTTAAACACACATATTTAGAGTTTTAAACACACATTAACGACAAAATGTTCGCCAAGACATAAAGAAAATCATAATCCTTGTCCAACCATATAAAGAAGAAGACATGTAAAAAAGACTTTGAACTCAACGGTTGAAAATAGATTGTTCGGCCTTCAACCATGGAAGACGGGCCTCACTGGGTAGTTCAATAAACATCTCCCGATTTTCAGCTTTTTTAAACAAATGTGCCCCAAACAAGTACAATGGATCAGCGACCGCGACTCCAGGAAGGTTGGTCATGATGTCAAGACAAGCACCCATGCTACTCCGGGACCCTGCATCTCCAACGCTTGACACACTATCGGCAGTCACCGCGTCCATAAGTTTATCAAGTGTATTGGACAACTTGGCAGCGGTAGTAATTCTCTTTCCCTTTTTCTTATACGGACGTGATACACTTCCGGATCCTCTTTTTCTTGTCTTCTCAGCTCCACACTCTACGTCACCCATAATATCGTCAAGTTGTTGAGTATTGTCATCCTCGTCATTCTCTTCATCCTCAGTACATGCATCACGCATGTGTGGTGGAAGAACGCCTGAACTAGGGGTCCATGCATATTCCCCGGTAGCAACGGTATCCAAAAACATGATTTCCAGTTTTGAAAGATGAGTTAACGGGTTATTCCTAAACTTGACTGCTTCAGGAACTGTCTGCAATTATAGCAAGCATATTCACATATAGGTTTTAAAAAATATATAACACTTCAATAAATAAAAATACTCGATTATATATACCTGAAGTTTAATTTCCCACCATTCATTTGAAGCATCTACGGTACCCGAAGCGTGATCAATACCAAGTCCAGTTTCTCCATGAAGTAAAGAGCGCCACAAACTCCAATCTTTCTTAAGATGATTCCAATGATTCTTAAATTGTTTTTGCACCCACATTTTTCCGGTTTTTTCATTAAAAGCATTTCTTACATTCTTCCATCCTTCTTTGCTTAAACAAGTAGTAGGTCTGTTTCCAGCTAAAACTTGTTCGGCACAAAGGGTAACAAAAAGTTCATGGAGTGCAGGCTCCCAATTGGCTTTCTCACTTGTTCCTTGTGATGTGCTTGTCATTTTCCCTTTCGATTTCATTTGAGATGTCATTCTTCTTTAAATATCATATAATAATAGTCGGTATTTTTAACACATAAATCTTTGCGACAATTCTTTTATTGAATAAGTTTGTTGAATAAAAACAAAAGAAAATCAACATCGTGACTCTCAAAACCAATATGGAAAGCATAAAAACAAATGGACATTACTAAAGAATCAAAGCTTTATACAGGGAACTTTTGAAGTTAGGATTCAAGAAATAAATGACCAATTAATTTCTTCTCTTATTTCATAAGGATAAGCCAACCCAAATAGACAAGTAAAACATTGCAAGCAACCAGGAGACGAATATGTACCATTGCATACAATGAACACGAGTTGGATAATCCCAACAACAACCTAGTCAGTTGATGAGCGAAATAGTAGCTGTGATAAGAAGAAAAAGAAGAAAACAAATTGAAATCTCTTTTAAGGGACTGAAAGGGAATCAAATGATAAGAAGATACTAGTTTGGAGTAGATAACTAGAACGGATACTTTCAGAGGCTGCGGGTGCTGATAAGAGGCATATTATTTTGTCCAATCAAATAATGTACATGTAATAAAGAGATCATTAAAATTCCTAGGAAGGAACATGCTAGGATTGCTGGAATGGATTGGCTGAGGAAAGCGATAATCTTCATTCATCCCAATGTAATAAGGTTTCCTTCAAGAGTAGAATGTGAGTGCAAAACCTATTATATGGGGCAATTTCTTTCACTCAGACATGTAGTAGATGGTCTGGATTCCAAATCTGACCTCTTATCACCATCTTCATATCCTTGATAGTTTGTCTCCCAAACAGATCCAAGATTCAAAATTCAAAATTTCAATACACCCATACAATAACCTTGAGAAATAAACCACATTTGCTCCCAAGAAAAGGCAAAGAGCAAGCACATCAAAGCATTATAGGTTTCATGGCACAATTTCATAAACACCATACAAAATCAACAAACTTTAATAAAGAAACAGACGGAGAAAATGACGGATTCGACCGGTACCTGAATTTGCGTCGGAAGGATGCCGGAGAAAAGGAGAGATTCCGGTGGAGGAGCTCGAGATCCGGAAAGATGCGACGACGGAAGAGAGAGAGAGCGGCGGCTGCTCTGGCTTTGGTTTAGGTCGTGAAAAAGAAAGAAGAAGGAGATAAGATGAGAAGGAAAGAAACGTATCAATTAAAACGAGGGTATTTTCGGAATATGAAAAATTCATTAAATGCACTGTTCACCCGTGCATTTACTGTTCAACAATGGTTTTTGTGTTTCAACACTTCCGTTCTTGCTTATGACTTATAAGTCATTTGTGCATACCGAGTATTGTACTGAGCTTACAACTTATTTTCCAAAATATGAAATCAAACAATGTAATTTTAACTTATGAAAAGTAATAAGTTATAAGTAATTCTCCAAAAATGATATCAAACAGGCCCTAAGAGCGGGATGTTTTTTTTGTTTTCTTGCAATTTGATTCGTAAACCATAGTTATAAATATCGTCTCGATTAATGCATCGATTTTGTCATTGGAACGAGACGTATTGGTATCGAAATATACCGGTGCATCGTACGTAGTTTATCGCACTTTTTCTATATTTTTTTACTAATTATATCCCTAGTATATGTTAACAAAAATATAATAAAAAAACATACTCCCTCCGTCCCACCTCAATTGGTCCATTGAGGTGGGACACGATTTTTAAGAAAAATTATTAAAGTGGGTAGAAATTAGAGGAGAGAGAATGTAAAAGTTAAATGTGCGGTAGGAAATAGGATAGAGAATGTAAAAGTTAAAAATATTTAATAGGAGAGAGAATGAGTGGGAGGAATAGTAAGTTAAAGTGGGTATAATGAATGGTTTTTTTGTAAATATATGGAGATGATAAGGGTATTAATATAGGAAAAACTTTCCATTTAAGGAATGGACCAATTGAGGTGGGACGTCCCAAAAAGGAAAGTGGACCAATTGAGGTGAGACGGAGGGAGTAACATTTTTTTCTGATACAAAGTAACTCATTAATGATTAAACTATAAGAATGTTAGATATTACCATGTTTTTACACAAAGTAATAATAATTTTAAGAAAGAAATGAAAAAAAAAATTGTTTTTTTTTCATTATTTTCAATTTTCATGGATTTCTGGAGAAAAAAATTGATTTTTTTCATTCTTTTCATGGATTTCTGGTACAATTGTTAAAATGACATTAAAAAAATTGATTTTTTTTCATTCTAAAAAAAAATTGCGTCCCAGCCGGGATATCCATCTCGGCCGGTTCGGGCCGGTACAGAGCGGTTTTTAGACTGGGACGGTATACAACCTGTTCCGCACCGTTTTTTCACTGGAACGGAACGTACCGGCCGGGACGGGATTTATAACTATGTTGTAAACTGTAGTAACAATCTAATGTATCATATACTCCGTCCCGCGATAATATGCAAAAATATCTCTTTTGGACGTCCCACAATAATTTGCACTTTCCTAAAATGGAAATGGGACTCACTTCTCTCTACTCACAACACTTTTCAAATTACTATTCTCTCCACTCATTCTCTTTCCTATTTTACTTTTACACTCGCAACGCATCACCTTTATCACTTTTTACCTTAATTATCGCACCGACACAAAAAGTGCGTAGATTTGTGGGAGGATGGAGTATTGTAGTATAATGTATAATACTAGTACTCAAAAGCATGTGCCAATGGCACGGGTCAGTGTAAAAAGGTAAGCAGTGAAAAAAATGATAAGTAGAATAAAACAGCTTCTCCGTGAGTTGTCTTATGTCTGACTATCAATGTACATCAATTATGCCTTACATCCTTGGTTATCCTTTACGTAGAAATCTATGACAGTTTTAAAACTTGAAAAATAAACGTAAATGACTAAGGGCATTCTCAAAAGAGGCACTGAAATTAAAAACGGACTTCAATTATTCGAAGACAAACAATCATAAATTATAAATTATTTAGAGAAATAATATAGAAACAACTTTCAATATTTGTTAACAATAAAACATTAAATCATCATGAATAATATCATGACATTTTATGTGCACATTAAATCATGTTTGGCTTTTGAGTTTGTATGTGTATCCATCAATTACCTAACTTGGTTCATCATGTACTCTCCCCATTCCTTAGCTAGGTCTAGTTTTCGCGTCATAAAGTATAGGTCTGCCTCTAACTCTCTGCGGTCTGCCTCTAACTCTCTGCGGGTATCTCTTAATCTCAGCCACCACTTATGTGGTAGCTAAGAGGCATCCAACTTTGAATCTAAATTTGTCCAAATCGAACCAAAATGAACCATTTACACCCCTACCCACTTGTCATGCTCACATATCCACTTACTATTCCTACCTCACTTTCTCTATTTTAACCCACTTGTCATATTTATTACACTTACTTTCTCTATTTTACCACACTTTTCATACTTATAACATTTACTTCAGTATTAAAATTTTTACCATTACGTCACCAAATAATTTTTTTTCCATTTGATCCTTGAACTCTCTCTTTCATTGATTATGTGATCCTTTTGTTAAGGGTCGTTCATATCTCCGTTAATTCAAGCCCGCCACCATCCCACCATCACCGCCAAATAGTGGCAGTCACTGCAATCATTGCCGCCTCCACCACTCGAAATCAAAATAACAACACATTTTTCTCACAACAACATGAATAAAATTTGTCCAAAAATCAAATATATCAAAACTCATCAAGATTTATTTTTTGCCAAGTCTCTAAATTTTTACAAATAAATATGAACACATTTATCTTATCATCCTAGACCATCTCCACCATATCTAATCATTTTTCACCATCTTCACCACCACAAATTCCATGGACACAACCCACAAACATTTCTGCTTGGAAATTTCAACAAATCCCCACCAACATAATATACTGTCGGAGAGAGAAACTAAGAGAGTAAGAGAGGCGCGATTTGTCAAAATTTGAGAAACCCAACTATGTACGTCCGAATCATAATTTTAAGATAGAGACGACAGGAAGATCTTGGCCGAATTGAGGTTACCACGTATGTACTTCTGAATCAAACTTTCAATAACCCATCTCTATCATCATCAATCTTGAAATCCCTTCTCTCAAATCAAGATTACTTCACTCATGTTCTCAGATCAATACTCCCTCCTGTTGTCAAGATCCAAATCCAATGCTTGATTTGGCAACAAAGGATTGCACCATTTTTTTATGAAGGCAAAATCGAAGAAGATGACTGGAAATTTATGGAAGGGATGATGGTGAACAGAGAATCTAGGGCAGAGGCAAAAAGTGTGGGTGGACGGAGCGGTGTGGGTAGGCAGCGTGGGAGTGATCGACGTATGGGTGGGTATAGGAGAGGAGTGGGGCAGTTCAAACAAAGTGGGGAAGGAAGAGGAATATAGGCCGTTGGATCAATTTTCCAACATTGAATCTCAGCCGCCACTTATGGGGGGCTAAGAGGCGGTTATTTCCTTCCTCTATTGTATTATAGACATTATGCACAACTATGTATTAATAGTAAATACTATTTGTAAATACAATTCTTGTGGAAATTTGCCTATAAAAAACAGTTTACTAAACGAAAAATATGAAATCAATATGTATTTGTTTCATCTGTCATGTCATGACTTACTTTTTTATTTTTCTCCTTTTTTAGCACAATCATTTTGCTCCCCTCCCTTTATTTCTAAGTCTAAGGGTGTGCTTTCGAGTTTTTTAGGGAGAGAAAGGGAAGGAAAGGGGAGGAAAGGAAATGGAAGGAAATTAAAACTCTCCTAGGTGCTCCCGAGTTATGAGGGAAAGGGAAGGAAAAAATGTAAAATTATAGTTATAACCAAGTGAAATAAAAGAGGAGTATTTATTTGTGAGGATAAAATAGGAAGAACACAAAAGCTCATTTGAATCATTTCCTTTCCTTCAATTTCCTTCCACATTTGGGAGGATTTGATATGAGGGAAATGAGGCCTCCATTTCCTCCCATTTCCTTCCCTTTCCTTCCTAAAAAAAACTTGGGAGCACCCTAGGGAGGAAATCATCCCCATTTCCTTCCTTTTCCTTTCCTTTCCTTCCAAAATAAAACTCGGAAGCACACCCTAAAGGTTTAGTTAAGTTACAAGACTCTCCATTATACTTTGATTTTACAACACGTTATCATCAGCACAATTATTTTATAACTTCACCATTTTCAATATGTAAAATCTCATCCATTAAATCACTCTAAAAATTATGTTACTTTTTCATTTCAAATATCACAAGATTGGCTATTCTAGAATATTAAGATAACAATGCTAACTTTAATTTGTTACTGTGTTACTAACAATGCTAACTTTAATTTGTTATTGTCAATATTAATTACTGACAAAGCTAATGTATTACTAATAATACTAACATTAATTTCTTCGTATATCACAATTATAAACTTGGTTAAGTCTTCGTCGTGAGATAACAGTTTTTACTTTTATTTTAATATTTTATCCTAAATATTGTTGACGATAGACTCAGCATTCACCTATAATATTTTGATAAGAATACGAATATTATTTACTTACGCAATATATATTTATACACATATATAACGCTTGAGGAAAAAACAACTTTAGGATATATACTAAATATATTTTTATACTTGTTACAATATTTATCTAATATCTTTTATCAGTTCTCAATAAAAAAAATACAAATGATGGTGGATGATACATGATGATGCATAAAATGGGTGATACCGGGGGTACCTAATCAGTCGGGAACGCGGCGTTGGATTCCTGGACGAACGAACAGACGATCTGCAAAACGGACACCGTTAGGGCGCGGGGAGTTACCCCGCGCAAACCCTCCGGCGTGAGAATAAGCATCTGTGTTTTGGAGAACAAATATTGTAAATGAACAGTTGTATTCAAATGACAAAATTGCAGTTACCTTTGAACCGTTGTGGTTGTTCTCTATTTATAATTCCATGATGATGGCGGTT
This sequence comes from Adenophora triphylla var. japonica, assembly GCA_022495995.1. Lineage (NCBI taxonomy): Eukaryota > Viridiplantae > Streptophyta > Magnoliopsida > Asterales > Campanulaceae > Adenophora > Adenophora triphylla. The sequence continues at coordinate 71,411 of JAFEMH010000904.1, forward strand.
ATTTTTGGCATGACTGCATGAGCTCCGTAATTTAAGGGACAGTTACATGATTGGAGAACGTGTCCTTGAATGGCTCCTGATTTGTAGGGAACCGGTTATGGAAAGAGTGGTGCGCACGCCTGGACCCATTAGGTCGACGCTTCTTTGGGTAGGTCGAGGTCGCTGTTGGGACTAGGTTGACTGGACTATACGTAGGTCGACGCTTCTTTGGGTAGGTCGAGGTCGCTGTTTAGGTTAGGTCGACCTGACCGCTGTAGGTCGACGCTTCGGGTAGGTCGAGGTCGCCTGTTGAGATTAGGTCGACCTGACTGCTTAGGTCGACGTATGTTTTGTAGGTCGAGGTCGCCTGTTTAGGTCGACCTGTTTAGGTCGACGTATGTTTTGTAGGTCGAGGTCGCCTGTTTAGGTTATGTCAACCTGACTGCTTCTGTAGGTCGACGCTTGCTGGGTAGGTCGAGGTCGCCTGTTTAGGTTAGGTCGACTCCGACCGCTTCGTAGGTCGGACGCTTCTTTGGGTAGGTCGAGGTCGCTGTTGAGATTAGGTCGACTGACCGCTTAGGTCGACGTATGTTTTGTAGGTCGAGGTCGCTGTTTAGGTCGACTGTTTAGGTCGACGTATGTTTTGTAGGTCGAGGTCGCCTGTTTAGGTTAGGTCGACCTGACTGCTTCTGTAGGTCGACGCTTGCTGGGTAGGTCGAGGTCGCCTGTTGAGATTAGGTCGACCTGACTGCTTCTGTAGCCGGATGATACTCATGAGAGATATAGATCGTATGTCGGACAAAGCTAGGTCGGAACCATAGAGGTTGGACAATGAGCTAGGTCGACAGATCTTGGCTGATGGGTCTTGAGCCTTGCAATAATTGGGCCGACCCCCTAGAGATGTGGTGGCAATAATGTCTGAATAATTGGGCTTCGCTAGCCCGTCACTTTTATTCCGTTCAGTGGCCCCCAACTTTCTGGGTTGACTTTTGTCGACCAGGAAGTTATAAGAATTTTGATGAAGTTTTGAGTAGGTCGCAGCAGGTAGATACTCGTACTTCTATGTAGTCGAGCTTGTTTGAGAACGAGACTGCCCTAAATCTTCGGTCGGACCTGTTTATGAATGAGGTCGACCTAGGACATCGGTCAAGTCTGTTAAGGAACGAGACTGATTAAGAATCGAGTCTGTTAAGGAACGAGGCGATTAAAAATCGAGTACGGTAAGGAACGAGGCCCTCTAAATCTTTGGTCGGGCCTGTTTATGAACGAGGTCGACCTAGGACATCGATCGAGTCTGTTAAGGAACGAGACTGATTAAAAATCGAGTCTGTTAAGGAACGAGACTGCTCTAAATCTTTGGTCGGGCCTGTTTATGAACGAGGTCGACCTAGGACATCGATCGAGTCTGTTAAGGAACGAGACTGATTAAGAATCAAGTCTGTTAAGGAACGAGACTGCCCTAAATCTTCGATCGGGCCTGTTTATGAACGAGGTCGACCTAAGACATCGGTCGAGTCTGTTAAGGAACGAGACTGATTAAGAATCGAGTATGTTAAGGAACGAGATCTGTTTGTAAGTTCGAGGTGTCCAGGTTAAGTTCGGGTCAATCTAACTAAATTTGAGCCGACTGATGAGCGAAGTTTAATTGTTTCTTGACGGTTCTTTAAGGGAGCTGATTGAAAGTCTGATGAAGAGTGCACTTTTGTAATTGCCTTGATTGATTGGAGTCAATTTTAAGGGCCCCCATTCTTTTGCCACAAATAGCCACGTGACCAGGCTTTTTGAATATATCTGTCTCCACTTTGTAATGCCAAGGACTTTCCTTCATTTCTTATTTCGCACAGCTGGAGAGCGACTTGCCTAGGTCGCCAATTTTCAGATCGCCAAAGGGAGATCTGAGTTTTGAAGTTCAATCAGTATGTACCGACCAGGTGGTTTTAGATCGCCAATTCTCAGCAGTGTGTGGTTGTTTTAAGCTCGACCTGGGAGCTACTCGGCTGATACTACTTATATTTGCTCGTCATTGTTGGCCGCGAGCTTGAGCTGGAGTATTGATTTCATGGTCGACGCCTAAATTCATAGATTCGGCTTGCAATGTTAGTTGTTTGCTCGTCTAAATTCTGCCCGTTGCTCGAACTCGTACTGGTGGTCGAATTTCTTATGTTGCTCGCACCATATTTCGAGCTGCTTCCCACTTGTTCGACTAAAGTCCTCAAAGAAGAATACTTGGCGATTTCGCTGTTCCGATCACCAAAGTCGGCCAGTCTGGGCCGAATAAGGATGTGGGTAGCTCGGCTGAGATGTGAGTATAAACCTTCTTCCAGCTTATTTTCAGGTGCTTGTAAGTTTACTTTTTTATTTGAGCCAGGAGCCATAGTCTGATCATTGGTTTGTTGGTCGACATTTCTTTTGTCGAGCTGACTTTGTTGTCGAGCTGATTTTTCTTCTTCGGTTTCACCACCCATCTTGTTAACCAGAGTTCGAACAATGCATAGTCCAAGACCAGTTCCGCCATGCAGTCGAGTTGTTGACGGGTCAGCTTGCTCAAAGCTTTCAAATACTGTCTCCCATTTGCTTGGATCGATGCCACAGCCAGTGTCGTCAACTTTAAACCAAAGAATCATTTTCTTGTCCTTCTTGCAGGAGGTTTTCTTGTGGCTTCCTTCACTCTTTTTTTGGGTGCAGGCGATAATTCTTTCTAATTGGAGGCAAAGTTTGCATTCTTATTAGGATTCTCGCACCATCCGCAGAATGATGTAGCCGATGTTGTGAACTTGATAGAATTGCTGATGAGATTTGCAAAAATTTGGACCACTCTAGCCGAGTCTCCTCAAAAACTTTCAGCATGTCGTCAGAAAGATCAAGAATAGTATTTACATTTTGGTTGATGCATTGCACGGAGAACATATCAACAAGTCCTTCAAGTTCTTTCCTCAAGTCAAACTCAGTCTCCTCCAGTACCATCTTTCCAGATTCAACCTTACTGATATCCAAAATGTTGTTGAGAAGTCGAAGTCGAGCTGATTTTTCTTTTGTCGAGCTGACTTTTGTCAAGATGCTTCACGATGAGACCATCTTCCAATTGAAGTGTGAGCTTGCTTGGGTTGAACCGCTTGTAGGTCGGCCCTTCTTGGTCGAGCAAGGATGTGAGCTACTTGGCTAACTGTTACATTTGCTAGCAGGCCTTTTGTTCTCCTCGATTAGCCTGATGAAGGTTATTCGTGCTTGAGGGCCGAAAAGCCATTTTGCCTTCACGAATTGTTTTCAACACTTCGATTTTTTTGACACAGGAACATAGATGGTTCAGGCAATCTGCATAGAGACAGTCAACATGTCATAGTTGTTTGTCTTGGGCGATCATAGGTGGTTGAGATCGTGTTCGCCCATTCTCATTGTTCTCATGATTAGGTATGGGCATTGACCGCTCGACCAACTTGAGACCATCGTACCATCTTTGTTCTACCTGCGAGCTAGGATGTGATTTGCTCGGCTTATGTGCTTGGAAGTTGGAAGGCCTGCTCGACTTTCTTGTTTTCCTCGATTATTGTTGCCTCGCACAAATGCAAATAATCAGTCAAAGATACATTTAGTATAATTTGTAAATAGTATATATAAGCACATTATTATGCTGTAAATTGGATTCAGAAAACAAACTGAGGGTAGATGTGGAACCAATGCACCTGATAAGGGTCGGAATTTGTCTGATTGAGTGAGGCTTTCTTAACGATTTGGTGATAGGTAGTTGGGCAAGGTCAAGCACTCTTCGGCCCGACATGATTGGCTGCTTCATTATTTTCAGGTCGTTACGGCGATGCAATCAGCAATTGTCGGACAAGGAAGACAGAGGTAGAAGTTGCTCTAGGATTCGTGCTCGTCCTGCAAGTGTGTTCGTCCAGCTATAGTACTTGACAGGTGAGTTGGTTTGCACGATGCACCTCAACTCTGGTAGTTCAAGCATGGTTACGTCCTGCTCGGATAGTGCCTGCGATCTCTTCCTTCTGCTCACTGCTACCTCAAAAAGCCATCTGTGACTGTCAACCTGTTATTTTTAAAGATGGTGCTCCATGGCTGTGATTCGAGCTATTGTTATAGCAGATTTAGTGTCCATTATTTCAGCCCTCAAGAACAAGTATGGGCGTTGACTGCTCGATCGTTGCAACCCTTGTACCATCTCTGTTCAACCTGCGAGCAATGGCGTGATATGCTTGTCACCGGAAGCTGGGAACTGATTTCCATGCGTCTCGACTGTAGCTTTGTACTAGGTTTGAGTTTGCAGGCTATTTGTGGCGCATAGGGGCTGGCTCACTTGTCCGAGCAAGACTAAGAGCTGCTCGTCTACCCAACAAAGTCGACCTGCGGCTTGTTTCTTTGTAGTGCTGCTGGTGGCTCTAGCGGATCAAGTTGATGTCATACTTTCGGTCAATTGGTCGGTGGTACTTATGGTGCTTGGCATTGCTCCTGCCCAAATTAAGGTACTTACCGTAGTTGCTTCCTCTTAGGTGACCGCTTGGAACGGGAGTAATTATTCCAGAAAGATAACAGCATTTATCAAGTGAAAGTAAGAAAATCTAGACCAAAAAGCTAGGGCAGCAAATGAAGAGCCCTTTATCCTTTAAGCTTTATTCCTCAAGACTAGGGCTTTAGAGTGAAGTGATCAAACCACTACAAATACATGATTATGGTCATGATCTATCTCAGCAACCCCTACCCCCACATTTTAGATTTTGTCTTTGTTGTTTGGTTGTTGCCACCATGGTTTCACTTGCTTCTCCTCCCCTTCCCAAGGAAGTTCCTGAAGATGAAAAATGGTTACATGGACCACCCCGTGAAGCAAAATGGTGGTACTCGACTTTTCACACCGTCACAGCCATGGTTGGTGCTGGTGTTCTCAGCTTGCCTTATGCCATGGCCTACTTAGGATGGGGTCCAGGAGCAGCGATGATGATATTATCTTGGGGCAGGACTTTACATACAATGTGGCAGATGATTCAGCTACACGATGCCTGGGACCTGCTTTGATCGCTACTTGGACCTCGGTAGATATGCCTTTGGCCCAAAACTTGGGGCCTGGATAGTACTACTGCAACAACTAATAGTACAAGTTGGTGCCGACATAGTGTTCATGGTTACCGGTGGAACCTGCCTCAAGAAGTTTTCAGCCACATTAGAGAATCGCACTGGATAATTATTATCTTTGGTTCTTCCCAGTTTCTCCTCTCTCAACTCCCTGATTTTAATCCTGTTTCTGCTATTTCTCTAGCAGCAGCTGCCATGTAAATCCTGTGGCTGGAAGACTCCATTACTGTTGTCATATTTTTGTTCTGTGCATTTAGTCATGCCTTGATCTCACCCACATGTAGCAACATATCATGAAAGAAAAATGGTGCCATTAATTACATGCTATCAAGGGACAGTTTAATTACTGTTTTGGAGCACTAGTGTGCATTATTTCTTTATACAAATGTGGCACACCATATACATACATATTTAGCATATAAGCATGGGAGTTTATATTTAGGATCCTTATATTTGTCTTACGAGGGCTTTAAGGATAGCAATCATGTGATTTTTAAAATCATACTTGATCATGCAATACTTTGCATAGGAATATGGCATAATATTGGGCAGCCATGAAGTATTTATAGACTAACAGATTGTTCATGAAAATAGTTCTAAGATACTCTGTATTATTCTATCACATAGCCTGCTCATGTCATTCAATTAACTAGAGGGCCAGATTGACTTTAAGCCTTAATTTCTCAAAGGATACTACCCTTTTAATTATAATCAATAATATCAAGATTGAATTAAGCCCAACCAATCAGATATGCTTATTTGCACAATTTCACATAGGCAATTTCTGTAAATTAAGCATGTAGTTGCTATGCCAAAACATGTTTGAGAGATTGCTTAATTAGAAAGAAGACACCTGGTAACGGAAGGAATTGTTTTGCGGCGATCATTTAGTGGCCGCTTACTCTTCTGTCCATGGTCCTTTTTTGCTAGGTTCATCCGCCCGTTGAGTTTTGGTGCAAGAGGGAATTTTTATTTGCGGTTCATATACCGGAACACGTCTTCCACGGTAGATCTGACCTTACGCCAAAGAATTATAAGTGCAACAGATCTGATTGATTTTTCCACTGTCATGGTCCGTCGTTCGTCATGTTTTCGTTCACGGCAATGGAACCAAACTGATGATGCATAAAATGGGTGATACCGGGGGTACCTAATCAGTCGGGAACGCGGCGTTGGATTCCTGGACGAACAAACAGACGATCTGCAAAACGGACACCGTTAGGGCGCGGGGAGTTACCCCGCGCAAACCCTCCGGCGTGAGAATAAGTATCTGTGTTTTGGAGAACAAATATTGTAAATGAACAGTTGTATTCAAATGACAAAATTGCAGTTACCTTTGAACCGTTGTGGTTGTTCTCTATTTATAATTCCATGATGATGGCGGTTATTTTTGGCATGGCGCATGAGCTCAGTAATTTAAGGGACAGTTACATGATTGGAGAACGTGTCCTTGAATGGCTCTGATTTGTAGGGAACCGGTTATGGAAAGAGTGGTGCGCACGCTGGACCCGTTAGGTCGACGCTTGCTGGGTAGGTCGAGGTCGCCTGTTGGGACTCGGTTGACTGGCCGCTTACGTAGGTCGACGCTTCTTTGGGTAGGTCGAGGTCGCTGTTTAGGTTAGGTCGACCCGACCGCTTCGTAGGTCGGCAGCTTCTTTGGGTAGGTCGAGGTCGCCTGTTGAGATTAGGTCGACCCGCTTAGGTCGACGTATGTTTTGTAGGTCGAGGTCGCCTGTTTAGGTCGACTGTTTAGGTCGACGTATGTTTTTGTAGGTCGAGGTCGCTGTTTAGGTTATGTCAACTGGCTCCGTAGGTCGACGCTTGCTGGGTAGGTCGAGGTCGCCTGTTTAGGTTAGGTCGACCTGACTGCTTCTGTAGGTCGACGCTTGCTGGGTAGGTCGAGGTCGCCAATTGAGATTAGGTCGACCTGACTGCTTCTGTAGCCGGATGATACTCATGAGAGATATAGATCGTATGTCGGACAAAGCTAGGTCGGAACCATAGAGGTTGGACAATGAGCTAGGTCGACAGATCTTGGCTGATGGGTCTTGGGCCTTGCAATAATTGGGCCGACCCACTAGAGATGTGGTGGCAATAATGTCTGAATAATTGGACTTCGCTAGTCCGTCACTTTTATTCCGTTCAATACAATATGAACTTTTTATTTCTTGAAGGTCTATTTAGGAAAAACCTACAAAGAGAAATGGTGAATAATGTAACTTGATTTCATAAAAATACTAACATTCATATTGAACATGCTTGTTCGGATAGTTTTTCTCTTTCCACGGGATGCCTTGAAATTTTTGTACAAAATGACAATAAAAGAAAAAGAATAAAAAGACAAACAAATAAAGTCAAAAGCATTTATGTGAAAAAAGGTATGTGTGTGTTAAAAGTATGTGCAGGTTGTGTGCTTGTATTATTGTTCTGTATATAAATAAATTTGCACTGTTTTTATACTACAATGATTTAATTATTTAACACTTAATTAGTCACATTATATTTATAGTTTTATGAATAACTACTTTAATATTTAACTTGGATTAAATTTGTTTGATTATTATATATATAAAAAAATTAACGACTATTTTAAACGGCTAGTTAACGGCTACAAACGATACTTTTACCATAAATACCACCACATTTCACTCAACATTTTATCCATATTCTCCAAAATTTCTTCTAACTATCTAATCTTACATCTTCTACTTCAAAATGGTCAACGTACTTTTGATACTCCTTATCATAGTAGTTTCAACATACACAATGTTAATCTTTTCATCAGAGTATAAATCAAGAGATTTTGAGATGTATGGTATGAGTCTTTATTTTATTCATTCAATGTTAGCAATAATAGTAATATTTTGAATATAATTATAATTGTATTTATATATGCTATAATTTAATGATTTATTTTTAATAAAACTATATATTAATATATACTAGCAACAAACCCGTGCAATGCACGGGGCGCATGCATGTACTGAAATAGTAAATCGAAAGACCAAAGTGTGAATACTATTTAAACATTTCGAAATACTTTCTGAAACAAAATATTTGTAGTAGATTTAACACTTGAAGAACTGTCATCTCCACCGACAACAGTTTTTCCACCAAATAGTGTTTCATTTATACTCAAATAAATACTTTTCAAGATATCTTTCAATAAAAAATAAAGAAAATCCACATAGTATGCTATTCTCTCCGAAAGTATGCATGCAAACCTTTTTAAATCTCAAAAATGAATGTTCAATAATTTTTCAAATTTGCTATTTAATTAAGTGAAAATCTATTTTTTTATATTTATTTTAAAATAGAGAGAGTAAAAATAAAGATTTGCTCGAAGAAATTGAAGCTTATAAAATAGAATCACATATCATCTTTTATAATTTTCTAAAACATTTTTTCACTTACTTTTTAACCAACATTTTTCTCTCTCCCCTATACTAATTGGGTAATAGTATGGACACAAAATAATTACAAAAAATTGCTTACAAAACGTAAATGTAATAATTTTATTATTGTTTTTAATTAGAGTGTATTGAGTCCATTAGAGATGCTATCATAAATATCGACAATTAATTTCGTTAGCAAGATTTTGTGGACAACTTTCAATCTGCCACCCAAAAATCTCAAATCAGCTTCAAATAAATTATCTTCACATTTAATGATACTTTTTACTTTCAACACAAAGTGAAATTTAACTTCTTCCTCATAGTCAGCCCATCACCCCTAAATTATGTCTATAAACTGAAAAATAGAGTCATGCCTCCATCCCCCCATTTAGTTTTTTCGATTTATCGATTTTCAAATTAAAAAGATCACTTTTTATTTTAAAATATTATTTATATTAGTAACCATTTAAAAAAATAATGCACCATTTTAAAAATTATTATTCTATATTTAAATTTTATTAATTTTATGATAACAAAACATTGAATGAAGTTACAAAATAAAAAAATGAAATACTCTATTTCTATAAAAAAAAATATGTCATCATAAATTAAAAAATAATGATCAAGTAATAAAGAATTTTAATTTTTAAACAAAGTAGCTAAAAATCGTTTAAAAAACACAAAACAAAGTAGCTAAATTCAAAGAATAAAAAAGTAGCTTTCAATTTTAAGCCTAGAAATTCGCCAATATCCATAAATAAGTTCGTTTAATGAAATTTATAATTTTCAAAGCAATAAGGTTTTGATTAAAAAAACGTGAAGGAAAAATATTTTGTTAATATTAGAAAATATTTTTTTATTTCTTGAAAGATAATATTAGAAAACAGTTAAGGCAGATACTTATAACCATTTTAATTGTATGACTTTTATTGAAAAGAGCAGTTGTCTCCTTACTTTTTTTTTTCTCAATTAAATTATCTTCTTGCTTCAAACAAATAAATAAATGAATAAATCTCAATCATCATATTTGCTTAAATTTGAAATCCTGAACATTTTTCTTTTACTTTTTCAATCATTCATATTTATTTTTTGAAAGTAAAAATCAATATACTTTTTTTTTTTAAAAAGAAAGAATTATTATTTATAGTAGTAGCGGTATTTTATTTTAAGCAAAATGAGATTTTCAACTATTAAGCCTAATAATCCGAATTTATAAGCCTACAAACATGCAAATAGTAATTACTATATAGCATAATGAATTTATTTTTTAAATAAAAAGTACACAAATCTTTGCCTCCAAAACTTTCCTTACCCCCCTCGGCCCTCCCTATAGTCACCTATATTATCTCCACATTCTTCAATTTTATTTTTTTTTAAAAATAAAATCTTCTTATTTTTTTGACAAAAGTAAAATAAAAAAATTGTCTAACTAATGATCATCTATCTCGAAAATACAAGAAAAGTAGTTATAATCTAAATATATATTCTTAAATTTTAGACTAAAAGTGAAAAAAACAAATTAAATATCCACATCTAAATTTAAAAATTATCGTTAATACAAAAAAATTGTTATTAATTAATAATTAGAAAACAATAAATTTAGTCTAAAATTTAAGAATATATATTTAGATTATAACTGTTTAATGAGTTTATTAGACTAAAAATGAGGTATTTTTTTTCAAATTTTTTGAATTAAAAACAATAAATTTAAAACTCATTAAACAATTATTTTTTTAAAGAAATAATTAGAAAACATTCAAATATTGCAACCTGTTGGGTTAGATGATCAATTGGGCTAGACATCGAAGCAAGGGGAATATTTTTCGTAGCAGGTTTCTGGGGTCAAGAGCGGCCGCGCTGCCTATGTGCGCGACCGCGCTCTTGTGCCAAGAATGGTGCTCGGGAGGGACATCTTCGAGGGCGACCGCGCTGAGAGGAAAGGGCGACCGCACTCAAGGGCCGAGGCTGGCGTTGGTCTTACTCGTCAATAGCGCGACCGCGCTCAGCAGGAGAGCGGCCGCGCTCCGCCCGATTCAGCAACAGTCAAAGTTTCCTTGTTTGTTTAGGATTTGGACTCTACCCTAGGTCATATATAAACAATGTTCCGCCCCCAATTCAGTTGTTACACAAATTCTAATTACATAGTGCAAGATCCTGGCTTGGTAGTGCCCCAGGGCGTAGCCAATCAAATTGGTGATCCGGGTTAACAATTTCTTGTGTTCTTTTACATTTTCTTTGATTTCTTGTGCTTGGTTTGTGTGCGATTATTATTCTTGTAGGTTTGCTTGGGTGTGGAGGGCCATATTCACAACAACTGGTATCAGAGCTCTTGGTTTAGGATCAAGGGAGTCGTTTCAAGCAATCAAGAATGGGCAAAGACAAATAGGCGGTTGAGAAATTCGATGGGTCTGACTACGGATATTGGAGGATGCAGATTGAGGATCTCTTGTACAACAAGGATCTCTACAAGCCTCTGAAGGGTGTCAAACCGGAAGATGTAAGTCAGGAGGAATGGGAACTCATGGATCGGAAAGCCCTAGGGGTGGTTAGATCTACTTTGTCAAAGTGGATTGCGAAGACTACCAGGAAGGCGACAACCACCAAGGAGCTATTGGATTATCTTACTGAGAGATTTGAAACTCCGTCTGCTGCAAATAAGGTTGATTTGATATGTAAGATGGGTAGTCTCAAGATGCAAGAGGGAGGATCCTTGGCTAAGCACATCGATGAATTTATGGATGTCATAGATTCATTGACAGCGGTGGAGATCAAGTTCGATGATGAGGTTCATGCATGCTTGTTGCTAGCTTCTTTACCTGCAAGTTGGAGCGAAACGGTGACTGCAATCAACGCTTCAGCAGGTAAGAAAAAATTGAAATATGATGATGTTAAAGACTTTCTTTTAGGTGAGGAAAATCGCATGAAGAAGTTGGGGACATCAAGTACTTCGGGAGCGGCTTTAGCTACTACTAGTAGGGAAGCCGGTACTAGCAAACAAGGGAGAACCGAATCTAGGGAGAACGGAGTGAGTGGTAAGGGCAAAGCTGATGAGACCAAGGACAAACCGAAGGTTGCGAACGGATCTGTTCAGTGCTACTATTGTAAGGAGTTGGGACACTTTAAGAGGGATTGTCCAAATCGTAAGGGCAATCAGGCGAATGTGGCGATCGAAGGTGATGATGTGCGGTTACGAGTGTTAGTAGTGCACTAGAATCATGGGTGCTTTGGATTCGGGGGCATCATTCCACTCTTGCGGGCATAAGGAAGAGATGGATAATTACACTTCCGGTGATTTCGGGAAGGTCTATCTAGGCGATGGCGAGCCTTTGGAAATCAAGGGGAAGGGGGATGTCAGGATAGGAGCATCGGACGGGAAGGTTCTACATCTGAACGGGGTCAGGCACATTCCGGGTTTGAAAAAGAACCTACTCTCAGTTGGGCAGTTGGACGAAGAGGGTTACAAGGTGACTTTCGGCTACAGGAACTGGTTTATTACCAAGGAGGATTGTGAGATCGCTCGGGGTAATAAGGAGGGTACTTTGTATTTGGCAAACAACACCAAGGATAGTATTGCGGTGGCAGCAGCTAAGGGTGATACTGATTTGTGGCACTGTCGATTGGGTCACATGAGTGAGACAGGGATGAAGGTACTTTGTTCCAAGGGTCTACTACCGGGTTTGAAGACAGTCAACGTGGGGATCTGCGAAGATTGTATGTTTGGCAAACAAGGGAGGAATAATTTCTCGAGGACAGGTAGGGGATTGAGGGAAGCAAAGTTGGAATTGGTTCACACGGACTTGTGGGGGCCATCTCCGGTTACATCTCTGGGTGGTGCGTCATATTACATGACTTTTATTGATGATTCTACAAGGAAGGTCTGGGTCTATTTCTTGAAGGGGAAAGATGAGGCTTTCGAGGTGTTCAAGAAGTGGAGGGCCTTGGTGGAGAATCAAACGGGACTTAAGCTTAAGTGCTTGAGATCAGATAATGGTGGGGAGTATGAGCTCGGGGAGTTTAGGGAATATTGTGCTGCGAATGGTATTCGTATGGAGAAGACTCCAAAGAAGACTCCACAACTCAACGGGGTAGCAGAAAGGATGAACAGAACATTGAACGAGCGGGCTAGAAGTATGAGATTGAAGTGTGGACTTCCGAAGACGTTCTGGGCATATGCAGTTGACACGGCAGCTTTCTTGATCAATCGGGGACCATCGGTTCCATTGCGAATGGAATTCCAGAGGAAGCTTGGAGTGGCAAGCAGGTAAATCTGTCCTTTCTTCGCATATTTGGCTGCGTTTCTTATGTTCATGTTGATTCTTGAGAGAACTAAATTAGATGCTAAATACGGTAAGTGTACATTTATTGGGTATGGCGGGGATGACTTCGGGTATAAATTTTGGGATGATCAAAACCATAAGGTTATTCGTAGTCGAGATGTGGTATTGATGAACGAGGTTTTGTACAAGGATAGAAAGGGGCATCGATGATACTAGTTCGGAGCGGAGGTTGTAGAGGTGGATATTTCGGACTCGAGTGGGAGCGGGACAGTTCATGTTGACCATGGTCGTGGAGGTCGCGAAGATGAACCACGTACTCAGAACCGGATATTCCGCTACGTAGATCCGGCGGTGCGTGGATCACCTGACAGTATACTCCTTCGAATTATTATTTGTTGTTGACGAGATAATGGGGAACCGTAATGTTATGCGGAGCGGTTCGTAGTGTGCTTTGTAACAAGTGGAAAGCTGCGATGGAAGATGAGATGGTCTCATTGAAGGCAAACAAAACTTGGGAGTTGACTAAACTACCTAAGGGGAAGAAGGCACTGCATAACAAGTGGGTTTACAGGATCAAGGAGGAAGCAGACGGTAGCAAGCGTTACAAGGCAAGACTGGTTGTTAAAGGGTTTCAGCAGAAGTATGGTATTGACTACACCGAAGTATTCACTCCGGTTGTGAAGATGACCACTATCAAAATGGTTACAGGGATAGTAGTGGCGGACAACTTGCTGCTTGGCCAGATGGATGTGAAGACGGCCTTTCTTCATGGGGACTTGGAGGAAGAGATTTACATGGTACAGCCAGAGGGTTACTTGTCTAAGGGTGGCGAGGAGCTAGTTTGCAGATTGACTAAGAGCTTGTATGGCCTTAAACAAGCTCCTAGGCAGTGGTACAGGAAGTTTGATGGATTCATGCACGACATTGATTTTATCAGATGTGAGGCGGATCATTGTTGCTACTTCAAGAACACGGACAATGGGTACATTATCTTGCTGTTATATGTGGACGACATGTTGATAGCGGGCTCTAGCAGTAGAGAGGTAAACAGGTTGAAGACTCAGTTGTCAGAACGGTTCGAGATGAAGGATTTTGGAGAGGCAAAGAAAATCTTGGGCATGCGGATTGATCGGGATAGGGAGTCGGGCAAGTTGGTTCTTTCACAAGCAGAATATGTTGAGAAGGTCTTAGCAAGGTTTTGTATGGAAGAGGCGAAGCCAACAAGGACGCCATTGGGTTTGCATTTCAAGCTATCCGAGAGGGACTCGCCTAGGAACAAGGAAGAGCGTGACAAGATGGAGAGAACTCCATATGCTTCAGCTGTGGGGAGTCTCATGTATGCAATGGTGTGTACAAGGCCGGACATTGCACATGCGGTGGGAGTAGTCACCGGTTCATGGGCAATCCAGAAAGCAACATTGGGAAGCGGTTAAGTGGATTCTACGTTATTTGAAGGGAATGCTATCTTGGTAAGGCTCGTGTTTTTCGAGCAAGGAAGTGGTGTTAGCGGGTTATGTTGATGCGGACTTGGCATCAAGTGATCTTGATAAGAGGAGAAGTACTACGGGTTATGTGTTTACATTGGGTGGTACAAAGAATCTCCTGGGCTTCTAAGTTACAAAAGATCGTGGCTCGATCACCGCAGTAGCGTAATATGTGGCAACGAAGCAAGTAAAGAGATGGTTTGGCCGCGTAACTTCTTGGGTGAACTTGGGAAGACGCGAAGTGGTAATATTCTCTACGGACGCCTGAGCGCAATTCACTTGGCAAAGAATCCGACATTTCATTCGAGGACGAAGCACATTGAACCGAGGTTTCACTACATCGTGCATCTCTTGGAGGAGAAGACTTTGTGGCTTGAGAAGATATTGGGATCGAAAATCCGCCGACATGTTGACGAAGGTTGTGAACCTTGAGAAATTGAAGCTGTGCAAAGCTTCAATTGGGCTTGAAGAATGAGAGAGGAGGATGGCACTACCATGATCGAGGTGAGCACTAGGAGGACACCAAGGGTGAGTTGAAGACGGATACGGGGCTTATATGTGTGGTTGATCTCTAGGTGGGAGATTGTTGGGTTAGAGGATCAATTGGGCTAGACATCGAAGCAAGGGGAAGATTTTTCGTAGCAGGTTTCTGGGGTCAAGAGCGGCCGCGCTGCCTATGTGCGCGACCGCGCTCTTGTGCCGAGAATGGTGCTCGGGAGGGACATCTTCGAGGGCGACCGCGCTGAGAGGAAAGGGCGACCGCGCTCAAGGGCCGAGGCTGGCGTTGGTCTTACTCGTCAATAGCGCGACCGCGCTCAGCAGGAGAGCGGCCGCGCTCCGCCCGATTCAGCAACAGTCAAAGTTTCCTTGTTTGTTTAGGATTTGGACTCTACCCTAGGTCATATATAAACAATGTTCCGCCCCCAATTCAGTTGTTACACAAATTCTAATTACATAGTGCAAGATCCTGGCTTGGTAGTGCCCCCAGACGTAGCCAATCAAATTGGTGAACTGGGTTAACAATTTCTTGTGTTCTTTTCTGTTTTCTTTGATTTCTTGTGCTTGGTTTGTGTGCGATTATTATTCTTGTAGGTTTGCTTGGGTGTGGAGGGCCAAATTGTTGGGTTAGAGGATCAATTGGGCTAGACATCGAAGCAAGGGGAAGATTTTTCGTAGCAGGTTTCTGGGGTCAAGAGCGGCCGCGCTGCCTATGTGCGCGACCGCGCTCTTGTGCCGAGAATGGTGCTCGGGAGGGACATCTTCGAGGGCGACCGCGCTGAGAGGAAAGGGCGACCGCGCTCAAGGGCCGAGGCTGGCGTTGGTCTTACTCGTCAATAGCGCGACCGCGCTCAGCAGGAGAGCGGCCGCGCTCCGCCCGATTCAGCAACAGTCAAAGTTTCCTTGTTTGTTTAGGATTTGGACTCTACCCTAGGTCATATATAAACAATGTTCCGCCCCCAATTCAGTTGTTACACAAATTCTAATTACATAGTGCAAGATCCTGGCTTGGTAGTGCCCCCAGACGTAGCCAATCAAATTGGTGAACTGGGTTAACAATTTCTTGTGTTCTTTTCTGTTTTCTTTGATTTCTTGTGCTTGGTTTGTGTGCGATTATTATTCTTGTAGGTTTGCTTGGGTGTGGAGGGCCATATTCACAACACAACCTAGTCTAGACACCTAGTGTTGATTAATTAATGAAAAAGAAAAAAAAATGCACATTTCCAAAAGTTTTCAAAGAGTGTGAGTAGTATAGATCATTTTTCCACTTTCTCTCCACCCATGTTCCAAAACCATTTGCCAAAACCATTTGCTAAAACCATGTGTTGAATCAATTTTCATTTTTAGTCCTTTGATAGTGACATTTTTGGGCTCCAACTTGCCAAATTTAGGAACGGCTTTGCTTTAATATATTTATAGATGTTCCATTTTATAGTTGAATGGAAAATTTGGCAAAACTTCACTTTGCACCCTTGGACATCACTTATAGTAATTACTTAATATAGGTTTACATATATCAAATTGTTTCTCATATGCAAGAAACTTGATCATACTGTTGAATATGGAAACCAACCCACAAAACACGAGAACGCTAATGCAATGAGCATTTTCTGACGCCACATTTACGAACAACTTAAAATGGAGTTCCTCGATATAGAGAATCCATACGAATTTTGAAAAAATCTAAAAGAATATTTGACCATTTAAGGGAAATTATTCTCTCAAAAGCACAATCTATCTGGATCCATTTACGATTTCATAACTTTAAAACCGTAAGTGAGTACAACTTCATGATGTTTTGAATAACATCGCAACTGAAGTTGTGCGATGAAAAAGTGATCGAAGAGATGATGATGGAAAAAATCGTTCTCTACTTTCAACGCCTCAAGTTTGGTACTGCAACAACAGTATCGAGAGAGGGGTTTCACCAAATACTCTTAGTTAATCTCATGTCTCCTCGTGGCAAAACAAAATAATGAAATTTTGTTAAAGAATCATGAGATTCGGCCAACTGCTTCCGCTCCATTCCCTGAAGCGAATGCGAGTGGGCGTAATAACTCTTGGCATGGACGTGGTCGTGGTGTTACTTGTGGACGTGGTCGTTGTCGAGGTCAAGGCCAAGGGAGAGGCCAAGGAAGGGGGATAAATTATAATCATCATCCCTAAAATGATGGCCACTTCTCTAGAAACCTGAAATGGAAAAGAAAAGATAATACAGAGAAGCAATCAAATAAACCACATATTGAAACTAAAAATATGAAAAATGTAGGCTTTCAATGTGGTATGAAAGGGAATTTGAGCAAAAACTTGTCGAATTTCGAAACACTTTGTCAAACTCTATAAAGAGTCAATGAAAAAGAAGGGCAAAGACATTGAGACAAATTTTGTCCATCAAGTGATGACACGAATGAAAAATCTTCCACCGGTACCCATGTGGATCTCCCTAATTTCTTCAATCAAGAAGATGACGATTAGTTCCTAAATGATGGACCACAATTTAAATTTCAAGTTTTTAAGTGTGCTTTAATTTCGCCTCATGCCTTGTTTTCTTGAAGTTATCATGATAAAATATTTTGTGTGTAATTTTTTAACCGTGATCAATCAAGTATGTTTAATTTTAAATCTTTTTATTTATAATTTATTATCACTAATCTTATACATTTTTAATTTTATTTAGAATACGTGAAACTTTGGATTACAAATCATGAAGAACATGGATGATTTATGTTTGGTAGACAGTGCAACTACTCACACTATCCTGAAGGATATAAATTTTTTTGACACTCTTTTTTGAGAAAAAAGGGAGTGTAACTACAATAAACAATGATAATGTTCTGATAAATGGTATCGTAATAGCTTCAATAACTCTTTTTATGTGAACAAAATTAGTGATATATGATGATCTTTTGTATCCTTAATCTAAGCATACTCTCCCAAGTTGTAAAGACATTCGATCGAATGATTTTCATGTTGAAATCACAACGGAAGACAATAAAGAGTATTTACTCATGACTCTGATCGAAATGATGTCAAAAACATATTGTTGAGAAACTTTCTTCTCTGTCCACAAGGTTATATTATACATATATTCGATCCCCTATTGATCATGTTGCTATGAGTTTAAAGTTTAAGGATCCAAATTCTTTTATACTATGACGTGGTTGTTTGGGACACCCTAGACAAAATATGATACGTCGAATTATCACTAATTCTATTGGGCATAATATGCCAACGAACAACCTTCCTTTGACAAATGAGTTTATTTGTGAATCATGTGCAAAGGGGAAGCTTATTATACGACCTTCTCCTACTAAAATTGGAATTGATTATGCTAAATTTCTTGAACGGATTCATGGAGATATATGTGGACCAATCCATCTATCATCATGACCATTTCGGTATTTCATGCTCTTTATTGAAGCATCCACTCGATGGAGTTATATACGCTTATTATCAACTAGAAACTATGCATTTGCTAAGTTGATTGCAAAAATCATTGAACTTAGAGCACAATTTCCTGATAATCAAATAAGATTCATTCGTATGAATAATGCCAGTGAATTTACATCAAAGGCTTTTGATGATTATTATATGGCATTAGGAATCAAAGTGGAGTATCTGGTCTCTTATGTTCACATCAAAATGGTCTAACTGAATCATTAATTACACGTACTTCATTAATCGCCAGTCCATTATTACAAAATTCCAACTTACCTCCATCATGTTGGGGGCATGCAGTATTGCATGCAGCGAGTCTAATTCATTTTCGCCCAACTGCATATCATGAATATTCCCCTTTGCAGTTGGTGCGTAGTAAAGAGCCCAACATTTCATATCTAAGAATTTTTGATTGTGCAGTTTTTGTTCCTATATCTCCCCTAAAACGTACCTCCATGGGACCACAAAGAATTCTAGGTATATATGTTGGCTATAAGTCTCTATCTATTATTAAATATCTACACCCCATGACAGGAGATCAATTTACTGCCCGATTTGCTGATTGTATATTCGATGAAGAGTAGTTCCCGACATTAGGGGGAGAAAAAAGCTCAAAACTTAATGAATGCCGGAAAATCACATGTAATGTCGAAGAGCTTAAATCTATGGATCAACACACAAGTCAAACTGAACTAGAAGTTCATAAGATTGTTAAATTGCAACAATTGGCAAATAATTTACCAAATGTTTTTACTGATCACAAAGGTGTGGTTAAATCGCATGTACCTGCAAGAAATGAAGCACAAAGGGTGGAAATCCCTAAATCAAATATATCTAATAATGATCTCCAATGTCAGAAGTGAGGGAGACCTATCGGTGTGAAAGATAATAATCCACGAAAAGCAAGGAAATATTGTTGCCACAAAAGCCTCCTGAAAAGGATCGTTCTGCAGATGAAAATCCTAATGCGTATGCAAATGTATCAAATATTCATTATGGGATTACATAACTACCAAATGATAATGATTTGGTTGATGTGAATATATAATTTGCAATGAATTCCATAAATACAAGAGAAATCTATAAAAGAAATATTATGGTTATCAATGATACATTTGCCTCTATAATTGCTCATACTAACTCCAATGACAATATGGATCAAGAACCCAAATCAATGTTAAAATGTCGAAAGCGTTAAGATTGAGTAAAATGGAAAGAAGCAACGGAGGTTGACTTAAATCGCTGAATAAAAGAAATGTCTTTGTACCAGTAATCCGTACACCTCGAAACGTTATCCCAATAGGATTCAAATGAGTGTTCATACGAAAAAAAAATGAAAACAATGAGGTGGTAAAATATAAAGAGAGATTAGTAGCTCAAGGTTTTTCACAAAAACCTGATATTGAATTTGACCAAACATATTCTCTTGTAATGGACGACATTACATTCCGCTACGTAATCCTTGACAACATGTGCGAATTTAGAAATACAGTTAATGGATGTGGTAACTGCATATCTATATAGTTCATTGGATGCTGATATACATATGAAGCTTCCTGAAGGACTTGAAGTTTCCAATATAAAGCAAAATGAAAATCGCAACGCATACATCATAAAATTACAAAGGTCATTGTATGGCATAAAACAGTCGGGTAGAATGTGGTATAACGGACTAAGCGAATTTCTCTTGAAAAAGGAATATCAAAACAATGATGTATGTCCTTGCGTATTTATAAAGAACTCAAATAATGGATTATGCATTATATCAATCTACATTGATGATTTAAATATAATGGGAACACCCAAAAAAATTGAAGAAGTACGCTCATACTTGAAGAAAGAATTTGAGATGAAAGACTTGGGTAAAACTAAATTTTGTCTTGGCCTACAAATTGAGCATCTCCCTGGAGGAATTTTTGTTCACCTGTCTACCTACGTGAAGAGGGTACTAGAAAGATTTCATATGGACAAATCTCATCCACTTACCACATAATAATGGTCAGATCCCTTAAAATGGATAAAGACCCATTCAAAACTAAAGGGGATACTGAAGAAGTATTAGAACCAGAAATTTCTTACTTGAGCGCTATTGGCGCTACTTTATCTTGCAAACTACATTAGGCTTGATATTGCCTTTACGGTGAACTTACTTGCAAAATTTAGTGGTTCTCCAACAAAAAGACATTAAAATGGGATTAAACATATTTTTAGGTATCTTCAAGGTTCCCATGACCTTAGTTTACTTTACAAAAGGAATCAATATATGAAATTGGTGGCCTATTCAGATGTTGGTTATATGTCTGACCCCCACAATGCTAGATCCCATACTGGCTACGTTTTTCTCCATGGTGGGACCGCAATTTCATGGAGATCCATTAAAAAGACTTTGGTTACTACTTCTTTAAACCACCCAGAGATCATAGCTCTATATGAGGCTTCACGAGAATGTGTGTGGTTAAGATTATTAGTTCAACACATTCGTAATTCTTGTGAGATCGGATCAAACAAAATGCCTCCTACAATAATTTACGAAGACAACTCAGCATGTGTTGCACAAATGACAAATGGGCTTGTCAAAGAAAATTTGACAAAACATATTGCACCAAAATTCTTTTATCATCATGAACTTCAAAAGAATGGCAACATCAATATTGCGCAAGTTCGCTCTAGTGACAATCTAGCAGATATGTTCACTAAGTCTCTTCCTACATCTACCTTCGAATAACTTGTTAGTTGAATCGGAATGCAAAGGCTGGAAAAATTATTATCATCAAGGGGAACGACAAAGTCATGAAGCTGAAGACTGTGTTATCTTCAGGGGGAGCACTAAATTCAAAACAATTTCAAAGATGATTTCTGAAGACAATGGATGTAATCTTTTTTCATTTGCTAAGTTTTTTCCTAGATTTTTCTTAGTTAAAGATTTTTACTGATACAACCTATGTTCGTGATTCAGTTCAACGTGCTACGTCCAAGTGAGAGTGTTGTGAATAAATGATATGTGTATTATAGCACACTACAACAATATATTGTATCACATTGTAGTATAATATATAATGTAATATGCAACACTATGCACCAATAGTAATCACAAATAGTAAACACCATTTGTGAATACTATGCTTGTGGAAACTTGCCTATACTAGGCAATTTACTGAACGAGAAATATGCAACGAGATACATTCTCCCAATTTGTTCTTGCTTTATCAGTCCTTTCTTATTGTTCTCCTTTTCAGTACAATCCTCTTGCTCCCTCTCTTTATTTCTAAATCCCAAGGTTTAGTTAAGTTACAAGGCTCTCCCTTGTACTTTGATTTACAACATGATACACTGTATAAAAGTTAAAACGTGTCAATCTAATTTTAAGAATTTGTATTTTTTTTTGTAATTTAGTATAAAGAAACTAACAAATTGTTAACGTATTGGAGCACATGTGCATGACACATGACTTTTAAATGGACATTTTTGTCATTTCATGAGAGTTTGTTCAAAATGAGTTAAACATAAGTTACCGAATTGCAATTTGCCCAAATTATAAATAATACTCACACGTTAAACAAAATAAATTTTTATTTACATATTCAATATCTATAATCTATAATTATATAAAGAGGGAAGTGCATAAGAGCACTCATTTTTCCTCCAAAATAAAGATGATTCTAGAATTTAGCTATTTCAAGTGCACCAATTTCAAAGTAATGTAGAAGATCTTTAATTGCTTCCTTCAAGTAGCCAATAATTTAATTAATGATTAATGCTTTCTCAAATTTTCTTAATTACTCATTTCTCTCTTTTTAAAGACCACCTTCACCCAATATCACACTCTTGCACCTTTTTTATCCTCCACCCCAATATCACATTCATAAAACTCTTTTCACCTACAAACAATCAATTTTGAATATTTCTTCATGATAAATTCTTAATTTCTAAGATGGGCAGAAGTCTAAAATGACAGTTAATTTGCTAAGCATATTCTAAGGAGAAATAACAATAGCTATTGATTTATCGAATTATTTAGACCAACTTTTTTATATTTTCTTTATTTAAAAAAAAAAAGAGACACTACTTATACTACAATAATGCTACTAATTATCCCTCTGAATCACATAAAATGATATTTTTTCTTTAATTTTATTCAGCCACTTCAACTTAAGTAATTGTTTTTTTGGGAAAAAAATATATTCATTGTAAAAAAAATATATTATATTTTGCACTTTCCTTATTTGTATAAATTTGTTGTCACAACTTTTTATCCGTGCGTTTAACGCATGGGTGCTACACTAGTCTATAATTATATAAAGAGGGAAGTGCATAAGAGCACTCATTTTCCCTCCAAAACAAAGATGATTCTAGAATTTAGCTATTTCAAGTGCACCAATTTCAAAGTAATGTAGAAGATCTTTAATTGCTTCCTTCAAGTAGCCAATAATTTAATTAATGATTAATGCTTCCTCAAGTTTTCTTAATTACTCATTTCTCTCTTTTTAAAGACCACCTTCACCCAATATCACACTCTTGCACCTTTTTTATCCTCCTCCCCAATATCACATTCATAAAACTCTTTTCACCTACAAACAATCAATTTTGAATATTTCTTCATGATAAATTCTTAATTTCTAAGATGTGCAGAAGTCTAAAATGATAGTTAATTTGCTAAGCATATTCTAAGGAGAAATAACAATAGCTATTGATTTATCGAATTATTTAGACCAACTTTTTTATATTTTCTTTATTTAAAAAAAAAAAGAGACACTACTTATACTACAATAATGCTACTAATTACCCCTCTGAATCACATAAAATGATATTTTTTCTTTAATTTTATTCAGCCACTTCAACTTAAGTAATTGTTTTTTTGGGAAAAAATTATATTCATTGTAAAAAAAATTATATTTTGCACTTTTCTTATTTGTATAAATTTGTTGTCACAACTTTTTATTCGTGCATTTAACGCACGGGTGCTACACTTGTTTAAAGAAAAAGAACAAAAAACCCACTTATTCCCAAGATCCTACAACCCCTGTTTGTCATTCACAAACGCCGCCTCATCATCTTACAGACACGTCACCCCTCCCGCTGCTGCAAGATTCGTCCGTCCTTTAACACTACGCATATAATTGAAATTTCTTTTTTCGATCTTGCCTATAACTCCAGCTCCTCTACATTAGTTTATTTCAGTCATCGTCTTTCTTCTACTTCAGATGTATATTCTTAATCTCCGACCTTTCACTCTTTAAAGCAACATCCGTCGTCTATTCTGAAAGGGCCAGTTACATCTACATAATGGAAATTGAGATATTCCATAACTAGGTTTGCTCAATTCAAATTCAAACTCATGCCATGGAGAGAGAGAGAGAGAGAGAGAGAGAGAGAGAGAGAGAGAGAGAGAGAGAGAGAGAGAGAGAGAGTGAGAGAGAGAGAGAGAGAAAACAAGAAAGAAAAGAGGATGGATCTGGAATATAAGGGGAAGGTGATTATGTAAATTAGTGTTTTTCATTTTTACCCTTTATATTATGTAAACTACCTTTAAAATTAATTATGAAACATTTATTGTATTTATTCCCTAATGAAATGACCAAATTGCCTTTTAAAAAGTCACGTGTCATGCACATATGCTCAATTCCGTCAAAAAAAATAACGATTTGTTAGGTTTTTTTTTTATACCAAATTGTAAAAAAAAATACAAATTTTTGAATCAAATTGTCATATTTTAACTATCATGAAGTGTATTACAACTGTTTCAGGTTACCGAATTGCAATTTGTCCTAATATTTTCATATGGATGGAGTAGGTTAGTTCGCGTGGGCTCAAATGTAGAAATCAAGCTCGCCTTGGATCCAACTATGAACTAGCTTTTGCCAATAAGTAATTTTTATAAGTAATTTTTGAAGTTGTTATACTAATATCCTCTATCAATTGTGTGCATTTATTATATTGAAATACATATAATAAGGGTCTTTTTGATATTTATTTTTTATAGTTAATTTTGAATATTTACTATTAGTACATATTTGTTTGGTGTGTGCATTGAATCGAGAAAAGGCAAAAAAAGAATAATTATAAGCACCATGGGTGGCGACCATTCTCAAGAATAAAAAAGACTGAGTTTAGGAAATTCATATGAAACGACAACCGGAGGGCCCTTGATAGATCATGGAGCAAAAAATGGGTCTTTATGTGAAGTAGTAGACCATTATCTTTCGCAATAAAAAATCAGTTTTGAAGATAAAAATTCTTTACGGACCCATAATGTGACCAGCCAGGTAAACCCATAAACTCAATTTCATTTTTTTCTTCATATTGTTACAAATTAAGATTCCTGGGTGAGCTAACACTTATGCATGTGACGATAGCAAAGATAATAGTTTGTTTTACTCTTTTTTGGCGTTTTAGTAGCAATGGTTTTATATGCATGCCTCAAGGGTCGACCACACAGAGACTATGCAGCCGCATCATGCAATCATATAGTACCGACAAATTTTGGACTTGGGCCATTTTTGATATTGTCGAGGGCAATAGTTTTTTAGATCTTGGTTTTACATTTATATTTTGGCTTCGCAATCTGTTCTCCTTCTGTAGTGGACATAGCTAACTGACATTAGTAAATCACGTATATCTGTGTATTTATGATTTACATTTACAATTTGTTTGCATCTTTTCTACTCTAGTTATAACAATATTTATAATTGTTAAATTTACTTCAAAATAATCGATTTTATTATAATCACTTTTAAGATTCACTTTCTGAGAATTCAAAGCAATGTTTGCATAAATTCTTCTTGAGAAAGAAGTTTATATAGCAAGAAATGGTTAATTCTCAAAAGATTGTTGTGTAGTATATATAGAAATATACACTTGTCTTATCATTTTTGTTGAAAGCAAGTGTAACATTTATAAATATAAAAACACATATTATTATAATTTTACTATATTATAAATGATTTATAAATAAGTAGAATATATTATTTAAAAACATTAATAATTCAACAATAATATTTATTATGAGTAGAAAGAAGCATAAATATCCGTACCTAGCTTGATCATAATGTAAAACTCCTTTCTTTTTCAAGACTGTTTAGTTGATTAAAGTTATTATGCCAAAAAGTTGCCTAAAAAAAAGATATATTTTCTCCTTTGAGGATAATTGTCATCATTCTTCTTTTGAATGAGGGTGGTCTGATCAAATAAAATAAATTCTATTTATGTCCTATGATAAATTATTTAATTCATTCAAAATAATATTCATTTTATAGGAAAACATAGTATTAAAATAAAGATTTATTTTTTTAAATAATATTGTCTTTTATTTTACCACTAGTACTAACCCCCGCCTACACAATTTCGATTCTACTAATTTCAATTCTCCCCTTCTAATGTTCTTTAACCACTGCCAAAAGAAAAAAGATTCGCAACCAAAAAGTAAAAGAGAGAAACAATTGATTAAGAGTATGTGATTTTTTTATTATTTTTTTTATTTTAAAATCAGAGTATGTGATCCTTAAAAATCAAAAATCAAATGATTATAATTTTCTCTTTTCTTGGACTGATCTACAATTGTAGGAAAGTTGGAATCTGCAACTGCGAAGGAGTGGAAAATGAAGAGTTAAGGGATTGAGATAGCAGTTTTTTAGACAGTTAGGGGCCGTTTGGTATCCCTTCTTAGGCTGGATAGAATTATTAATTCAATAAGTTTGGTGTTTGGTACATTAAATGCAACCACTGTGAACATATCAAAAGTGTCGAGCTGGGCCAAACGAGTAAAGCCCAATCACAAGCAGCCTAGGCCATTACATTCTCAATGAGGCTGACTCAATCAGAACAAGGCCCAAAGCCCATCTCTTGTATCAGTCGACTAAGCCCATGGTCCGACCTATCAGGTCCCGACCTAACTTAGTCCGACCTAATGATCCATATCACAATTCGGGTACGAACCATGCTCTGCCCGACAGTCAGGTCGACCATTCCATGAGTGGCGACCTCGACCTAATCATCAAGTATCGACCTGGCATGTGTTGATGCACGTGGGTCAATCTTTCCATAACAGCATCCCTATAAATCAGGGACGGTTACAGGCACGTTCCCACGAACATAACTGCCGCTATAATTTCGGAGCTCATGTAGCCCTATCATTAAACTACCTACACCAACTATAAATACTTCATCACTACCAACGGTGCAAAGGTAACTGCCATTTTGTATTCTGAGTTCATTATTCAATACATTTTGAGCTATATACAACTGTTATCTTACTCTCACGCCCGAGCGTCTTCGCCGGAGACACATCCGGCTAGTCGTGGGTTCTGTTTTCAGGTCAAGAAGCCAGGTGATCAGTCCTGCCACGTGGAGAAAGATTGATAAGCACATTTCCTGCAGCATCAGTTTGGTTCCATTGCCGGGAACGTGCTTTTTAACTTGACCTCGAAACTTTTCATAACCTACAACGATGGTGACTTCAGAAGGACACGTATCCGAGGCTTCACTTGGGCATGACGAAGTTAACAACAACAACAATACAAACGTTGGAAATGCAGATTTGCCTCCTCCTCCCCCTCCTCAACGACATCATGCTAGGGCGACACGCTCTAACAGCGTGGCTGATGGCGAGGATTGCCGGATGCAAGGAGAGAAAAGCGTCCTATGGAAGGACAGTGAGCTCCACCTCACCCAAAACGTACAACCGGGCATGCGAATGTGGGAAGCGGGGCGGAGTCCCTCCACTAATCCCATGAGCAAGAAAGAAATGATGTTGGAGCGAGCCCGGATTACAGGCGACTTGATAGCCATGGAGGAGCGAAACAGCCGACATACGCTCGAGAGAGTAGCACTGCTCGGGTTTCTAATGGGCAACAGCCGGGAGTGCTAGGCCAAATGAAGGTGTGGGGCGTAATGGCGAGGACGGGATAGTTCGGCGAGCTCCTACCATTTGTTCATGTGCCGAGTAATGATTTAAGGGCTAGCCTCAACGAAACAGAGAGCGGAGGCTCAATCTGATTTGAGGACTCGGTTAACGGCCCAACAAACGTGCATGTCTCTCCAGCGCGAACGCAGAGATCGGGATCCCATAGAGACGAGGAATGGGCATAGGTCGCACTGTTAGAGGGGAAAGGCGCAGTCGCCACATGGAGATCACAGGCACGGGTCGCCGTCGTCTGGCCGAGAGGCGCAGTCGCCTCAAAGAAGTAACGAGACATAGATCTCCAATAAGATCGAAAGGACCAATTCTCACAGGACGAAGGAGTAGGCAGTGACTCCCCCGAAGTGAAGGCCGAGAGGTCCAATCTGCTCCCCCTCCCGGGAGATGAGAGACCCGATGCCGAGAGAATGGTTGTTGATGAAAAAGAAATTTGAGCAATGGGAGGAGGAGAAGAAGAAGGATGCTTTGGAAAGGTCGAACGAATTGATTTTGCTCTTCGACCTTTGTCCAAAGAAATCGAGATAGTCGACCTCCTCCTACTTTCGGGTTGCCTCTTCGGAGAAGTACTGGTCGACAAATGCCAGGAGCCACATAGCACATCTGGAAGCCACTATGTGTTTTGTCGCCAATGAGGATGACAACATGTGCAAAGCTCTCCTAAGCACACTTACTGGGGCAGCCTTAACTTGGTTCAATGGTTTGGCTGCTGGTAGTATCACCACTTGGGCATGCTTCAGAACAAAATTCTTAGACCGCTTCTCGACTGCAGGAGCTCGGAAGATAACCGTCACTGATCCGAATAACTTGGTGCGGGGTAAGAATGAAAGCTCGATGAGCTATTTCACCAAGTTCAAAGAGATGGTTGATAAGATAGAGGAAGACCTCACGAGACGGAGAGGTAATAAATTGCTTCCGAAGTGGTATTTCCTCAGAAGACATGGACTACGAGCTCACAGTCCGAACGGTCACAACTCGACAGGAGTTGTTTGAAAAGGTGTATAATGTCGCTCTGGCTGAGGAAAGAAAAGAAAAGAAAAAGGGAAAGAGCCCCAAGGTTGAAGTCGCTGATGATAAAAAGGACTCCAATAAGAATGGGGGGAACAATAAAAATGGAAAGAACAGAACTAGGGCAACAGAGAAGGTGCCCGAAGCTTTCACTCCCCTCACGGTGAGTCGAACCGAGATTTTGAATGCCGTCGAACCGGCTCCTCCGGTCCCAATGAATCCAGCAACAAGTTCGGGAGGGACAACGGCAAATGCTGCGACTACCACAAAGACATTGGTCATCTCACAGAGGATTGCTTGGGATTAAAGCGTATCATCCAGAGAATGGTCGACCGGGGAGACTCGGCTTATGTGAAGAGACCTCAAGGCTGGGGGAGGTGAGCGGCCGACGGGTGGGCAACAAGGACCTAGGCGGCCTAGGCGGAACCCAGGAGTCATCACCGAACAAGCGAGCAACACGGCCATCAAGCACAAGATATTCCAGCTCACTAAGGCCCCACATGTACCTCCAAGGAGAGAAGTAAGAGATGAGGCGATCAGCTTCTACCCCCACGAATTGGCAACTAATATGGCGGCTAGGGAGCAAGTTCTCGTCATCCCAGGCCTCATTGATGGATGTACGACGAGCAGACTCTTAGTCGACACGGGGCCTGCAAGGATATTTTGTTTTACAAAACTTTCAAGGAGATGGGTCTTAATGATGAACAGTTGGAGAGATATGATGGCAGGTTGGAGGGCTTCACCAACCACCGAGTTGATGCTAAAGGCCAGATAGCGCTCGACGTCGACCTAGGCCAGCACCCCCTCAGGATTGTCTCGAAGGTACAATTTATCGTAATTGATGTAAATAGTGACTATGCCGCCATACTTGGAATTCCTGGACAAGTCGCCCTTGGAATGGTAGCATCAATTCCTCACCGGCGAGTAAAATTCCCCACACTGTGGAGTGGGTTGCGTACAAGGCACGGCTCGTGCTTATACGGATCATGTTCTAAGAGAAAGAAAGAAAAGGGAGCTGGAGATTGAGGCTGGCGATGGTTACTTGAGCTGCCGTTCTCGCCCGCCACCAAAACTACCCGACTGTCAACAATCACCGACGTGGTAGAGTCGACCTATCGCTCAAATGACGAGGTCATGCTTGAGTCGACACGTCACTCTAACACCACTGAGGTCGATTCAGATGTAGTTATGGTCGATCAAGTCGTCATAGGAGACCTATGCCTCCAGATAGACAATAACTCGGGGGCCACTACCAACAAGGTTGCAGACAAGCTTGATGATATGATAGGCGAGGAGGCTCCACACTTGGGAGGCGAGGAAAGACAAAAGGTCGGGAAATCATAGTGGAGACTCTACAATTCGAGAGATGGACCAGAGCTAGAAGGCTGTGGATGAGCTAGAGTCAGTAATCACCAACCCTTCTTACCCCGACCAAAAAATTCAGATTGGGAAGCAGCTATCAGTTGAGGAGCGAGCAGAAATCATCGAGCTACTCAAAGAAAGTAATGATGTCTTTGCATGGAGGGTAGAAGACATGAGGGGAATCAAGGAGGAGGTCGCTGTTCACAGACTGGAAGTCAACCCGACCATAAAGCCTAGACCCCAAAAGTTGAGAAGTTTTGCTCGCGACAAGGAAGAGGCTATCAAAGCAGAGGTACAAAAACTTTTGAGCGCAGGTATAATCAAAGAGGCCACTCATACAACGTGGTTGGCCAACGTGGTCATGGTGAAGAAATCGAATGGCAAGTGGCGGATGTGTGTCGACTTCACTACTCTCAATCTAGCTTGCCCCAAAGGATAGCTATCCTCTTCCTAGAATTGACAAGCTTGTTGATTCCATTGCTGGTCACTCTACTCTCGGTTTCTGGATGCTTACTCGGGATACCACCGAGATAAAGATGCACGAGGATGACATAGTAAAACGGCGTTTCGAGCGGTGGAGGCATCTCTTGCTACAATATGATGCCTTTTGGATTGAAGAATGCAGAGCGACCTATCGAGAGGATGGTGAACAAAGTCTTTGCCTCACGTATGGTCGAAATATGGAGGCCTACGTTGACGACATGGTCATTAAAACTAAGGCCGGGAGTCACGTGGTCGACCTAAAGGAGACATTCGCCAATTTACGAGCAAACGACATGAAGCTCAACCCCAGTAAATGTGTGTTTGGAGTGGCAGCCGGCAAGCTCTTGGGATTCATGGTATCTCAAAGGGGCATAGAAGCTAATCCAGAGAAAATAAAGGCTTTAGTCGACATGAAGGCTCCCACCACTATCAAAGAGATGCGGCGACTTAATGGAAGGGTAGCGGCTCTTGGTCGCTTCATATCAAAGTCAGCAGAAAGGTCTCTCCCCTTCTTCAAAGCATTGAGGGGGACGAAAAGCTTTGAATGGACGACCGAATGTCATTCGTCGTTCCAACAATTGAAGGATTACCTCGCTACTCCACCTTTACTGAGTAGCCCGACCACTGGTGAGACCTTATTTGTGTATCTGTCTGTGGGAGACAAGTCGGTTGCAGCAGTCTTGATTAGAGAGGATGAAGGACTTCAAAAACCAAGATACTATATCGCCAAAGGCCTTATCGGATGTGGGAGAGCCGATACTACAATGCGAGAAGGTCGCTTATGCTAGTCGTGGCTTCACGGAAGGCTGCGAGCTTATTTTACGGCTCATCCAATTGTGGTTCTCACTAATGCTCCTTTAAGGAAGATATTGCACAAGCCGGAGAGTTCAGGCCGATCGCTCAATTGGTCAATTGCCTCTTACCGAATTTTGACATCGAGTATCGACCTCGAAAGGCATCAAGGCTCAAGCTCTAGCGAGATTTCTTGGTCGAGCTTACGTTCACCAAGGAAGACGACGAGCAACGAACTCCAAAGGAAAAGGTAAAGGGGAAAGAACCCGAGTCCCGGTCGCTATCGGTTGCAGAACGATTGTTGGAGGGTCTATTCGGAGGCAGTCGGCGACCAAGAATAGCAGTGGAGGCTGGGATAGTGCTAATTGAACCGAGAATGCAGGACGGTGTACGAGGAATCACTAAGATTCAAGTTTGACGCTTCCAACAACCAGGCTGAATACGAGGCCTTGATTGCAGCTATTGAGTATGCCAAGTGTTTTGGAGCGACTAAGATCATGGCTTACTGTGACTCACAATTGATAGTCAACCGAGGTCGAGAGCGAATACGAGGTGCTTAGTGCCACGATGATCAAATCTTGCGACCTGGTGAAGGAGCTAATAAAAGATTTGGAATGCAGGAGATTCAGAGGATTGGAAGGGAAGACAACGAGTTAGCCGACCTCCTCTCGAAATTAGCTACTTCAGATGAGCCACATGATGAGCCCATCTCTTTCCTTGAAAATCCAGCTTATGAAAGAGTAATAATTCAATGCATAGAGGATCCCTCAAGAAATTGGACTCAGGAGAAGTGTTGGATTGAGGAAATGAAAGCATACTTAGAAAGTGGCGAGCTGCCAGAGGACGAGAAGAAGGCTCGAGCTATCAAAAAGAAAGCTCCGAGATATGTCATTCAAGGAGGCGACCTGTTCAGAAGATCCTACACTCGACCATTACTAAAATGCATCCACCCTCAAGAGGTCGCCCTATTGATACATGAAGTGCACAGTGGGATTTGTGGCGGACACCCGGGGGCCAGGACCCTTGCTGACAAATTGATCACTTTGGGATACTACTGGCCACATATGAGAGCTGATACTCACAACTTTGTTCAACAGTGTGATCAATGCCAAAGGTTTGCCAACTTACCTCACATGCCTACAACCGAGCAGACTCCAGTGATTGCATCTTGGCCATTTGACATGTGGGGTGTCGACTTAATTGGACCCTTCCCTCCCGCCCGAGGAAACTGCAAGTATGTGATCGTTGCCATAGATTACTTCACTAAATGGGTTGAGGCCAAACCATTAGCTCGCATCACGGAGGAGAATGCTATCAACTTCATTCATGATTTCATTTGGTGTCGATTTGGTTTTCCTCGAGCCATAGTATCCGACAACGGACTGCAGTTCTCCAGAGCCTTCGAAGCAGAAATGAATCGGGTTGGAATCAAGCATTGGCAATCTTCTGTCGCTTATCCTCAAGGAAATGGGCAAGCTGAAGCAGCAAATAAACTTGTTCTATCTTCGCTCAAGACTGGGCTCGTAGGTCGACGAAACAATTGGTTGGACGAACTCCCCCTTGCTCTTTGGGCAGTTCGTACAACCACTCGGGGGCCTACGGGGGAAACCCCTTTTGCTCTTACTTATGGATCAGAGGCCATGGCACCTGCTGAGCTTAGATTTCCCACTGCTAGAGTGACTTTCTTCAATCAAGCGTATGAATGATACCAATGTATTGATCGACTTGGATCTCGATCGACGAAGCGAGAAACGGCCTACCTCCGAATGGTCAACTACAACAGCGAACTAAAAGTTACCACGACAAGAAGGTCAAGGCAAGGTCGTTCCAAGTTGGAGATTATGTGTTGAGAAAAATTGAAGCAACGGGTAGAAGGACCCAGCAGAATAAGCTATCTCCTAACTGGGAAGGTCCATATGTGGTTACTCGAATCGTCAAGGAAGGGACCTACATGATAGCTCATCCTGGAGGTGACGAATTGAAACATCCCTGGCATGCTACTCACCTCATCAAATACTACTTCTAGTTTTCAGTTTCAAAGTTCGAGCTTGTATTAAGTTCTAGTTTCAAGTTGATGTAAGCATATTTCCTACTTCAATAAAAAGTGCAGTTCATTCCATCAAACATAGTGTTACACCAATCCCAACAAGCTCGACTCATAGTCAGCTTCGTCCTAACAATCTCGATTCTTAATCAGCTTTGTTCATTTAACAAGTCCGACTCTTAGTCGACTTCGTTTTAACAAACTCGACT
Source organism: Adenophora triphylla var. japonica (assembly GCA_022495995.1). Lineage (NCBI taxonomy): Eukaryota > Viridiplantae > Streptophyta > Magnoliopsida > Asterales > Campanulaceae > Adenophora > Adenophora triphylla. Next base: position 104,367 of record JAFEMH010000904.1, read on the forward strand.
CTTAGTCAGTTTGATCTGCTTAGCTCGATTCTTAATCAGCTTTGTTCATTTAACAAGTCCGACTCTTAGTCGACTTCGTTTTAACAAACTCGACTCTTAGTCAGTTTGATCTGCTTAGCTCGATTCTTGATCAGCTTGGTTCATTTAACAAGTCCGACTCTTAGTCGACTTCGTTCTAACAAACTCGACCCTTAGTCAGTTTGTTCTAATCAGTTCGACCCTAGGTCAGCTTCAACAATGTAAGCAGGTTTGACTCATAGTCAATCTTGTTCACCAGAAAGTTAACCAAGTTTGAGGTCGGCTAAGTCAATAAAGATCAAGTCACCTTTAAACTTAAGTTGACTCATTTACCTTATCTACATCTAGCTCGACATACACTATGAAATGAAAAACATACAACATACAGAGATCAAAGGTCAGCTAAGATTAGATATAACAAAGTCTCCCAAAAGCGGGCTAAGACTTGGGCAAAACTAAGACTACAAAAGTATCATACCTCCCAAAAATTGGGCCAAGGCACTCGTACACACTAAACAAAAATAAATATTGTTTGGTACTTGTTTGTTACATCACTTTTCTAACATTCACAGGAAAATCACGTAGAGGGCTCGGCTTCAGTTTGGCCGTCCATAGTAGCTCGATCTCCTCCATTTTCCTCCCTCTGCTCGAAAGTCTTGGGCTCCCCCGACTCAGTAGAAGCATCCTTTGACACGTCACCACCTGAGGCAGGTTCCTCTGGATTCTCAAGTTCCTTCAACATCGTGTTAAAATTAACAGGTTCAATAGGAAGGGGATCCCAAGGCTCCAACCCCATGTCGGCATCTTCCAGGGCTAAGGCGGCCAAATCATTATCGTTATATGGGACTTGGGGATGTCCTTGGCGGGCTTCCATGTCGTACTGTTCCTGAGACGCCCATTTTACCAGTTGGTCGAGAGAAATATTGGCAGAGGGGTCGACCAAGATACGCCGAGCCATATGACGTCGGCCAACATCATAAAATTTGAAAGCTTGAGCCTGAACCTCATCAAGACACTCGTCACTAACTTTATAAGCTTCCACGGCGGCTTTGGCTTGAGCAGCAGCATCCTCCTTCCACTTAGCGCAGGACGCAGCATGATCTTCTTGCAGCTTTTTCAGAGAATCTTCTTTATCTTGAAGCTTTTTCTTGATCGTATCAAGCTCAGCCTTGGTCGCCTCGTTCGTCAACCTAAAGCCAGTGTTCTCCTCCCTCAGCATGGTTACTTCCGCGTTGGCCACACCCAAGTGGAACTGAGATTCATCCCTCTCCTTCACGGTGTCATTGTGAACCAGCTTCAGGGCATCATACTCTGAGTTGGCATCGACCAGCTCCTCTCTTATCTTAGTCACCTCCTGGCATTTGCGAGTATATTGGATCTTGGCCAATTTATCTTGTTCCAGCTTGACCTTCCAACTACTTTTAGCTTGCTCGTTGATAGTAAGAGACTGCACAAAAAAACAAAAATACAGTTTCAGATTTACAAGAAGATTGAAAGCCAAGAGAATCATAAACAAATGAAAGCAAAAGGGATACCTCGCTATGAATAAGACCAGATCGTTGAATGTATTCCTCGGGAGTGAATCCTCGCTCCGTTAGTTGTGCTTGCAAGTTGGGATCCACAGCTCGCCTCACTACTACCTGCCCAAATTCTAGCCCGGACAGGCTGCGACTTGTACAATCTATGGGGGCAAGGGGAGGAACCTCACTCAACCTGCATACCTCTGATTGGATAAATTCCCATTTAGAGGGAGTAGGAGAAGAAGGGTGAGTAAAGCTCGACGATTTTTGCGACTTTCCACCTCCAAGTTCTTGGTCGTCGTCTGCCCTCTTCCTTGACCTGGTTTTTGGTGGCATGGTGGTTTCGTCCTCTAAATCGATGAGGTCGACATCGACATTCTCAGGGAGAGCATCCTCTATTGATCCTCGTGCAGACTCAGGACCCAGTGGTTTATCAGATGAGACATCAACCTCAGGAGGGTCCACCCCATTTGTTTGGTCTTTGGGAGGATCGGACTTTGCAAGATCTTCAGTCTCCGTTTCTTCTAGAGGAATCATCCCAATCCCTTCTTTGGGTAACAGTTCGTTTCTCTTCACAGCTTCTTTCTCTCTCTCAGCTCGAGCATTGGTCGCTCCATGACCTTTGGCAGTTTTCCTTCGTTGGCTGGTGCTCACAATGCGAACCATATTTGCTTGCTGTTCGGGGTCAAACTGCGAAAAATCCAAAAGTGAGAATGCTAGCTCGGCAGATCAAAGTTCTATGTATAAACTAAAAGTTTTGCATACGAGCAAGTTATCTACGAACTAACAGTTATATGTTCAAAATAAAGTTCTATGTACGAGTTAAAAATTCTACATACGAGCAATACACCTGCGAGCAAGAAGTCCTACTATCCAACACAGGTTAAAATCCTACGAGCTAGTGGCCTATCGACTTGACCCTAGAAAGACAATGAATGGATACTTACCACCAAAGTGATCACCATTTTCCTTACAATAGTTGAGAGTCTTGCTACACAAACTACACTTATCTGAAAATTTTCCATGGGCATGGGTCACCCAATTGGGGTACATGGGATTTCTCACAATCAATGCCAAGGGAGCTACATCCTCATCTCCCAACAAAGATCCCCGCTTGAATAAAATTATTTTTGTTTGCACCAAGGAGGCCCCAGCTAATCGGCCCTTCGGCGGCAATCATGCGTAGTCTATCAGAAAGAGCCTTGCACCAATCGGGGGCCCAGTAATCCTCCTCTTTCAGTTCAGCAGACTCTTCATTGGGGAGAGGAAATTCCCAGCCAAGTCGACTTTCGACGAGGACCATGTGAGAATTCCAGCCTGTCACCTTGTCGGGGAGATTAATGAACAACTTGGGGGCCTTAGACTTAGCGGGAGTACTATAACCCTTGGTCCTCTTATCAAAAGCCACCCTGAAGAACTCCCTGAACACCTTCATACATGGTTCATACCCTAAGAAGCGGCAAACCATGGCGAAGCAAACTAATACCCGACAAGAATTGGCTCCGATCTGCATCGGGACAGCGTTCATACACTCCAAAAATTCGCAAATAAAGGGGTCTAATGGAAGTCTCAATCCTGCTTCGAATTGGCCGTAGAAGAAGGCCACCCTAGTGGAATCCCAAGCCCAATGTTGCCAGCTTTGTGTTTTCTTCTCCTTGGGGTTGACATGAGTGATTTGGTAATTCTCTCTATCCACCTCATAGAAATTGTAGAGCAGCTCTACCCTGGACTCAGCTCCTTTATTTCCAAGCTCTGGTTTAGGAGCCTCGTATCCCCTTTCATTGCGACCTGGAACGGCCTTTGAGCAGAACGCATCCACAATCCGACCAGAGGAGGAGCTCGCTGACGCCTGAGCCGACATATCTGAGGAAGAAGAAACAGGGGAATCAGTCCTAAGTACAGACTCCCATGACCTATCTAAGGGCGACCTAGATTCCCCTGGGAAGCCTTTGCTATTCCTAACAAAACAAGGTTTTTGGGATCCCCTAATATAGTGCATCACCAAGTGGTCTAACAGTTCATGGAATAGATGGAAACCTATTATTCTAGGATCATCAACAAGCAAATCATCTAGTTCATCACCTACAGGAAGTTCAAGCCCATTGAAGCGCAAACCCCACCTAGTCAGAATGGTGGAACATTCATCAATGGGTATCTCCTTCCACTTTCCGCCTAGACATTTGTATACCCTACGATTGGCGGAGCAATGGCCATACCAAGCCCCAGGTTCACTACTAAAAGTTCTAGCCATGGTAGAATCAAAAAGAGCAACAAAAAGTTGAAGCCCTAAAGAAGACAAGAGGGGTACCTTGATCAGGCGTGAAAGACGAAATTGTGGAGGAAGACCGAAGCTCCAATAAATCCTATCGCTATTCCGATAAATCCGCCACAAAGATACGAATGCAAAAGTTCTAAATGGGAGAGGATTCTGGTTTTTATATCTTACGAATTTGAAAAGGAGAAGGAGATTCAAAAAATCATTGTTCCAATTAAATGAGGGAAACGGTTCCCAAGGCGGTTTCCCAAGCGTCAGAATAATAATCATTGCGGAATACGGCGCTCCTTCATCTCCGACCGTTCATCCTCAACGTCTTGGATTGTGCCACGTCATCTTGATCGACTTAACCTCAGAACGAGTATCGACCTGCGAGTAACAACAAATTTCCAAGCAAGATTTCCTTAACTTCCCAGTCGACAAAGTCAACTCGAAAGTTGGGGGCACCGAACATACCAAAAGTGTCGAGTTGGGCCAAACGAGTAAAGCCCAATCACAAGCGGCCTTAGGCCATTACATTCTCAATGAGGCCGACTCAATCGTAACAAGGCCCAAAGCCCATCTCTTGTATCGATCGACTAAGCCCACGGTCCGACCTATCGTGTCCCGACCTAACTTAGTCCGACCTAATGATCCATATCACAATTCGGGTACGAACCATGCTCGCCCAGACAATCGGGTCGACCATTCCACGAGTGGCGACCTCGACCTAATCATCAAGTATCGACCTGGCATGTGTTGATGCACGTGGGTCAATCTTTCCATAACAGCATCCCTATAAATCAGGGACGGTTACAGGCACGTTCCCACGAACATAACTGCCGCTATAATTTCGGAGCTCATGTAGCCCTATCATTAAACTACCTACACCAACTATAAATACTTCATCACTACCAACGGTACAAAGGTAACTGCCATTTTGTATTCTGAGTTCATTATTCAATACATTTTGAGCTATATACAACTGTTATCTTACTCTCACGCCCGAGCGTCTTCGCCGGAGACACATCCGGCTAGTCGTGGGTTCTGTTTTCAGGTCAAGAAGCCAGGTGATCAGTCCTGCCACGTGGAGGAAGATTGATAAGCACATTTCCTGCAGCATCACACTGTATTATTTATAACAACCTGAATAGTAACCTCTTATCACCTCTTATCCCCTCTTATCCCCTTCTTATTAATCCAAAAAAGAGGGTGGTATTATTAATCCCCTGATTAATAATTTCCTCACTATTAATACAGGCTAATCCTATCGGCCTACCAAACGGGCCCTTAGGGTTAAATTGTTGGATTAGTTTTAGGCCATAGAATTACTTTTTGAAATTTAATCATATCCCTTATTTGTCTTAGCAGTTAAACTAAGAAGATGGAGAGTTATTACACAATTTTTGGGGAAGGGGAAAATATAGATCGTCAGATCAATTTCTGAAGATGAATCTCAGCCCTTGTTTATCTCGACGGTTACCTTCATTATCTATTGTAATATAGATTTTCACTAAATTATACTTATACTTGTAAAACTAAAAATTATGCATTCATATCATTAAATTATAGAATTGTTCGGGGGAGTACATTATTATAAGTCTTAAAATAAGTTTCATATTTCTATATTATATTAGGAGATAAAGTTACTGCAGTTTTATTATGTAACAAGATATACAAATAATTAAATTTATTTCTTAAAAGGTGACAAGCCAATAGTAGTTCCACTTTTCACCCCAAAGCTTTGAACAACTACTGCCCCGACCCTCCGAGATTTGGTTTTGGGTTACTTTTCCCTTTATCAATTACTCCCTCCGCCCATATCTAGGTGCACACTTTAACTTTTACACGTAAATTAAGGAGGAAGTATTATATTAAAAGTGTTGTGAGTATGAAAGTAAAATAGGAGAGAGAATGAGTGGAGGGAATAGTAAATTATAATGGTGTTGTGAGTATAAAAATAATGTAGGAGAGAGAATGAATGGAGGGAATAGTAAAAATTCCTTTTCATTTTAGAAAATGTGCACGTAGATTTGGAACGCTCAAAATGGCAAAATGTGCACGTAAATAGAGGATGGAGGGAGTATATTTTAACAAAATAACTATTTACCCCTAAATCTTTGAAAGTGGCGAATTTAGTAGTATTTGACTATACATCCACTAAATTAAAGAATAAACTAATTATTTCACATAAATAAAGTTGATAAAATGAGAATTGAGATTAATATAAAATTTAATATGTTGTGATATTTGCCTAAAACTAGTGTGAGAATTGAAATTAACTATTTTTTTAAATTGGAAGAGTAATCGGAAAGTTCTAAAAAAATATCATAATGTTCGAGAAGTTTCTTCTTCATGTTGTATTATAAATGCAGTATTATATTCACATATGAGTGAATATAATAATATTGCATGCAGTATTATATATTACTACATAAGAACTTTCAGGTCATTTCAATTTAATGAGAAACTTGAGGAGAAGTGATTTGTTACAAAAGAAACTTCTGGATCAAATTCCCTTTTTTCTTTGACGATGTTTCACGGAGGAAAAAAGGGGGATTGAAATGTTTATCGATAATAAAGTTTGATTTTACCGCTGGATCACTCTTTTGATTCGAGGGAAGGTGTGTTAAATAGAAGATTGGCGTGCCAAACCAATATTTGGCGGAGCGAACTCTAATTTAAAGTAACAGATCAACCAAAATTCTTACTAAATTCTTAAAAATCTACGATCATATTCTGCCGTCTAGATTGGGTTTTCCTTCCTCGTACGTACGAACAGACAACCACCTACATCTTTGGAACTGTACCTTGTCTGACCCTCCACCACACCAAATCCTTCCTTCCTTCCTTCCTCTGTATCTTCAGATCTACAATGTCAAAACCATGAAATTTCTCCCCCAATCCCCAAAAAAATTAAGCATTTATTCAAACACCCATCCTCTCTCTCTCTCTCTTCTTTCTCTCTCTACATTGATCTCAAACTTGGGGGAGAAAGAAGCAACATATATATAGATAGATTATAGATATATATATAAATCAAAACACATTCTTGGCTTGAATCTCTCCTCTATTTAGTTTTGCTTTCTATTTAAAAGAGAAAAAAACACACAGAGGGCAAAATGGGTATCCAAGAAAATGGGGAAAGTGGGATACACAAGTACAGGAGGATGGATTCAGAATCTACTGAAGAGCAATCAGGATCAGGGGTTAATGATGATCATGGAGGAAGAAGATCAGACAGCACCAAGAGATTTGTTATGGCTTGTGCCGTTTTTGCCTCCCTCAATTCCATTCTTCTTGGCTATGGTTTGATTTCTTTCATCTCTCTCTCTCTCTCTTTAATGTTTCCATTCTTTCAGTTTGTATGATAGCAAACATTATTCTTTTTTTCTGTGTTGAAATGAATCAAATACATCTTATACATTCGATGAAGTCTCGTGTGTCTGATCTGCTGGTTTTCAGCACTGTTGGATTTCATTGGGTAGTTATAGATTGGTGCTCACTTGAGGAAAATTACAACGTAGATGTTGCTGCAGTTTCACTTTCATTTTTAACTATTCTAGTTTTTCGAGACCGCTGAACTCAATTGGATTCATGGTTATAAGTAACTATCAGCTTGCACTTCAGAAGGAAAGAAAAAACACACATCTTGGTTAGGGAAAATCGTCATTAAGTTAAAAAAAACAACCAGCATATCCACTCTCATTCTAAAGGCACAAGGGCACGCTCACGCAAATTCTATGTTTTCTATCTTTAACTACTGTATGATATCCAAGACCATGAGATTCATGCCTTATAATGGGAATTCGCGTAAGATTTGCTTCAGGTTTTAACCTTGGAGCTTTAGTTTTCTATTCCCGCCCTAGATTCTATACGTCCAAGAGAGTTGGGAATAAATGATCTCCATAAGTGTATCTAGATTCTACAATGTACATTCAATCATCTCTCTAGCTACATTTCAAGTTCATTTCTTTTTATGGGCGGATCGTATATATACCATATCTGATATTTGTTCAATCAACAGATGTGGGTGTTATGAGCGGAGCAATTATATTTATACAAGAAGATTTGCAGATAACAGAGGTACAAGAAGAAGTATTAGTTGGTATATTAAGCATAATATCACTTTTGGGTAGTTTAGCAGGCGGAAAAACGTCAGATGCCATTGGTCGAAAATGGACAATGGGTTTCGCAGCCATTGTCTTCCAATCTGGTGCTGCTATAATGGCTCTTGCCCCTTCTTTCACAATCCTCATGGCAGGCAGACTTCTAGCTGGAATCGGAATTGGCTTTGGAGTCATGATTGCACCCGTTTATATAGTAGAAATCTCTCCCACCACAGCTAGAGGATTTCTCACTTCTTTCCCTGAGATCTTCATAAACCTCGGAATCCTCCTTGGTTATGTATCGAATTACGCCTTTTCCGGGCTTTCATCTCATATAAACTGGAGGGTAATGTTAGCAGTCGGAATTCTTCCGTCCGTTTTTATCGGATTTGCGTTATTCGTGATTCCAGAGTCTCCGAGATGGTTAGTTATGAAGAACAGAATTGATGAAGCAAGGCAAGTTCTTTTGAAGACAAACGAGAGTGAAAGAGAAGTGGAGGAGAGATTAGCAGAAATACAGAAAGCTGCCGGGAATTCAAATCCCGAAAAGTATGAGGAAAAGGCTGTGTGGAGGGAATTGCTAAATCCCACTCCCGGAGTTAAAAGAATGCTGATTACTGGTTGTGGAATCCAGTGTTTCCAACAGATGACTGGAATTGATGCAACAGTGTACTACAGCCCTACAATCTTCAAAGATGCAGGAATCAAGGGAAACACCAAGATTCTTGCAGCTACTGTAGCCGTTGGATTCACAAAAACAATCTCCATACTTGTGGCTACATTCTTGATAGACAAAGTGGGAAGAAAGCCGCTACTTTATGTCAGTACAATAGGGATGACGATTTGCTTGTTAAGTTTAGGCCTCACCCTTTCTTTTATGGACAACGGTTCGATCGGAATCAAACTTGCAATCCTATCCGTCTGTGGAAACGTAGCTTTCTTTTCGGTTGGAATGGGACCCATATGTTGGGTTTTAACATCTGAGATCTTTCCATTAAGACTCAGGGCTCAAGCATCAGCCATCGGGGCCGTTGGAAGTAGGGTTAGTAGTGGAGTTGTTGCCATGTCTTTTCTCTCAGTAACTCGAGCCATTACTGTGGGAGGAACATTTTTGGTTTTTGCTGCAATTTCAGCTCTTTCCATCTTGTTTGTCTATACCTGTGTGCCCGAAACAAAGGGAAAGTCTTTGGAGCAAATTGAAATGCTTTTTGAAAGTGAAAGGGAATGGAACGGAGGAGAATTGGAGCTTGAAAATCTTGAGCATCGCCATCTAGTTGAGAAACAATAATATCTGACACCCGGACTTCTCCAGATTGTGTGTGCGAGTTTTTTTTTTTTTGCAGAACCTATTAAGTGATTTTGTAAAATAAATATCTACCCGACAACTTAGAAGAGCTTAGTTTAGCTATTCCAAACACTCCCTTAGCAGCGTACAGGAGGCTCTAAGACAAATATGGCATCATGAACAAGCAACCAGCCCCAACCAGAAACTGCAGCAAAGTGAAGGTGAGAGGATTCGGAGATCAAAATTATAGGTTTTTGATCTACGCCATTCATATACGTAGAAATACTTGTAAATTCATAGTTGTGGATTTAAATATTTTTTTATTTAAATTTTAGAATTTATCTTTGACTCTGCTTCAAAGGTTTCTGCAAATCTTTGCAGTTACTCCTATAACTTTGCTAACCAGAATTCAGAAATGCAACTTGGATACAGGACCAGTGGACCACTTGATCTTTATCTTGAGGCTTTTATATATACCTTGATTTAACCTTATATCCATAGAATGGTCAAAGTTCTTTCTAATCTTTATTTTCTGATTCTTGATGATTTTTTTCAGTGTTTTTTTTTTTTTTTTTTTTTTTTTTTTTTAAGTTTTGGTAGGGACCCATATGCAGTTCCATTCTTAATTCATGTTCATTGTAGGATATAAATTGTACACAATATGGGTTGAGATATAAAGGTGATACAACAAATTCCTACTACAATATGTGAGATGGGGAAAGTGAAAGCTCAGATAATGGCACATGCAGTTGGAGAGCACCAAAATTGATTAAGAAAGGGATGTCTCATAAAGGTATAAATTCCATCCCCACTCACCAATAATTCCCTCTATCATCTAACTACTCTCTAAATCCTTCTTTACATCCTCAAACTATTTGTGAAAACAAATTGAATAGGGAACTGTTGCAGCGTGCGGGTGAGATGCAGCCGCACAACCCTTTTCGCGAGTTGTGTAGCCAAGATGAATCGGGCAATTGTGAAGCTCGAAGAACACTCAATTCATCTCAGCCATCCATCTCGTAAAGGGGACGTAGTCAAATCTCGGGCACACACTGAAGAGTCGCGAACAAGATAATGAGACAGGACTTGGTAGGTCAAACCAAGCACAAAGCACATGCCCTTAAAAGTTAATATGGCAATTTTTGTCAAGTTAAAAGTATACATGATAGAGAAAATATATTCCACTGTCATGTTCAATGACTGTATAATTGCCTTAAAACATGGATCACATTTATGGTGGCAATTAAAGACATAATATACAATCATTCACTAATCACTGATCTTAAGCTAGTGGTGTGAACAATACATATAAAGAAATGAATGTAACATGAAGAAGAAAATGACCAAAATGTCCCAATCATACCCTTGACCTTTTGAGGTGTGGGGGGGGGGGGGGAGGTTGTCTGAAAGTCATTCCAGGTTTATCCATGGCAAGAACATCATGTTTCCAATATTAACATAAAGTTTGTGTTTCAATTAATCCATCCAGGCTGATGGAAGTTGGATCACACGTCTAGCAGAGGTTCTTAAACTCCCAAAAACGCATCTGATTCGCGTGGAATCAATCACATGGTTCTAAAACTCCCAAAAATGCATCAGACTAGCGTGGAATCTGATGCATTTTATTTAAAATCATACCATAGGTACAACTAAACTTCGTAAAATTTACTTTTATTTGATAGCATACAGTAGGTACGACTAAAACAATCCTAAAATGATGGCAAACTTTAGTATCTAACTATAAGTGAGAGAGGGATTTTCTTTTTCTCCCGTTATTTTTCTAACTAAAATGTGTAAAAATTAACTGAGTTGGTTAAGTTCTACGAAATAATTTACTAGTATAACACAACCACATAGTCATGCTTATTCTATCTATACTCACAATGCTGATGCTGAAGAATTGCAGAAGATGCAGCGATTTGACAATATCCTTCTGACAATGCTTCCTTCTTGAGCTTTAAGCCCTCTACTTTGCTTATTCCAAAGGTGAACCGAATAGCTCTCACTCTGAATTTGCTTCAATTTAGAATTCAGCCATTTTGAATCACTCCCATTTTTAGGCCCCCGAAACAAATTACGAACTCTACTCCAATTTACCGGATAAAATGCATTTGGAGGCAAAATAGTGAAGTTAAATCCGGGTCTTCCACTAACCCGCAAAACAACCCTTGAAACCAAGTATGGACCATTGTGCCCCCATTTATTTCCATCAAAAGTTAGAGCAAATTCTTGGATGAACTTGTAAAGCAATGGATGCCCTTTATCGAAAACCATTACAGCATTGTTCAACCTGCTCCAATGTTTTGTTTCTTGATCAATTGTTTGTGCCCCTATCACATTTCTCAAATTCTTGAAGCTTTTTAACACAATTACATCAGTGTCGATATAAACTCCACCGAATTTATACAACAAAGAAAGTCTAAGCAAATTAGAGAGGTTTTGACCTAATGAAACCTCACCTGGATCAACACTCCCATTTGCTAATCTATCAAACCATGATTCCGCTACCGTGTTTTTGAATAAGTAGTTAAAATCAGGTGAAATTGCTGTAATTTTAAACCCTTTATCAAGAAAAGGACTAAAAACTTGCATTCCTTCTCTTGAATCCATGGAATTTGAGACTATTACCAAACAACCATTTGGGTGTGATTTGAACAAAGTCTCTATTGAAAGAAGCTCCCTATTACCAAATGAATCCAATGAAGAAATCCAAGTCATGAAAAAACGAACCTTGCAATGAGAATTTGTAGAATTATTGCCAAAGAAATCCTTCAATTTTGCTACAAAATTCTCTGATTGAGCTCCAAGTCGCAGATTCTTGAACACTTGCTTATTCCTTCTCCTTAGTAGAGAATTCTCAGCAAGAGGCAAAATCGCAGGTGGGTTTTCTTGCTTGACTGATTTCATGGTGATGGAAGACGGAGGAGGGACAGATGTTCTTGATTCTCCGGCGGCTGTGGCATTCTCTACAGCGGTCTCCGGTTGGTTTTCAAGCGCATAGCTATGAGATTTACGGAGAAGGGGCAAATGGGTCTTTGAAATAGCAGGTGGGTTTTCTTCTTTAACAGCATACAACTTTGAAGAAGCTAGCTTGGTAGTGGAGGGAAATGATACATGAACAGAGAATATACAAGCTCCATTGTAAGATAGGAGTAGAAGCAAGAGAATATAGAGAAGAGCAAAGAAAGATCTTTTCTTTGTCTTCTGCAAAAAAGAGTGAAGAGAGAGAAAATGGTTGTCGTCGGAGCCGGAGGTGTTGCTTTCCATGTATGTCACCGGCGGCAATTAACTGAGTTTTCCGGCGGTTTCATTTAACAAAATTGAGGGAGGAGGGCGGTCAAATTTTAGGCACGAAAAACTGAGTGATTTTGTACTTTAATTTGTGGTGATTTGAATTTTTTTTTTTTTTGGAAGCAAGAAACTCATAAATGGAAGCTGTGATTTTGGTGCCAAAGATTTGACCTTTAATGGGAATGGGTGTGTTCGCGGGTGTTCAGTGTGTGTAGTGTGTGAGAGAGAGTTGTGGTGATTGGTGGAGGTTGCGCTTCCCCGGCTTGGTTGGGCTGAGTGAGATCAGTATAAGCCCAATAATATTGTCGGAATAACTTGGTGATTTAATTCTTTAATAATATTTTTTTTACATCAATATTCCCTTAATTTCGGATTTATATTTAGAACAAGTGACCATCTATAGTATAGTATACTCCCTCCGTCCCGTTCGACTTAGGACGTTATGTCATTTTGGGCGTTTCACCCGACTTAGGACGACCTAAAATGGAAAGTTTATATTACTTTTATATTAAATGAGACCCACTTGTCATACTCACAACAATAATCCCATCACTATTTATCCCACTCATTCTCTCTCCTATTTAATTTTTCACACTCACAACACATCCTCCACTCATTCTCTCTCCTAATATTATAATAGTATTTCTTAATCTCCGTGTCGGGAGTGAATGTCCTAAGTCGGACGGGACGGAGGGAGTAAATAAAGACCCCTGTCGTCAGTTGAATGAACAGTATCAAGTGCCAAATTTTTCATTTTATCCTCACTAAGTTGTTTTTTTTCCCATTTTGCCCTTAAAAAAAAAACACGTATCCTTGGACACGGGCTTGCTCTAGTATATATACTCCCTCCGTCCCATTACAAATCACACACTTTCCTTTTTGGGCATCTCACTACAAATCACATACTTTCTAAAATGAATTTTTTTTATCACTATTCCCTCCACTCATTCTCTCTCCTACATTATTTTAATACTCACAACACCATTATAATTTACTATTCTCTCCACTCATTCTCTCTTCTATTTTACTTTTACACTCACAACATTTATATCATTATTTTTTTTCTTAATTTATGCGTGAACAGTAACTGTCTGAATTGTAATGGGTCGAAGGGAGTATATTCTAGAGAAGTGACCATTTTAAAAAATTATTAAAATAGTATCCTTCTAGTTTAAAATAGATTTTGGAAGCTAAAAGCTGGTTCAAATATATTTATCTTTTTGATTTGAGGCTTAAAGTTTTTTACATCTCAATTTTATTTATTTATTATTTTTTTTTTTTTGATTACCCGGGTTCCCGCTTTAGGTTAATTGACCACCAGTGCCTCAGTATGTTGGCGAAGGTAAATCGCGGGATATGCCCTATGCGGCGGGGTGGCGGCACTTATACTCGAGCCCCAGGAGCCCTCCTACAAGGCAATTACATCAGCTCCACAACACCAATGAATTGGTGCTCCACATCACCATCACGCTCCACAACACCAATAGATTGGCCGCTCCACATCACCAAGCGCCAAGATTTGAACTCCCACACCGAGGTACAAGCCCAGAATCTTCTTCCTTAAGCAGGATGTGCCAGGACTCGAGGCTCCTGAAACCCAAGGAAATAATTAAACCACAAGATTCTCCTTGGGGGGAATCGAACTGGTGACCTCCCCTACGAAAAGTCACCTAAGATACCATTACATTAGGCCAGGAGAGCATTGGTTTACATCTCAATTTTATCTCATACAGAAACTTGTTCCACTACATTAATTATATTTTTGAGTGAAATAATGCATGAGAGAGAGAGAGAGAGAGAGAGAGAGAGAGAGAGAGAGAGAGAGAGAGAGAGAGAGAGAGAGAGAGAGAGAGAGAGAGAGAGAGAGAGAGAGAGAGAGAGAGAGAGAGAGAGAAACAATTAACAAAAGTATTTTTGGTATTTATTTTATAAAATTATAGAAATATTTGCATTTTTTGAAAACATTTGAAACTTCTAAAAACATTTATTTTGAATTAGATTCAACATCTTTGATGAGGAGGATTTAAATACACCCTCCTTCTTTCTCAAAGAAACTTATCCACTTTCACTTTTGATGGTAAATATTAATAAACTTTGATCAAACATTAATATTAATTTAATCATTATAATAAAAATTTAAAAATTATTATTAATAAATCACTAAGTGATTTATCAATAACAATTCTTAAAATTTTATTAGAATAATTAATTTAACATTAATATCTGGTCAATATTCATTTGTATTGATCATCAAAATAATAAGTGGGTAAGATTTTTCAGGACAAAATAATAAGTGGGTAAGATTTTTCAGGACGTAAGAAATATTATTTTCAAATCATATATTTTGTTGTATGTATACTCCATCTATCTCATAACAAATATTATCAATATTGAATATGTGAGAAACTGTCTTACTCACATTATGAGAGAAATAGTGAGCGAAACTGAGATTGAAACGAAAACGCATTAAATGTTTATTTTTTGATTTTGATTTATCCCGACTGACGTTGTTTATGTAAAATATCAAAAAATGATCATAATTTTTTCTCCCTATAAATAGATCTCAATATTGTATATGTTATTCACACCTCCTCCTCTCTTTAGGTTAAGTAAAAAATCACTTGAGTTTATTAATTATGAATAATTACGAAAAAAAAACAAATATGATTCTAATCAATTCTGACTAGAGAAAATGCTGGCTACCGATCCAAATTTCGTAAGTGATTATATATACTATCAACAAAATCATACACCTTGCTCTGAAAGCAAACCTGAGTATATACTTCCTCCGTTTTGGTGAGTAAATGCCAAAAAATATGACAAAAAAAATCAAGGAAAAGTAAGAGAAAAAAAATAGTGAAACAAGGTGTTTGTAAGAATGAAAATTAAATAGGAGAGATAATAAGTGAGAATGAATAATAAGTTGATTGATTTTGTAAGTATAAAAGTAAAATATGAGAGATAATGAGTAGGAGAAACAGTGTAAAAAATTTACCATTAATTTTTTTTAGACAGTATCCACTCACGTGATACACATAAAAAAAGAAATAAGTATACAATCACGTGAAACGGTGGAAGTATATGATATCAACAACTATTAATATTATATGTATCATTTTATCTAGTGTTGTCATTGCTTTTATGTTCTATACTAAGTTATTATTCTCATGTGTTTAACGTTTTAGATATCAAAACAAATGACGTTTATTTATAAGTGTTTAATTTACAATGAAATACAATTACAATAAAAAAATGAAAAAAATTATTTTTGTAATTTTGACTAATAAAAAACCTATTTTAATAATAATTTTAGCATTATTTTATACAATAAAATAATTAATTTTAAACTTTTCTATAGTTATAAGAATGTCGTGAGCGAAAAAAGTGTCTCACCATTACAAAATGTCAGTTTTTATGAGCGAAAAATTCGCTCACCACTATACATCATAGTTGTCAATCTCGTACCGGTAAACACACCGATTTGCTCACTGAAACGGTACGTACCGATCCCGAAATATATCGGTGTATCGTACCGGGTTTACCACACTTTTTATTTTATTTTTAATCATTTATAATATATTGACATATTTGACAGTTATTTAACATATTTTTTTTTAATAATCCAATAAAAAAACATCTTTCATATAAATTTAATAAAATAAAATTTATGATAATAGTCAAAATTTGTAAAATATATTTTTTAAAAAGAATCTTTTAAAATTTTAAGAATTTATTTTTCGTTTTGCAGAACCGGTTTGTACCGGCCGATACAGTCCAGTTCAGGGCTGTACAGACCGATACAGTTCGGTTCATACCGATGCATAAAACAGGACGGTGAATTACATGTTGCACACCGATTTTTGACCAAAATGATATCTATCAACTAATTGATATGGGACGAAATTGACAACTATGCTCAAAGAAACATAATCTTATATTAAATGTACGAATAGATAAATTAATTAAAAATAATAAAATTATTTAATAATATAACATATTTTTGAAAAGATTACTTTAGACACAAATTTTATAGTTTCACTTTCTCTTTATATTGCATTTTTACATAAATCGCAAAATATATTGAATATAAATGAGAAAAAATGAGTTATTTACATAAATAAATAAATCAAACTACAATACACATAATAAATAAGATGTGATTACTAGTTTAATATTTGATTTTATTTGTTTTGGGGTTTTAGAATTGAAGATTCTTTTCAATTTTTATTTATTCCCTCTGAATCATAATGACGGTTGTTTTTCAACTAAATTTTTGTTTGAATTAATTACATTACTAGGGTGCAACCCATGCTACGCACGGACGGGGTACATGACAATTTTGTGAATTACAATAGATTAGAGCATTTGTATAATATTAATGTTATTCTAACTGTTTACATTTAGACAATCCTTGGAAAAAAAAATCAAGTCCAAGTTATTTTGCAGTAGAAATTTATTGTTATTAAAAAAAAAACTGATTTAAAATAATGAAGTAATATAAGTTTTAATAATGATTAATGCTAAGAAATTTTGTTAGGATGATAAGGTCTTGGGACATTTTGTCCTCAATTTGTTGGTGTGATTAGGATTAGTGTAAAGATAATGACAGCAATAATTAGTAAACAACCATGTCATATTCAAAGGAAAAAAAACTGACATTATATAATTTTAATAAGTGAATTATTCATTCAACTGCAAAAACCACTTGCCATATTAACGTTTGATACTTATTTGAACATTGAAATTTATTAAGAGCGAACAGGGAAGAAAGGGAAATCCAAGAACAAAATCTTATTCTTCAGCCAAGATTAACAACTTGGCAAATCAGTTCTTAATACTTAGATACCTACGAAATTTATTAAAGGCGGAGGAGGAGGGAAGGGGGGGGGGAGTTGCGAAACTTTAAGATAGAAACTTTATTCTTCATCCAAGATTAAGTAGTCTTCAAAACTCCAAAGCTTACGGGATTTCTTCGAATTATATCCTCCATTTTCCATCTCTGCAGCATGAGACTTTTTGCCGTCATTCACCGAATCACCATCGTTGTTATCCAAACTGAAAAAGGTAAAGAAAATGAGGAAATTGAGTAAGACATCACACAGGTCTTCATATCGGACAATATTATTAGAGGATAGTAAAATTAAGTGTTGCTTATATTAGTTACCTTATAGAAAGAGAGGTTCTTTTCTCCAAGATAGCGGGGGTTTTGAGACATATTCATTACTTCACCTTCAATTACTCATTTACCCTGTTCATATGGATTAATTTAAAAAGAGTTTTGATTTTTTTTTCTCATAGTTTCTAAAAATTACCAATAAACATAAAAGGGTAAAAACTTCATTACCTCATCTTTAGGAACATACACGATATCACTGTCAAAGAGCACTCTACCAATTGTGAAATTCTCCTTAAACGTTCCCTGACTTTGTCCGTTAAGCTTGAGTTGGAATATATAATTCATGCCAACAATTTCGGCCAGTTGCCGAGGAATGGGCAACGTTGAATTTTCCTTAAAAGAAAGAAAACATTTACGATTAACAAAGATGAAAATAGGTCTACTTTAGGTTAAAGTGAGTCAAAGTATTAACCTCAAAGACAATATGAGCTACTTCATTGGCCTTCAAAGTTTCAACTTTTCCACTTCGCTGTCAAACATAACACAACGAAGGAAATGGCCACCCTCCACAATGTCAACCTCAACTATATATCTACATTCACTAAATAAATTAATATTCAAAAAATAATCAGGCAGACATATATATTTACACATAATTAACTAAATGTCCGTAATTTAAAAGAAGTACCTCAAGACTGGAAATGGTTCATCCTTTTTACAATAACCACATCGCAATGTGCCATCAGTCATTTGCACTTTCCTTTTGCAAGTTGAACATGAGTTGTACTTCCACCCATTTTGCTCATCAATCCTCGCAATAACCCCATTTGTAAAAAATGTCGTACTCTGTGCAGTAAAACTAAATGATTAACTAATGGGGCTAATACAATGATGTAGGAAGGTAAATTATATGTACTTACGATTTCATCTCCATTGTCAAGCATTTCCAAAATAGTTGCAATTGTTTTCTTGTTTTTTTCATATTCCTCCTTGGACACAAAGCTGCTATACATCAGAATGGGTGTAGGGGGTTGTGCCACCGATTTCTTATCAAGCCTATAAGGTCATGAATTAATTTAGTAACAACAAAATATATAAGGTTAAATATACAATAAGTAAATAGAGGAAATTTAGTGAAAATAATTAAATGATTATAGGAAACATATACCTTGCTAAAAAATCTTTTATCTCTTCTATGTCATTGTCAGAATAAAACTTTGTCGCACTACTGTTAGACAAAGAACATCTCCCTGTGAAATGAATTTCACAGAATTAATCATCCCTTAAACATATGGGCCAAATATGACCTTCGGGGGAGGGTGTGTGTGTGTGTGTGTGGGGGGGGGGGGTTCTTTTAGTAACTGAAGTGGAGAAATGAAAAAGCATAGTAGCATACCATCATTTTCCATCTTGACAATGATGGAAGTAATGATCCAGAACCGATCACCAGTAGCATAAATATGTGAAACCATCTTAATCATTTCTTCCACACCCCTCCATAGTGTCACCCTGAGTTTTCTTCCACTGTAAAAGTAAGATATATAAACCTTTTAATTCATAAAAGAGAAATATGCAGAATTAGAAATTTAATATTAAGTAGGAAACTTTTTAAACAAACCTCAAGTCCTTGATGTCCAGATATTGCATAAATTTTGTATCCTTGTTAATTATTCTCTTGCCAACCTCAGATTCCGACGACATGGCCTAGAACATCTTCATAAATAAAACCACAGTAGGGACTACACATTAGCGTTTATGCCCATGGGAAACTAATTTTAGTTCTAATTATAAACTTAGAAGGTATAGGAATTTATTACCGCAAAGATTTGTACGGTCAGAGCTGACCAATTCCAAATCCGTAAAGGGGATAATATCAAACTTATAGCGAGTAATTGAAGGCAAGTTCATGACTATTTCCTCCAAATAGGTGGAGGCATCCAAGAGCACATAAATCTCACGACGGAGTACACGATATGCAGTCCTCGCCACATCGACCGAGAAAATTTTCATGGAGTAAAAGTTGCCTTCTTTAAGCAAGCCATCAAAATCCGGAACGAAACGGCTTCGGATGCATCAATGAACAGCTTCATGCTGTATAAGTGAAAAGAGGATCAGATCAATATACAGAATATAAGCACGAAGACATATGGATACAATTAGTTTATATTTCTGAGATTTTTTTTTTGCATTATTAAAGGAAACATGGGAGTGGAAATGTTACCGCTTCATCCACCGCAAAGAAATCCATACTCATAAGCTCGTCTCTCTTTTTAGCATTGTATGACTTCCATGTCCTGATAACACGCACAATTAGCTTCCTATCATAGCGGCCTTTCTCCAATTGGCTTATGGAAACTGTTCGGCTTGCCATGTCTTGAAACCCTAATGTGAAGAAAATACTCAAGAGAAGATTGCAGATAAAATTTTGAGCCTAAGATGGTCATACATATACTTCTCTAAGATTAAATGCCCGAACATTGAATATAGCATGCAGGAATATTAACCTTAACACTTCAGGATTCTTCATATTTCGACTAACTAATAGCAGACTTAGAGGTATTTCATTTATTTATCCATATATTAATTGAATCTCCTTTTATCCTTTAATACATTATTGTTACTTTTATAAGTTACACAAATACATTGACTCTTTATGTGCATAACTGAATATGTGCTTAATATATTTACTCATATCAGTTATACCAATTCATAGACTGTTTGTATGTCTAAACATATTCACCTAATTGGTTTCTAGGAATATGTACTTATTATCTTCGAATATTACTGACCTAAGTAAGGCTCTATACAATGTTACTAATATTTTGAACTAATCAGTTGCTCTATATAATGTTACTAATACTTTGAAGTTATCAATTGGTACTTACCAAACAATTACTATTCACATACCTAACAGGCCCGTCTCAATAATTATTGGGGTCCTGTGCGAAATGTGAATATTGGGCCCATAATGTTTAAACATTAATACAAAAAATATAATATGTATATATAAGTGTGTTTATATAAATATTAAAGTTTTACAAAATTAAGTATTAAAATTCAAAAATAATTTATTACATTAATCATTACTTTTCGCAGAACATAATTTTTTTTGAAAGCTATATACCTAATGTACCTAGATAAAATGGGGGCCCTCTAAAATTTGAGGCCCGGAGCGGAGGAACCTCTTGCACACCCTTAGAGCCGGCCCTGATACCTAATACTAACTATGAATATTAATAATTATTAGAGCAAATCCGAGTCAACCTGTGATATCCAAAAGTCGAATGACATGGCAACATGAGAAGTCAGATTTCCACTATTATGGATTATGTGGCAAGACCTAATTGAGTTTGGCCTACTTTAATATAATATAATTATAGATTTTGGAGATAAACTATTTAAATTATACTATCACCCTTATATCTAAGTTTGTTATACTTTCTCTGTCCCATTTTAAAATTTTTACTTTTCTTTTTGTTCCAATATAAATGGTTATTTTATGAAAAACTTTGCTTCCAAAGTAAATATTTAGTTCTAAATTACTTATTCCGATCTAAATAGTTGTTAATTTTAATAAAAGAAAAAAATAGACGTTCATTTGGAACAAAAATTAAAAAAAAAAATAAGAACATTATTTGGGATGAATGAAGTATATTAAAAAAATGAAAAAATAATTTTAGACACTCATTTTGGAATAGAAAAATTATAAGAAATGAATATCCATTTTTGGGCGGAGGAAGTATATTTACAAGTAGATACTCCCTCCGTCCCACCCGAATTTGGACAAATTTCCTTTTTGGGCGTCCCATCCGAATTTGGACAACCCAAAAAGGAAAGTTTATAATAATAAAAAAATGGGCATACCCACTCACTCATTAACTCCACTCATTCTCCATCATACAATTTATTCAACCAACCACTATTAACTCCACTCATTCTCTCTCTTTATTTTCTACCACACATTTTTATTATCTTATTGTTATTTCTTAATCTCCGTATAAAGTAACTTTGTCCAAATTCGGGTGGGACGGAGGGAGTATTCATTTTGTAATAAAAAATAGAAAAATAATATTAAATTAAACAATACGTAGTACTTTCGTTGTTGATGAGTTTTGCAATATAAAAATGAATAAGATTATTAATTTTTAAGATGGTTTTAACAATATAAAATTTTATTTTTATCCTTTAAAATTATAAATTAAAAAATTAACATTTATTTTGGGATAGATGAAGTACCACTTTTTCACATATTTAGAAAAAAATAGCATTTATATTTTAATTTATGAATGTTGCAATTTAAAAAAAAAAAACTAATAAATTTGTTAAGAGGGATTTTTAAAAAATGTCATGAATAGGAGCGATCAATGGAAATGAGTTTGGTTTAGCTTGTGTGACAATTGCCACTAGGATTAAAACTCAAAAATAGAGCTTTATTGTTGTCCGTTCAACGTTATTTCTAGTTTATTTTTCTTATCATTTAATTAAGTTTGTTATCTTATTATGTCTTATTTTCTAATTTTATTTTTAAAATTTCTATTACAAAAATTAACTTATGGAAGATGGAGTTTAGTTTTTGATTTTATTGTTATGTGTCTAGTTGTGGTGTCATAATTTCTGCATTTATTACATCTATAAAGACAAGTTGAGAGAATATATTTGATCACTATCGATGTAATTCTAAAAGAGATCTTGCGAAAGCATATTTGACCAATTTCTTGTTTAGGGGGAGTTTGGGGTAGGGATGACCAAATTCGGTCCGGCTCGGCCGCCTCAACCGCCTGGGCTCCGGCTCGGGCGAGGAGGTAACCTTAACCGGCCCGTTTTTTCACTCTGCTCCTGCTATCCGGCCTCCGGTTTTCTCACGGTTTTGGTCCGGTTTTCCGGCTTTTTTCGGTCCGATTCGGCCTGGTTCTATTGAAAAACAACAAATTTTCGTCCGGTTCCGGCTTTTCCGATCCTGGCTCACCAATTTATGAACCTTAACCGCCCGCCTCCAAACCGGTTCCGGCACCCGGTTCCGGTTTTCTCCCCGGTTCATGGCGGTTCCGGGCTTTTCCGGGCCGGTTCCGGTCCGGTTTTCCGGTTCCGGTCCGGTTCCGGTCCGGTTTGGCCATCCCTAGTTTGGGGTAAGTGCCTAAGCGGGGTGGGGTGGGGAGAGTTTGGGAGGGAAAAATCTTAAGAAGTGCTTGTTGGAAATTAAATTAAGCACCACAGATTAAACAACAATTTAATTAACAGTAGGGGATTTTATTGATCAAATCAAACGCACTCACCTGCTTTCCAATAGCAAACCAAAAGCCAAGGAACAAAGATCAGAAAACAGATGCAAACAAGAAATCAAACGGTTAGAAAAACTTATCGTGATTTGATCGAGTCGCCTTAGGAAGATCAGTCTCTAAGAGAAAATATTGCCCCCAATTGGTGCAACTCGGGTACAGTGCAAATTTCTCCGAGGATAAAACGATCACGGACTCACGTACTCACGCAGCAAAGACACAGTAGGTAGTCACCGGCGGTCCTATCTCAATCGCCTTGAATCTCACGAACGAATCTCTATGAACGGGAGTAATCGATCAATGAATAAAAGCAAGAGAATTGTGTTTCTCTTCAATACTCATACACCAAAAAGCATTTGGAGGGATTATGGTATTTATATGTATGGTAAAACTAGAGTTTTAGGGCTTAAAGAAACCTAAAACCGATCTAATTCGGCCCAGGAAAAACACCGAGATCCGACGCCGCCGCGGCCGCCCTCGAGGCGTGCGCGACCGCGCTAGGCTCCAGAAACTTTTGGTGAGCTTAAGACAAACAAGCGCGGCCGCCCTTGGCATTAGCGCGGCCGCCCTCCTTGGCAGAAACTCAGACGCGTTTTTCCCTTGCCAAATTCAGTCCAAAAACAACAACACAACCATGTCATAGATCTATGGACTTCCATACCCACATATATCAAATATTCCAACAATCCCCACAAGTTCATAGAAATATGACGTGTACATTGTCCATTGCCATGCTTTCAATAATGGTACCTTTCGGCTTGAACCACTACCTATGTTATCCAACGCAAACCTCCACAGACCGGATTGAACGGGTGTCTTGAATCTGATGCCTTTGGATGTAGAGGCCTTTGCTGGTAACAAACACGACAAAAGCTATGATAGGCCCTCTATCGAACACTTGACGCTTATAAGCCATACGTCCCGATCCTCTATCATGAGTGATTTTAAGGAATAACCCAAATTCCTCTAGTTGCGGCCAACAACAACACTCACTTAGCTGGACATCTCGAAGATGTACTTGCTAACATCTTGTCTAAAAGACTTGATCCCATTCAAAGTTCCAAACTTTTACTAAATTAGCAAAGAATGAGCACCTCTAGGCTATTCGGGGATAGACTCGGACATGTAACATGTCAATCTATTATTTGGTGCTCCGACTCACCCCACAGCCTTGTTATTACCACATTGAATCTCCTTTGTGGGATCTCCACTGTGTGGATCGGTTGCTACTTTTGCGTTTGAATCGAGATGGGGTTCAGTCCCATCCCCAACCTGGATTTTTGAACCAGAGCAAATTCAAGCCTTTTGGTTAATGGATCAGTTGTATTATCCTTTGTACCAACATAATCAACAAATTATCACCTTCCGAGACACTAGATCCTTTATAGATTTTAATCTAATTTGGATATGTCTCCCTAGTTTTACAACAGTATTTCGACACTTTTCGCTTTCTCAATTGTGGCGAGTGTTGTCACAATGTACAGAGATAACAGGCATGGGCTTGCCGACCATGGGCAACTCGTACATAAGTCCTCGAAGCCATTCGGCTTCCAACCGGTAGTGTCAAGGGCAACTAATTCGGCCTCAAATGTAGACCTAGACAATGAGTTTGTTTGGTCGACCTCCAAGCGACTGCAGCTCCGCCTAAGGTGAAAACATACCCCGTACAGCCATAACTCCCGGAGTTATAGGCAATCCAGCTTGCATCACTATACCCTTCAAGCACAGAAGGATATCTACCGTAATGCAGCCCAAGGGAAATTGTTCCCTTCAAGTACTTGAGAACTCTATCAAGAGCTTCCCAATGTGCTTTACTTGGACATTGAGTATATCTAGCCAACCTAGTAACCGAATAGGATATATCCGGTCTAGTACAATTGGCAAGATACATCAAACTTCCAATTATTTGAGAATATCTCAACTGAGCCATCGGTACTCCACTTTCATTCTTAGTAAGAGCAGATGAAGGGTCATATGGAGTCTTAGCTACTTTGCAATTCTTATAACCAAATTTCTCAATTACATTTTCGGTATAATGAGATTGCGATATGGTTATGCCACTAGTTGAACGAGTCAACTTTAGGCCAAGAATCACACTTGCCACTCCCATATCCTTCATCTCAAACTTACTTTTCAAGAATGCCTTAGTAGTATCAATTATCCTCATATCCGTTCCAAACAACAGAATATCATCGACATACAGACATAAGACAATACTACTATCACCAATACTCTTGCTATAAACACACTTATCAAACTCATTATTAACAAAGCCAAACGATGAGATAATTTTATCAAATTTTTCATGCCATTGCTTAGGGGCTTGTTTCAGTCCATACAAGGACTTAACAAGTTTACAAACCTTTCTCTCATTGCCAGGGGCCTCAAACCTTCGGGTTGATCCATATAAATTTCTTCCTCAAGATCGCCATGCAAGAAAGCGGTCTTAACATCCATCTCGATGGATAGGAAGATCATATACAGAGGCCAATGCGATAAGCATTCGGATTGTAGTCATTCTAGCAACTGGCGAATAGGTATCGAAATAGTCTATTCCTTCCATTTGCTTGAATCCCTTAGCCACTAACCTAGCCTTAAACTTGTCAACGGTTCCATCCGGTTTCAGTTTCCTTTTAAAGACCCACTTACATCCTATCGTGCTACAACCAGGAGGGAGATCGACCAATTCCCATGTCCCATTAGAGACAATAGAATCCATCTCACTCTTTACAGCATCCTTCCACTGCTTGGCGTCAGAAGTAGCCATAGCAGCTTTGAAGGTTAGAGGATCACCCTCGACATTGTAAGTGATAAAATCATTTCCAAAGTCCTTGGTGGTCCTTGCCCTTTTGCTCCTTCTTGGTTCAATCTCATCGTCAGAATGAGTTGCACTGGAATCAACCCCCACATTCTTCAGCTTCTCTACTTGAGCAGGAATAGAATTAGTGATCGGGTTAGATTCCTTAGGAAGTCCGTCCTTCATAGGAAACACATCCTCAAAAAATGTTGCATCACGTAACTCAACTATAGAGTTCACATCTATGCCAGAAATTTCAGATTTTATAATAAGAAATCTCAATGCATAACTTGTTTCAGAATAACCTATAAAGATAGCATCAACAGTTTTAGGTCCAAGCTTTTTCCTTTTATGTGCGGGTACAAGTACCTTTGCAAGGCACCCCCACACTTTTAAGTGTTTCAAGCTAGCCTGTCGACCTCTCCAAAGTTCAAACGGACTTTCCTTTCTATGCTTAGGAGGGACTCTATTCAGAATATGGCAAGCCGTATTCAAAGCCTCTCCCCACATATATTTGGGCAAACCCGTAACTTATGAGTAAACCGTTAATCATATCGCAAGGGTTCTATTCTTACGTTCTGCAACACCATTTGATTGAGGGGTGTAGGGAGGAGTCTCTTCATGTACAATTTCGTTTTCTTGGCAATAATACATGAAGGGGTTAGACTCATATTCACCTCCTCTATCGACCTTAACCGTTTAAGTTTCTTGCCGGTTTGTGTTTACGCTTCGTTCTTAAATATAATGAATTTATCTAATGCTTCATCCTTAGAACTAAGCAAATAGACATAACAAGATGATTTACTAGCATCATCAATAAAGGTGAGAAAGTATTTCTTTTGTCTTTGGTCAACACGCCATTAAATTCACAAATATCGGTATGAACTAAATCTAGAATTTCGTAATTTCTCACAACCGACTTAAACGGACCTTTTGTAGATTTAGATTCAACACATACATGACATTTAGAATTCTTATCAATAGCATGTTTAGGAATAATATCTAAGTTCATCATTCTTTTCACATAATCATAGTTAATATGTCCTAAACGACCATGCCAAACATTTGAAGATTCAATGGAATAAGAAACAGGATAATCAATAGAACTAAAATTATTGTGCGAACAAACATCAGTTTCAACTCTAATTTTAAATAAACCATCCGAGGAATAACCTTTCCCCACAAAACTACCAGAATCCAAAATTATAACCTTATTACACTTAAATGAAATCTCAAATCCTTCCCTAACTAGACTAGAACCACTAATAATGTTGCGACGAATATCAGGAACGTGATACACTCGTTGCAAGGAAAGAATGCGCCCATTAGGAAACTTCGGGTCCACGCGTCCGAGTTCCAAGCACCTTTGCAGACTAGAGTTCCCCATCGTCACGATCTACCACGCTCAGTGGTAAGACACAAATAGCAATTTATCAAAGCACAAACGTGCACATTTGCCCCAGTGTCAACTAGCCACTCGTTGGGTTCATAGACAAGAAGATTTCAGATAAGAAGTTACATACTTTGTAACATTGCAGGTCAGAGCGTCAACTCCAGGTGCGTCAGAGTCAGGATCATCATAATCCTTCGGACCCAACACCATGTTGACAGCAGGATGGTCATCAGCAGAGGCTTGTGGTCCTTTTCCTTTCTTGGACGGGCAGTCCCTAGAAAAGTGTCCACCTTCTCCACAATTCCAGCAGTTCTGTTTTGCTCTTGGCTTCCTAAAGTTATTTTTCTTAACTTTAAGCTTATCATGGTTTTCTTTATCCTTAGAAGTTTTCACACCTTTTCCTTTAAACTTGCTTTTACCGGTTATCATATTAGCAGCAGCCTCCACAGGTACACTCGGTTGGTTACCGTTATGCACCTCCTGAATCGCAATTGCATTCATCAACTCATTGAGTGACAAGCTTCCAGTACGATGCTTGAGGGTCATACAAATTCCCCCCAAGATCGAGGAAACTTCTCAATGATAGCCATGACAAATAACTTATCAGAAGTCCCATGTCAAGCCATCCTTGAGTGATTGCAAAATGATTTGGAGTTCGTGCACTTGATCGGTAACCGACTTGCCCTCACTCATGTGATAATTCAGGAACTTTCCCACTTGGTACTTTTCCACACCGGATTCATCGGTCTGTACTTCTTGGAAAGCGAGTCCCACAAAGGACGCAAAGAAATGAGAGGAGCAGAGCAATAAACATCAAAGAGTGCATTCGACAAAGCCGACGTAATGCATCCTCGAACAACATCGTCCCGCTTCCTTCCACGCTTTAACAAAGCCCACATTAACCGGATCATCACCATTCGTAGCGGGACATTTAGATGTCAAGATACTGCATATACCCTTAATTGACAAATGCATCTTCATGCGTTCGTACCAACGCTTGAAGTTCTTACCACCAAACTTCTCCTAAGATCGGAGGTGTCAACTAGGACTTAAAGGGAGAGCTAGAGGAACCACCTGACATGATCAAATAAAAATACTATTTTCTCTTAGACTGTTGGAAATTAAATTAAGCACCACAGATTAAACAACAATTTAATCAACAGTAGGGGATTTTATTGATCAAATCAAACGTATCAATTAAGCCAATAGCAAAACCAAAAGCCAAGGAACAGGATCGTGAAAACGTATGTAAACAAGAAATCAAACTTAGAAAACTTATCGTGATTTGATCGAGTCGCCTTAGGAAGATCTGTCCTAAGAGAAAATATTGCCCCCAATTGGTGCAACTCGTGCACATGTGCAAATTTCTCCGAGGATAAAACGATCACGGACTACGTACTCACGTAGCAAAAGACACAGGTAGGTAGTCACCGGCGGTCCTATCTCAATCGCCTTGAATCTCACGAACGAATCTCTATGAACGGGAGTAATCGATCAATGAATAAAAGCAAGAGAATTGTGTTTCTCTTCAATACTCATACACCAAAAACGGCTGGAGGGATTATGGTATTTATATGTATGGTAAAACTAGAGTTTTAGGGCTTAAAGAAACCTAAAACTGATCTAATTCGGCCCAGGAAAAACACCAGATCCGACGCCAGCGCGGCCGCCCTCGAGGCGTGCGCGACCGCGCTAGGCTCCAGAAACTTTTGGTGAGCTTAAGACAAACAAGCGCGGCCGCCCTTGGCATTAGCGCGGCCGCCCTCCTTGACAGAAACTCAGACGCGTTTTTCCCTTGCCAAATTCAGTTCAAAAACAACAACACAACCATGTCATAGATCTATGGACTTCCATACCCACATATATCAAATATTCCAACAGTGCTATATATGCAATTCAACTTTTATACATACAAAATTTTCGGCACTAAGAGATTTTATAGGATTGGTAAGTTTTAAGCACGAGAAATGCTATTTTCACACCACATTTGCATAATCCCATGCAGATTACTAAAATGACCTTGACCTTGTCGATCACGGCACAAGGCCCTTTTCAGTTACCTTACATTATATTATACTCCCTCCGTCCCAATAGTAGCTTCCCATTTTGCCATTTTGGGTGTCTCATTAATAGCTTTCACTTTTCTTTTTTGGCAAAGGAATCTTTACTATTCCCTCTACTCATTCTCTCTTCTACATTATTTTAATACTCACAACACCATTATAATTTACTATTCTCTCCACTCATTCTCTCTCCTATTTTCAAATTACACTCACAATATTTTTTCTTCCCACCCATTTTATTAATTTGCATGCAAGACATTTTTTGGGCAGCTCTTATTATTGGGACGGAGGGAGTATGTTGATAATGATTGTGTCAACAATAATTTACAAATAATGGCAATAAATTGCACATGTTTCCTTAATTACTCATTGGACATTATTTGTAATCAATCATAGTTAATCCCACATTGAACTTTCCAATAAAGAGGCGTTTAATAAAAGTAATACTTCTTCCGTCTCAAAATGTTTGTTCTATTTGATTTTTTTATTGAACTTTGATCACAAATTTATGAGAGATTAATCATGTTCATAAAATTCTAAAAGTTGTTGTTGATAATATTATTAATTGTGAATCAATAAAAATTTTTAGAATTTCATGAACATAATTAAATTGTCATATATTTGTGGTCAAAGTTCAACAAAAAAATCAAATGGAACAAATATTTTGAGAGGGAGGGAGTAAAAGGGAGAATGCCATATAAATTCTAAAAAGTATCGTAAATGTCTCATAATTTTTTTTCATATTATATTATTATTTTGTATTATTCTGTAATAATACTTCATACAATATAATGCATAATACGGTTTACTCATATAATACATCATTGATGATGGCAATTGGCGCCGGCGACCAATTACCGTTGACCGCATTTCGTCGATCGTTGACCGGATTCCAGTGAGTTTTCGTGACCCGTGTCCGAATTCCAGCGACCGTTGACTGGATGATCGTTGACCGTTGAGGATGTTGTATCATAATTTTTAAATACTGCATATAAAATGCAGTATAATATATTACTGTATAAAAATTTATGAGGCATTTAAATTAACGAGGAAGTTGAAGAAAAATGATTTATCTCAAAAGGACTTATGGGTAAAATTTCCTTAGTAAAAAAAAAACTCCCTTCGATCCAATATATCCTTCACTTTTGGACCAAATTATTCGTCCAAAATAATTATATCTCTTTTATCTTTATATTAAAATTTATTGTAATGTATTAATTATCTTAATGTAAAAGATAATTTATAGGAGAAAAATAATCAATAAGAATATATTGGATATTTTCTTAAGCTTTGTAAAAAGCGATACATATTTTTGAAGTGAAATATTCAATTGAGAGAAAGGACATTGCTTTTATATAGAATCACATTCATTCATAAATGTGGGTGCATCAATATCAATAGTTGGTTAAAAAAACAGATCATTTATTTTGTGAATTGAGCTTACTATTAAAACCCATCAACTTGTCAAGTTTTGAAGTTGATCATAGACCCATTTTTGAGATAACAACATTTTAACTCAGAATAGTTTTAGAGCATTTAGAGTTGTTTTGTACAATGTTTTGCGAGGTTATAAGTTGTAATATTTTTTATTTTATGGAAATTGAAGCAATTGAATTTTTCAAATCATTACACCACACTCAGTAGCGGAACTACACCTAAGCTATTGGTGATGTCTATTCTTAATTAAAAAAAAAAAAATGCAAAACTAAAATTCAATACATTTACATATAAAAATATAATAGGCTTTAATATGTCAACATTATATAAAATAAACACAATTTACATATGATGCTTCCTAGGATTCATGTTTTGAAAATAAGCTAAAATCTCATCATCACCAATAGTTATGAATACATATCTTTCTACAAAAGTTACCAAACGATCATTTAACCATTCATCCCCATCTTAGATCTCAAGTCGCCCTTCACATGCTTCATAGCTGAAAAAATTCGCTCAACTCTTGCGGTTGCTACCGACAAAAGCAAAGCAAACTTCACAAGCTTATAAACCACACGGTAAGTCTCATTCTTTTTGGTTTTCACAAGTGTTGTTGAAAGATCAACAAGCCCTTTCAAATCTAAAAAATGAGAATATAACTTAACATTCATAATATAATTAGCCAATCGATTGCGGATAGATAATTCACATTCTTTCAAAAAATTATTAGGATACAATTGTGTCATCCTCATCAATTTGTCCTCGTCAAAAGAAGCAAACAACGAGGAAGGACTCAAGCATGCTATACATTGTAATAGTTCGGAGTTTTCCACGTTAAACCTTTCATCAAATTCTTTCAATTGCACATCTAAAATACTAAAAAAATAATCATTTTTGTAATGATGTAGATTAGTAACAAATGAACCTTGACGACAGAATTTCAACAAGTAAAAAGGTTCATCCATGTCCGGCACATCAATGTCATGTCTCATATAAATTTCAACCACACTATTCGGGTATGCGTTGGACTTATCCACCAACTGAATCACAACTCTAGTATCCTCCAATTCACCCAACTTAAGTTATTCAAACAATGTATATGGCATTACATTAATTGAAGCCCCCAAGTCAAGCATGGCTCTATGAAAATTACTTCCCCCAAACGAGATAGGAATTACAAACATACCAGGGTCACTACATTTCGTTGGCATCCTTTTCTGATAAACCGCAGACACATGCTCCAAAATTTTCACCTTTTTCTGACTCCGCTCCTTCTGATTCCTCTTCATGGTGCATAACTCCTTCAAAAACTTCGCATACCTAGGAACCGACTGAAGAAGATCTAGAAACGGAATATTTACCTCGAGCCTCTTGAATGTGTCAAAGATAGCCTTATCAGGCTCCGGCTTTCTGTCCTCCCTTAAAGCGTACGGAAATGGGGGAACTGGCTCATACACAGGAAATACGGGTGTAATATACTTCTCTTCAGGGATTTTCTCTTCCACCTTCTTCTCCACCTCCACCTCCAACTCTGGCTCAATACTCTTTTTAACCTTCTGTTCAGGCTCTATCGGCACCATCTGTCCATCAACTTTCTTCTTCCGCCTCACATATACTGCGCTAACAATCTGCTTCGGAGGTTGCTCAGTCTGAGGTGGTACTTTTCCTGCATCTCTAGCCTCTATTCTCACTACTGCCTCTGCAATTTGGCCCAATTGCCTCTCCAGATTACTAATACTAGCATCGGTCTTCTGTTGATACTGCTGCATATTCCCATTCATAGTCGACATGCTCTGTGCTAATGACCGTACCATGTCCTCTGTAGCATGTCCTTGCGGCTGTTGCTATCCAACGGGTGCTCTATACTGATTAAACTGGAATATTTCCTTCAAATGATTTCCCAAATCATAAGCTTCCATGTGTACAAGGTCCTTCTGAAGGGCCTTACACATGGTAGCGAGCATCAAGCAACCAACATCAATAGAATCATCCACATGTTTCTTATGTTGATCCTTTTCAGCTTTAGTTGCATTAGCAGCAGGCTCGGGTGGAACGGGTCCATCGAGAATGTACAACTTCATTTCCTGTTTGAGAACAATTCCCAAACTGCGGATCCAATCCACATAGTTGTTGCCATTCTCTTCTAACTTGTCCTTCTCAAGGACTGATCGCAAAGGATGACATTTTGATTAGTGTTTACAGCCATTGATCTACAAAGATATGCAACAAATATGAACACATATAAGTACCTATTTCATTTAAGAGATTTAAATAACGTATTTCATAAATACTCCCACTAAATTATATAACCTTCTTATACAATCATGCATAATATAATTTAATAGGCTAAGACCCAAATTTAATTTAATTTCAAGTCGGCTATGGCACGGCTGCTCAAAATTAAACTAAAAAGGTAGATAACATTTATCAATCATATCAACATATGACTCTTAGATCCTTTATGAGATTATAGACATCATATGTCACATGTTTCAATCTCATCTTATGCCTTAGGCCCAAAACTGTTTTGATAGCCTAATTGAGTTCAACCATTTTAAACGTATAGCAATCACCGTTTGCTCATCTTGATCATACAAAGATAGAATTAATGTACCTCGCTGTGGCTTAGCCTACATAAAACTATCCGTCTACTCACAAGTGTCTAAAATGGGTGGCATAAACAAACTCAAGTTTCAATGAAGGTTCAATTTTCATGTTTATCAATTAACATGGCAAGGTTGATTCATGAAAATTATATGAGCATAATTATGAACATGGAATGATGCAACATAAATCACATTTGATGTGTAATTACTAGTACGTGACATTGTAATCCAAAGTTATCCCACACTTCCATCGAAGTGCCTGTGGGGAAGTTTTTGGTGTCCATCCCATATACTAAGTAATATACAAGACCCATATTCTAG
This sequence comes from Adenophora triphylla var. japonica, assembly GCA_022495995.1. Taxonomy (NCBI): domain Eukaryota; kingdom Viridiplantae; phylum Streptophyta; class Magnoliopsida; order Asterales; family Campanulaceae; genus Adenophora; species Adenophora triphylla. The sequence goes on from JAFEMH010000904.1 coordinate 137,853, forward strand.
ATTAATCACATTAATCAAATAATTCAATTCATAATCATGGTATATCAAAATACACAATTACTTCCATAAGCAATTCTCATATAAAATCATATTCTAAATCATATTCATCATGAAAATTAACATAATCACATTATATAATTATCATGATTTTCTAATATAAACATCATGAACGGGGCTCTGATACCACTGTTGGGTTTCGAGGGTCCATGCGCAGTGGAAGAATGCAAAATTAACTCGAAAACCCGGAGCCCTAGGATCCGTTCTAGATGATTAATTAAGAAGTATGAAATAGAATTATCAACCTTGTGTGCTTTTGTCGTTGATAAACGCGTTCCAACTCCAGATTGATGAACTAGCGAATCTTCGATGAACGATTCTTGAATCACAAACGTAAGATCTTGAATGGCGAAGATCCACTATGTGTATCCACGCGTTGATCGAACCCTAGAACAATTCTAGGTGGATTGCTAGATCCTTTGATTGAAACTCCTTTCAATCAATGAAGAAATATGGATTTGGATTGTGTTTTTGATTTTCAATTCTCAATTGAAATCTCTCTCTTTTGTGTTTCTCTAAACCCAAAACATGAGAATGACTGCTAGGGCAACCAAGGATTTGTATTTATACGTTATAAATATTTTCCCCTCGCGAAAACCCTAATTTTAGGTCAATTACGTATCAGTCCAGCGCCGACGGGACGACTCGTCCCCCAGGGCACGAGTCGTCCCCTGTAACCAAGCTTTTGATACAGGCGTCCCCCTTAAGGGGAATTGTTGGTTCTGTCTCAGGGCATGAGTCGTCCCTATGGGCACGACTCGTCCCCATGGGCACGAGTCGTCCCTCAGGACACTCCCTCTGATTCATTCGTCCCAGGCCAAGGGAATAGTTAGTTCAGGCCTGGGAACGAGTCGTCCCCTGAGTACAGAATTTCCATATTCTTCATTTTTGACAATTCGTTCGATGCGTGTGACCCCATAGGACTATATTATGTTGGCAATGAGTTCGATCACATTGATCCTCATAAGACATGAGCGGACTCTAGCAAGCCATCATGCCTACCCAAATAATATAATATCAAGTTCGATTTTCCTACATAGAACATATCACAATCCCTTTGTCACACGATGTTATATTGAACATGAGTCATGGTCCACGTCAACTCATATTGTTCAACGCTTTCTCGTTACTAAGTAAATTGATTAATCGAATGATATTAATCACATTAATTCATTCGGGCATGCACTACATCAATCTTACTTACGAGTGGCCTAGCAAACATCTCTCTTTACGAGGGACAAATTTCCATCTTGACTTATCATTCTTCCCAACAAGAATCCTATCATGCCAATAATAGCCCTTATTGTTATCCGATTAAAGACAACGTTAAACTATATCAAACATAATATTCATCGAGTGGAAGACGATGATAATCTCAGGTCAAAGGATATCAATGATATAAATATATGAGATTTAATTATGACATACGACCATGACATAAATCTCATAATGGGTCAAGTCCAGTACATTGTTCTCTAACAAGTACCCATGAATCTAATGTGCATCTCCATGCATATAATCATCAAATGATTATCCATTAGACTTCATACTAGTGCTTCATAAGTACTAGGGACACAATTATTAAAAGTAAACATGTAAACACATATAATAATCAAAGATAACAATCTCTTATATATAAATGAAAATTGACATTACATATAAGTCTATCTCTATAGGCCTAGGGCACTAACACCTACATGATTCACATTCTTTCAAAAAATTATTAGGATACAATTGTGTCATCCTCATCAATTTGTCCTCGTCAAAAGAAGCAAACAACGAGGAAGGACTCAAGCATGCTATACATTGTAATAGTTCGGAGTTTTCCACGTTAAACCTTTTATCAAATTCTTTCAATTGCACATCTAAAATACTAAAAAAATAATTATTTTTGTAATGATGTAGATTAGTAGCAAATGAACCTTGACGACAGAATTTCAACAAGTAAAAAGGTCCATCCATGTCCGGCACATCAATGTCATGTCTCATATAAATTTCAACCACACTATTCAAGAGTACTTCCCATCCACTATTGTGAATGTGTGCCCCAAATTTTGTGTATTGGAAATTCACGCGAGTTTGAAGACATCCGGTTTAATTTAAAAAACGGAGTCGCCACGCCATTTTGATTACCTCAAAACTTTGAAAAAAAGGTTTTATGGGTTCGGAGGTTAGGTTATCCCTTGGGAAGAACGGATCGTCATTCACCCAAGGTGCCTTGTCGGAGCAAGTCTCCCAAGATTTCATTAATCGTGCTTGCTTGCGTGCTTTCTTGTGTGCATGTGTTTGAAAATAGGGGGAGGGAATGTCCCAAGTTGTCTTCCGGACGTACAAACCATTTATTGGTTGTCGCTCGGGATTCCTTGGATTTTATGTCTTCGGGATTATGATCCCGTCCTCATCTTGGACTTGTGATCATTGCATTTTTAACCTCGGGACTTGCATGATCGATAGAATGACTCCCTTTTATAGTCACAAAATGAGGTTCTTTAGGAAGGAATGTCCTTAGCCCATCAATCCTACACTTTAAGATGGTCAAGCTCATATAGATGCTTCATACTCGTCTTAAGTGATAATCGGAGATATAGGGTTCAAGGTTGTCCCTTTATAAAGAGATTATGAAACCTTTATGGAAGAAACGATGTAAAGATAGGATCTTTTACACCGGTCTGTTCCAAGGTTGCTAATGGGGACATGGGAAAATGCATGTAAAAATGACATTTTTAGTGAAAATATGACATTTTTGGGTTGCAAAGGATGCATTTGATTTAAAGAAATGATCTTTATTTGCAAAGGATGCTTAAAGACATGATTTTTATGCAAAGGATGCATTTTTATGAAGAAATTGGGATTTAAATATGCAAAGGATGCATGAAGATTGCATTTTTAAGAAGCAAGGGATGCTAATTTAGGATAAAGATATGATCTTTAATGCAAAGGATGCTTGAAAAAGGATTTCATGTGCAAAGGATGCATTTTTATCATAAAGATTGGATTTTTATATGCAAAGGATGCATGAAGGTGGCATTTTTATGTAAAAATAGGGTTTTTAGGTGCAAAGGATGCACCTTTGATTCAAAAGATTACATCTTTAATGGCAAGGGATGCCTAATGCATGCAAAAGGGGGAAAGGGGGTATAAATATATGATCTTTAACTATGAATGCCAAGTCCCAAGCAAAGATAATAACAAGACATGAAATGCAATGAGCAATTAAATCATATAGAGCAATTAGGATGCAAGTTTAGGGAGTGAGAGGTTACCAATGGTGGCCTCTTCTTATTTGGGTGAAGCTAGGTGGGAGGACCAACTTTTAGATCTTCAAGGAGGAGGGAGGAGGCTTCTTGGCACCCTTTTGGCTTCCTAACTTCGCAGCATTTGCTTGAGTATAGTGTATTGTGTAGTGGTTGATGATCTTGTTGTATCTCAAATGGGTAGAGGAGGGCTCTATTTATAGGCAGTCTGGGAAGAGCGAATGAAGCCGTGCGGCTGGAGGTCATTGGCTAATGCAGCCGTGCGGCATTATCCCTTGTGACTCAGCATGTTTCTAGAATCATGCAAGGTGGCAAATTCTAGAACATTTCCTAATTAAAAAAAATGTGTTTCTTAATTAGGAAGCTTCCCCTTCAGCCCTTAATTGTTTTGGAACAGTTCCGGAATATTTCCGAAACACTAGAAAGGTCCGGGGAATTATCGGGAAACTTACCGAAATTGTCGGGAAATTTAACCGGAAGGCATGAGCCAGATTTGGGTACTTACAGAAGCCCCTCGGCAACGTCACTTGCAGGGCGAGTGGGGTTGTCGATAGAAAAGGATCCGATCTGGCGAATGCCGAGACGGATTGAGAGACCGAGGTGGTCGAGTGGCTGAACCTCTGGAAGGCTACCTACGTATCCCGAGTGGGAATCAAGCCAGGCCGTAGTTCGGAATAGGGTCCGCTGAGGAATGGAGAAGAGAAACTGGTCTCTTGCTGGGGAAGTAGAAGAAAAAAATGACCTAAGAGGTCAAGCAATTGATCCTACTGGGGATGCGCTAGAAGTGACCGATGTGGTCGGATATCTAGACCTCTATGAGGGGCTACTTCATCACTGATGAGTGATGAATGAACAGGGTGACCAAAGTGGTCGGATGGCTGGACCTTTTATGAAAGGCTACCTACGTATCCCGGAGGAATCAAGCCTTGATCGTAGTTCAAGCATCACTAGATAGTTAGGAACGATGTCTAGGATCCTTGAGGTTTTGACAATTAATGGAGGCTGTCACCTGATTGACAATTAATGGAGGTTGTCACCTGATTGACAATTAATGGAGGTTGTCACCTGATTGACAATTAATGGAGGTTGTCACCTGAAGAAACTAGAGCTTACGTCACTATCGAGGAGATAGAGGTAGCTAAAGTTTGGAAAACTTAGCATACTTCACTATTCGTGATAGAGGTAGCTTAAGTTTAGAAAAACTTGAGCGTACGTCACTATCTGTGATAGAGGTAGCTGAAGTTTAGAAGAACTTGAGCATACTTCACTATTCGTGATAGATGTAGCTTAAGTTTAGAAGAACTTGAGCATACTTCACTATTCGTGATAGAGGTAGCTTAAGTTAGAAGAACTTGAGCATACTTCACTATTCGTGATAGAGGTAGCTTAAGTTAGAAGAACTTGAGCATACTTCACTATTCGTGATAGAGGTAGCTTAAGTTAGAAGAACTTGAGCATACTTCACCATTCGGGATAGAGGTAGCTTAAGTTTAGAAGAACTCGAGCATACTTCACTATTCGTGAAAGAGGTAGCTTAAGTTTAGAGTTCTGACAATTCGGAGGTTGTCACCTAGCGTTATCCCGTTATAACGGAATTAACGGAGGCAATTGGGAAGAAAGCTTAATTGCTTAGGAGATAAGGGATATCTTCTGAAAAGGGTGTTATCTTAGTTAAAGGATAACGGGAATTGTAGGCCCAAGTGGAAAGTCTAGGGGCAAAATTGTAATTTCTGCTCAGAGCGAATGAGGCCGCCCGGCATGAGAGGGAGGAAAAAGAAGCCATACGGCTAGAGGATTAATTTTTCCAGATTATTTAAAATCTGATTTGAACGGGCATTTGGCATTGTTGCCGCCCAAGAACACGCCGAGGAAGAGAGAGAGAGGAGAGAGAATTCGAAAATCCTTCAATTCCCTTGCTTCCTTTGGTCAAGAATGGATCCGGAGGGTAATCCTATGCCTAGACAAGCTAGAAGAAACATCTCCGCGGCCGCTCAAAGGAGGAGGAAGGAGATTGTTCGTACGGAGAGAAAGTATGACTTTCTTACGCCTCCATCGGAGCTCTATCCGGGGAGAAGAGAGCACAAATCGACGAACCCGCAATCGGTTGGGGTAAGCGTTCTTATTTTGCTCAATTCCGTCGATTTTGATTGAATATTGATTAACTTAGGGCTTGACCCGAATTTAGGAATTTTCTCGAATTTTCCTAGGATTTTTTGAATGACTTTGAGACATTGATGAATAACCTATGAGGCTAAGAACATGCATGTGCAATTTCTTTGACAAAAATAATGGGAATGACCCACTTTTTTCTCGATAATAAAGTAAGAATGATAATTGTCTAAAGTGAGACGGAGTTCTTGCATGTGCTAGAACTAGGTCAAAATTTTGATTATCAATGAGAAAACGGGATTTTGGAAGATGAAAAGGATTCATGCATGCCACTTTGTTGAAAAATAATGCTTATGTGCAAAAAATTTTGAAAATTGTGATTTTGTGCTTTAGGAAAGCAATGGGGCTTGACATGACGTGTTCCAAGTGATGAAAAACGCTTTTTTGATGCAAAGGATGCTAGAAAAACTTTATGAATGCTTTTCTTTTGAAAACATGTGCACTTTTTTGAATATATGCATGCTTTTGAAAATGATGAAGGACTGACACATTTCTTTGTTGTTCTTCCTACAGGAGAACAAATCCAGGGGGCCTTCTGAGATAGCAGTTAGGCTTTGGCAGAGGATGCCAGATTTCGAGAAGAATGGGGCGAACCCCAAGCAGCTGGTGCGGGCTACCGGCCTAGATTTATTCATTGAGGCGATCGGCAGGGGGATCCACATCACCTCTAAGAGCAAGGGCTTGGTCCATGCCCTATCTGAGTTCTGGTGGGATACCACCCACAGCTTTCATCTTAGGCCGGGAGAGCCGATGGCGATGACTCCCGCCGATTTCACGGCTATCAGCGGCCTACGGTTCACTCGGGAGGCACGTGACTTGGAGGGACCATATCACGGTGAGGAGTTCCGAGCTTTGGTCGGGTTTGAGTTGATTCCCGAGGGGCTAGTGGATGGAGACGCGAACGTCGAGGTGGCGATCCCGTAGGCTGCATACGGGACTTTGTCGTTAGTGAGGTGACTGCCCATCAGCTTGCTAGAGCCTTTGTGTGGTTGATGCTGTCGGTCACCGTCTTCGCAAATTCTGGGACTCTGGCCATGACTTGCCTTCTCGACTCTTTGGAGGATGTAGATGGGATTGGGACGGTCTCGTGGGGAGAGGCCGGATTGGCGGAGCTCTACTTCTCTCTGGACATGTACAGCCGGAATAAGGCTGCCTCCATGGATTGCTTTTCATTTGCTCTTGAGGTAGTCCCTCTTCTCTTTCTCTTTTCTCTTCCTGTCTTGAGACTTGTATGAGAGATAAATGACCTTTTTGATATTTTGAACATGCAGGTCTGGTTCTGTGAGGTGATCAGGTTCTTTCCGTGGAACCAACAGAGAGATATCACCATCTTCCCTGCTATGGTTCGCTGGAGAGGAGATGCGAGAGATAAGTTCACGTGGAAGACCCGGATCACCTTTGACTATAAGATGGTGAGGCCGATCATCAACAGGGATGGTCATGACGGAGTGGACTTCTACCCTGGGCGGTATCCGGAGATTTTGCTAGCGAGAGGCCATTGAGGCGACGAGGCGGAGGAGGTGGGCGGCGGGCGACATGTGATGTCATCTATTTGGGATCATTTTTCTAGGCGGCATGGCCATGTCCCTCCTTGGACTCCATTACTCCCCACGATCCTCCGGCCACGGATGCTACGGCCCGAGGATTAGCGGGCGGATGAGATTGCTAGGTACTGTGCGTGCGTGGCCGCCGAGGAGTATTTTGACATGGATACCCCCTACGCTGTGTTTGTGGAGCAGCGCCTGAGGACGCCACAGAAGCTGATGAAGCTGGCGGTCACTCAGGGATATGGGGAGGCCGAGCCTTCTGACCCGCCGATCCCTCATGCGCACATTTCATACGTGGTCCACGGAGTTCCAAGGAGGATGAGGATTCCTGTCCCCGACACTAGGGAGCCCCAGTATACCCTGCCGCCTGACAGCACTGTAAGTATACTTTTAGGGTCTTTCCCTTTTTCTTTTCAGATTCTTTGCTTTTTTTGCAAATTTTGAGATTTTCTGAGATTTTCCTGAGATTTTCTCCTCTTTTTCTCAGGTTCCAGCTCGCACTTACGACAGATTGGTTAGGCAGAACAGGGGCTGGAAGGACATTTGCCGGTCCCTTCTGAGGAAGCTGGCCTGCACTTCAAAGGCAGCGGCGGACGCACAGGAGCCCGGGCGCAAGAGAAGGCATGTCGGGGGCACAGCGTCTACCTCATCGGCCTCGGAGTACTCTTCCAGTGCCATGCCTCGGGGACGGGGACCCAATGCTGACATCCTGGAGCAGCTGGCTAAGTACGGGCACGATAATGTCCATCTGTCTGATGTGAGCGACCCGGAGGACTTGATGAGGGAGGCTAGCGTCTACGAGCTGAGCAGTGATGAAGAAGAAGAAGAATCGGAGGCCTAGGAGGTCTCTAGAGTGGATTAGGAACAAAAACAAACAATGAACACATTTTTATGCACACTTTGTTTATTTTTTGCTTTAATTGGGCGCCGATGGGGCAAAAACAATGTATCAATGTTTTATTTGCTTTTCTATTTATGCTTTTATTAATTTGCATATTACTTGAGCCTCGGGGCAGTTTTTTGCTTGGAATTGGAGCTGAAACGGGGCCGAAATGATTTATAATGATATATAAATGCTTGGGTGACCTTTGGACATGTTTTTGTACAGGTCTTGGTTGAGAAAGTGGGGTGAAAACTCCCTTGGGCAGCAACTTTGGTTGCTGCAGATTTTTTTTCTGCAGATGGCAAATGTAGCCGTGCGACATGGACCTGAGGGCAAATGAGGCCGTGCGGCTCACGGTTACTGCGGGCGGTTATTTTCTGAATAAAAGCAAGGCTTGGCCATTTCATTTCATTTTCCACTTAAACTTGTCCCAATTGTTCCCAGAGCACATATTGGACTTAAAGACACCATCTTTGGTCATTTTGCAATGGAGAAGTCCGTCAGATTGCAAAGGGGGAAGCGAGACCGTTTTCTGTCCGATCTTCAGTCTTGGGTGAGGTATAACTTCCAATCTCACAAGGGGTTGCTTGATTCTTCCTTCAAGATCAAGTCTTTATGGCATTTGAAGGATCTCCCGCCCGATTGGGACCTTTTGAGAGCCGCAGCAAGGTTTTGGGACGTCCGGAGACACGTTTACTGCTTTTCTTACAATGAGATTGTCCCAACGTACGAAGACTTCCGAGCCTTGATTGGGGGTCCCGAAACTGAGGCTATATCTATTCCGCTGATCGAAGATGTGCCAGTGGCGGCAAAACTTGCATCTTTTCTGCAGATTTCTTTGGAAGAGGCTGAGGAGATGATGATAGCCCCGGACAGGATTGACCTTTCTGATATCCCGGGCAGGTTTGGGTCTCCGGCTATGGCTGCGACCACGGTGGCTATGGATGCCTTTATTCTCTGCATATTTTACGCTCTCGTTCACCGAGTCCGTGGGGATCTGTCATGGCGGTCTCTTAGACATGGTCGAGGCTGCAGTGGGAAGCGACATCGTCCCATTGGTTTTGGGAGAGACATTGCATGGCATTGACGAGGATGGCTAGGGAGACCATTTCATGAGGTGCAGGAGTCAGTGTGCGACTTTATGGGCTGCGGGAGAGGCTCGGGGCTTTGCCGGGGGCTTTGCCGACTCGGTGCCCTTGGGTGATTTCTCGGAGAGGTGCACCAAGGCAACGAGGACCGGGGTAGGCTGGGAGCTGATGATGGCTAGGATATCCACTTCGGACATCCGTTGGTGGATACCTCACTGGAGGTTGCAGACCAGGAGGATATTTCAGGAGTCCTATGCTGTGAGGGTTCCAGGGTTCTGCTGGTCATCCTTCTACATTCCCTGCTTGGTATCCAGGCAATTCGGTGCCTTACAGGAGCCATTGAGTGATTGGGAGGACATTCGGACCATGGAGGTGGTGCCATTAGATATGAGGGATCCGGCCAGCTTCTCATTCTTCTCGAGGGCTTGGACATACACTGCTTTCCCACCCAGGGCTATCCTTAGGAGCAGGAAGAGCACCATCTTGACCACTGTCTACTTGGACTGGTACAAGAGGGAAATGGGAGCGACTCAGGTCATTACGGGGAGAGACGTCAGGCTTTATTGGGGGCTGACTGCGATTCGAGTAGGACTCTGAGGGAGACTGAGGCTAAGGCGAGTCGCCATAACCAGTCGGGTGACCTGATCAGAGATATGGAGGCTCGATACAAGAGATTGTCCGAGGTCGCTCCTTTGACTGAGGCTCAGAGGGAGGAAGTGCGGATTCATGCTCGTGTAGAGAGGGCACTTATTGACACGGGTTTGGTGAAGGCTCCAGTGAGGATACCGGAGATCGGAATGAGGGATACCAACATTATAGAGAAGAAGAGAAAGAAAACTCGACGGGGTCGAGGTAAAGGGAAGAAGACCAAAGAAGACTCGGCGGAATAATGACGGCGACAGATCTTTTCTTAGGATTCCCTTATTGCCATTTTGCAAACACATTAGTTTATTTAGGCATTTTTTTTTGTATTTTAGATCTTTGTAGCAGGTCAGCAGAGTCAAGAGTAGACCGTGCTTGAACTCATCAAGAAGTTTTAAACTTGTAATGAACAAGAAATATTATCTTAGAAATTAATCAAGACATATTTCATGGAAATTCAAATGTCTTATTGCTTGGGACCCGTTTTATGAAAACTGAAATGCCCTTTATTTTTATTTATTGTTTAGGACGCACTTCATGGAAGCTTGATTGCCCTTTTTTTATTGTTTAGGACGCACTTCATGGAAGCTTGATTGCCCTTTTTATTGTTTAGACCGAACCATATATGGCTGCCTACGTTCCCCTTTTACAAGAAAGACTAAGGGGCTCAGGTCTTCGTAGTTCATTCTGATGAACTATTTTTTTATGTGCGGCCATTTGTTTTTGCCTAGACCGCCCTTTTTGGGGTTTTCAGCCTAGCCGGGCATTACTCTTTTTGCACTAAGATTTTTTTCTCTTTTTTTTTATGTGCAACCCTGTCTTTTGCCTAGACCGCCCTTTTTGGGGTTTTCAGCCTAGCTGGGTATTACTCTTTTTGCACTAAGATTTTTTTCTCTTTTTTTTTATTATTTTTTTTTATTTTTTAGACATAGTATCTTCTGAGCTTATCACCGTTATTTGGGTGGACAAAGTGGATTGCCGTCTGTGTCTCGCAAGCTTCATGGCTCCTCCCGATAGTATCTTACGCACCACATACGGGCCGATCCAAACGGGTTTCCATTTTCCCAGGGGTTGTCTGCGGTAGGGGCTTCACTTTCAACACTAAGTCACCCTCTTTGATGTCTACGGCTTTGACCTTTTTGTCAAACGCTCTGGCCATTCGCCTCTGGTAGGCTTGGGTGTGTTCCATGGCTTTTAGCCTTCTCTCATCAAGCAGGGCCAACTCATCATGCCGGCTGCGCAACCATTCTACTTCATTGACACTGTTTTCCAGGAGGACCCTTAATGACAGGATTTCCAACTCCACTGACAACACTGCTTCCATCCCGTAGGTTAGAGCTAAGGGAGTTTCTCCCGTAGCCGTTCTGACGCAGCGTTACGTAGCCCCAGAGTGCCAAGTGCGGCTTTTCGGGCCAATCACGACCACGGGTGGCCATTTTCCGGATGATCCGTTCGAGCGTCTTGTTAGCGGCTTCCACGGCTCCATTAGTACGAGTGCATGCGGAGACGACTTATGGCGAGTGATTATGAACTCTGATAGTAACCTATCACAGTCTCCTTCAAAGTGCGACCCATTATCGGAAATGATCTCGTTGGGCACCCCATATCTGCACATTATGTTTTCTTTGATGAATTGGGCCACTTTTCTGGAAGTGAGGACCTTGTAGGACTTGGCCTCTACCCACTTGGTGAAGTAATCGATGGCTACTAGCACAAATTCGTGTCCATTGCTTCCTATCGGGGCTATCTTCCCTATCACATCAATACCCCAGGTTGCAAACGGCCAAGGAGTCGTCATGCAGTACAGGTCATGAGGCGGGAGATGGTTGAGGTTGGCAAACCGCTGGCACTTGTCGCATGCTCGGACGTGCTGGACACAGTCTGTTTCCATGGAAATCCAGTAGTAACCCATTCTGAGGATGACTTGCATCAAGGCTCTGGCATTCATATGAGGACCGCAGGGACCATTGTGGACTTTAGTCATCAACTCTTTGGCCCTTTCTTGAGTGACGCATAAGAGGAGTGGTCCTTGGTACCGCTTCTTGTACAGGTTGCCTCCTAGAATGACATAATGGGAGGCCAACCTTTTCAGGGCTTGTAAGCTCTTGGCTCTGACACCTTCTTTTGGTCTACCTTCTTCGTCTTTGAAAGCTGACTCTCCATCCTTGAGGAACTGGTAAATTTGATTGTACCACGGTTCCTTGATAGGCTCGGGTCCCAGGTCTACTTCACAACAGAAGGCTGGGGCTTCTCTTCTACCCACTCTGAAGGGTTTTATGGCTTTTCCCTCGGGGATCTCTACCAGTGAGGCTAGAGTAGCTAGGGCATCTGCGAATCTGTTCTTTTCCCTTGGCAAGTAGTGGAAAGTCACTTCTCTGAACTGTCCAGTCAACTCCTCCATATGGGCATGATACCGCTGAAGATTAGGGTCTACAGTCTTCCATTTGTTGGAGACCTGGTTGATGATCGAGTGAGTCTCCATAAACTTCGAGCTCCTTGACATTCCTTTCTAAGGCAGCCTCCAAACCAGCAATGCAAGCTTCGTACTCGACGACATTGTTCGTGGCAGGGAAGTTCAACTTGAGGGCTATGGGTGTATGCTCATCTTTCGGATCGACCAGTAGCATCCCTACGCCATTTCCTCTTTTGTTAGCGGCTCCGTCAAAGAATAATTGCCATCGATTCTCGGGCTCAACTGCGAAGATTCCTTCATCTGGGAATTGGGGTTCAAGCCCTCTGTCCTCATTACTGGGAAAATTTGCCAGGTGGTCTGCAATGCTTGGCCTTTGATGGCTTTTCTGGTCACATAGTTGATGTCGTACTCTACTAAGAAGAAGGACCACTTTGCCAGGCGCATCGAGAGGGAAGGCTTATCAAAGATGTACTTGATGGGGTCCATTTTTGAGACCAAATTCACAGGGTGGGCTTGCATATAATGCTTTAACTTGCCGACTACCTGGACCGATCTGCACAGTCTTTTCACATGCTTGAGTAATTGAGCTCACTTCCCTGCAGCCTTCCGGGTGACAAAGTAAATGGCATTCTCTACCCGAGAGTCTTTCTTCTCTGAGCAAGCATAGCCCCAACTGCCGTATCGGTGACGGTGAGATAGAGCATAAGAGGTTTATCTATGTGGGGGCATAGCACCAGAGGATGTACTAAGTATGCTTTGATCTGATCGTAAGCATCCTGGCATTCTTCGGTCCATTGTGTCTACATTCTTCTTCATGAGCTTGAAGATGGGCTCGCACATAGTGGTCAACCGATTGACGAAACGGGCGATGTACCGCGGTTTTCCCATAAAGCTTTTGACTTACGTGCGGGTTTGAGGTGGCCTCATGTATATAATGGCTTTGATCTTTCGGGGTCAACTTCGATACCTCGCTCCGTGACCATATACCCAAGCACTTTTCCCCTTGTCACTCCGAAGGTGCATTTAGCAGGGTTTAGTCTCATGGAATGTTGTCTCAGCCTCTCAAAGAACTTCCGCAGGTCAACAAAGTGCTGCCCATCCTCGCCTTTGGAGTGAATTATCATGTCGTCTACGTAGACCTCACTCTCCTTGTGGATCATGTCATGAAAAAGCGCGGCCGCTGCCCTTTGATAAGTAGCCCCGGCGTTCTTGAGCCCAAATGGCATTACTGTATAACAGTAAGTTATCCACGGTGTGGTGAAGGCTGTCTTTTCTTGGTCTTCTTCGGCCATCTTGATCTGGTTGTAGCCTGCAAAGCCATCAACGAAGGATTTGACTTCGCAGAGTCGTAAATGAGTCCACCAGGATGTCTATGTTTGGCAAAGGGTAATCGTCCTTGGGGCTGGCCTTGTTCAGATCTCGGAAATCCACACAGCAGCACACCTTCCCATTGGCTTTGGTTACGATCACAATATTGGACAACCATGTCGGATATTCGATGAATCTGATGAATCCTACCCGCAGTAGCTTCTCAATCTCTTCTTTGACCTGTAGAGACCATTCGGCTTGATCTTCCTCGCTTTACGCTGCGGCTTAGTATCTCGTGCTTTAGAGGGATCCCGTGCTCCACTATTGAACCTGTCTAGCCCCTGGCATATCCCCGTATGACCATGCAAACACGTCGACGTATTCTCGAGCGAGATCGATCGGTCTGTCCCATTCAACCCCCTGGAAGAAGTTTCCAATCTGTGTCTCTTTAGGTTCCTCGACGGTACCCAAGTTCACACTTGTCAAAACCTCCTCGCGGCTTGGGCCCGGTTTTCCTCTTTTACGAAACACCTTAAAGATTTCTTTAATGTATTGTTCATTTAGTGTGTTTGCATCTTGTTGAAATGATTCATTATTAAGCTGTTGTTAAGTTTTGAAGTTAATTTATCATTTGTTAAGTTGGCAATAAGAGGATACTCGAAAGATCCGTCATTTCATTCAAAATAAGGGGAAAGATGACATCGATTACATTTTGATAGTCCTCGGGCGTGAGGCCTTCTGGATGACTCGGAGGACTGGAATTCAAAGATTCCCGACTCAACCGTATAGATGACAACAGGGTGTTTGACACGGCCCAGGTTGAGAAGGACGAGGTACCAATCCAAGCTCCGCGATCATTTGTCATTTGGCCGGCTATCGGCCCCGAGAACGCCTCCCAATTCTTCAACTGCATCTCTGTCTTAGCTTACCTCAAAGTGCGGGATCAAAAGGATTTTCACCACCGTCTCCAATTACGGCAACTATCTCATCATCTCGAGCCGAAGTCGATCAAATCTGGGATCTCGTGCTTCTTCGTCAAACAATTCTTGCAAACCCCACTCACCGTCTTCACTACCGCGCAACTTCTATCCGTCGATCTTCGGAAGAGCTAACTCGAAGGTGGAGAAATCCATTACCCCGGATGCCGACTCTTTGACGCCGTCTCGAGTTCCCTTTGAAGACATACTCGTTACGAACGGTAGTGGTAGCCCCAGAATGTCTCGGCAAGTCAAGGAACATTCTTCGAACAGATTGGCCGGCTTTCCCTCACTTTCTCAAGGTTTTCCGCAAGGGTTTTCTCGCAAGGAGATCTCGCGATCACTTTCATCGTATTGTGTCCCGCCTTTTGTAAAGTAATAGGTCGAGACAAACTGTAAGGATGGAGGTGGACCCCTTTGCCTTGTTTTCCGGAACTATGCCTTTAGATTTTCTCGTCATCCCGAGAGTTCGATTTGTACCCCAAGCCGTATCTCGGTAGTCTGTTCCTTTACATCAATGATGGTATTGCGACCCTCGAGTCTTCTACCCAATCCAAGTCCCTAAGATAACCCATTCTTCTCATCATTCTCATGGCAGAGGGATTTTATCGGAAGTAGTGGTGAGGTCGCAACACACTTGTGCTTTGGAAGAAGCTACAGAGAATCCGGTCAATGCCAACCCTTCATCATCATGCTTGATTTCCAATATCGGGATATCTCCAAAGTCTTTGGTTCCTTCTACCGTGACACCGTCTTCGTAGATGGTTGTGATAGTCCCGTCACTTGATCGAAATTTGACGCACCGGTGCAAAGTAGAGGCTACCCCATTTATCCGGTGGATCCAAGGCCGTCCCGAATAGAGCAAGAAATGAAATCGGAATATCAATCACTTGAAAATCAACGTCCATGACCTTTTTTCCGAACCACAACTTGAGAGTAGCAATCCCCAAAACCGATCGTGCAATGAGTCATAGGCCTTAATAGTCCGACTAGAAGGCTTCAAATCTGTTGGTTTCAGTCCAATAAGTCCATCATCTTGGCCGGGCAGACATTCATCGTGCACCCTCCATCGACTAATACCCGTGGCAATCGACGCTCTTCTAACCGGACTGTGATGTAAATAGGTTCATTATGACTAGCCCCATACTTTGGCGGTGTCCAAGTCGCCAAGGTAATGATGTTTCCGTAATGGATACTTCCAATCATTTGGACGACCTCATCCGGGGTGACATCTATGGGCACCATGGTCTTGGCCAAACTTTCTTCTAGCTTCAACTTATGAGGGTATGAAGAGGTTAACAGAGACCACAAGTGAGATATTGGCCTGGTACATTTCAACCGAGTCAACACCGGATCCTCTTTGTCGTAGTCCGGTTTTTCTCGCTTCCGCTTATAAGGCCTCTTATCTCGTCTTCGGCTCCGAGACGGCATTCCTTTTGTCACCCTTAAATTTGCTCAATACTCATGCATCTGCACCGAGTCATCACATAGACATTAGATTTTTCCGGGTCATTATTCCTACCGGAGGATTCTGTTAGCTCTTTCAAAGTCGAGGCGGGCTCTGGCCGGCGTATGGCCAATTTCGCCGATTAATCCGATTAACGGCGCTACCGGAGGCATAGGCCGCTTCTCGAACCCGATCCCAAGTTAATGGCTTTCCTGGGCCTTCTCGAGTTCTCGACTCTCTAATTGGCTTAGCAATTGGCCGGTTTCACTTCACCTTCTCTATTTAGAGCCTTCACAGCCTCATTCAAACTTTTCAAAGTCAAGCATGCAACAGGAGTTATCACTTTCGGGGTTTGGAGCCCGGCGAATGGCTTTCTCATCCGGACCTAACAATTTTTTCAACAGAGTGGGATCACATTCCTCATCACCTGTCAAGCATGTCCCTTCTTTCTCTAGGGTCGCCTTCCGACGACATCTTTGACGTTGGCACAAACACTTTCAAGTGGGAAATTCCATCATCAATAAGGATTTCAAGCGGGTCAAGCCTCATGGCGGGTTCCTCGTTCTTTACCTGTCGGAAGGTTTTCTGGGCTTTTTGGTTTCGGGCTAACCACTCCTCTACTGTTCCTTCCGCACTTCGACCGTGTCTTCATCAAGATCACTACAAGAATCCTCGTGGGAACTTTCGTCTTGACTTTGATGACCAATGAGGGCAAAAGCAGGTCGGGATACTTGACGCCATATAAGAGGTATCTTGGACTCTTCCTCTGACTTGGGGATTACCAAGAAAACATCGTTGTCATCATAGGACATAAAGGGGACTAGGGTCGCCTCGAGACTTAAGACCCTTTCCAAGGCATCCATACACTCTTCTTCGTACTGTGTCTCAGAGTGACTATTAACACCGTAATAGAGTCTACTCTTCCCGATGAGGGCTTGGCTTCGCCGACGCTTATGTGTTCCAGATCGGCGGGTGGAGCCCACTTCCCTCTTTCAGCTAAAGCTTCAATTAAGTCCCTCCATTCACCGACCAAATCTTTGTAAGGAGTATTGAACTCTAGGATGTAGGATTCATACACTGCCTCATTTGAGCTAGCATCCTTTTCCTTTCCCAAGCCTTCACACAGGCTGCATATACACTTTGAAGTGATTCCATCCCCTATTTCAGGTTTGTGGTTTTCTACCTCATCTTGCCCTTTGGGTTTCACTTTCGCTGACTCCAAGTCCATTCCTTCTACTGAACTGTCATCATCACCGTAGAATCCATCCATTCCTATTCTCATTTCCGATTGATTCTTCACTACCACCGTCTGGGAGATAGGCAAATTCACAAAGGCTGACGAAATTAGAGAGGTCAGCCGGTACCGAGATTCCGTGGTAAGGAGATTTGGATTAGGCCGAAAGGAGGGAAAGAGTCCCATGGGGAATGCAAAGGCTGCGAGGGTGTCGGGACCCCGACGGCTTGGGATATTGGGGAAGACCGAAAAGGGACAGTCTTTTGGCAATGGATTATATGAGGATGGGGAGGGCATTGGCTATAGGCTAGCTCTTCTTCCCTAGTCATCTCGGTTACCCAAACCAGATCGTTTCTCGTCGAATCGGACATTCCGACTCTCGGACCTACCAAACTGAGGATTCTGGCGAACTGTCTGAGAATTCTGCGCTAACAAGTCGCTGACCCGGTGTTCTCACCCACTTCTTCCTCGCTGCGGGAAAGGGATAGGAGAGGTTTAGACTCGGGGTAGGTGTTTAGGCTGAAGGCTCAAGCAATATGCAAATTAGAATCTTCCAGTTTACTTAAAACAGTGTCTTTTATTAATTTCTATTTGGTTGGAAAAGGGGATTTGCCCTTCTTTTTCGCAACTATTCTAGATCCTGGATCAGTGGGTTCCGTCACTACGTCTATAAGCCCCTCGTATTTCACCTGTATTTCGACCTCCCAGGGTGGACAGCCCCGGGCGAGGGTCCTATAGGACACGCGAATCCCACCGACCGAGAGTAAAGAACGCTCCTAGCGGGTCTAGCGGGTCATAGGACATTTTAACGCACGAACGATGCGGATTATAGTCAAGGCAATACCGGGAAAGTCTCGTCTTTCTGCCTTGATTAGATTTCGGCAAAATTTCGCTTGAATGACGTTTTGACTTTCGGTAATGTCCGAGAAGATAATAGGCATGGGTCGGGCGGTAAAAGCCGAATGACACAGTGTCACATTGAACTTCGTTGCATACGCAGTGCGTGAGTCAGAATCGAAGTCAATGCCGGGTCAAGATCTTGCCAATTTTTCCTTGTCGGAATTTTGACAGAGCTTTGCTTGAGCGAAAGATCTTTTGATTTGTTGGCAAAGACTCGGTCTCGACTCTTACGCATTCCGTGCGGGTCAAGGTCAAAGTCAATGTCGGAGTCAAGATCCTACCAATTTTTCCTTGTCGGAATTTTGGCAGAGTTCCGCTTGAGCGAAAATCTTGGCTTCCGTTATGAACTAAGGTTTGACCTTTACGAGGGTATGCAACTGGGCTATATGACACGGACTAGACCAAAAATCAACCAAAAAAGTCACGGTTTTTTGAAACGTGTGACACGGACTGTGCATTGGTCGACACTGGCTGCCATGGGGAGGTTGGAATGATTCCGTGCGCGCCCGGGAGCATCGTAAGGCTGTCCGTGACTGCAGCTGGAACCACCCCGGGTTTGAAGGACGTGCGTGCAAAGTGTACAGGATATATCAGGTGCGTATAGTGTACGGTCTCCTAAAAATGTTTCTTTTTGAGTTAAAACAGAGATTTTCATAAATGTGTTTTAAAGGAATGATTTTTCGGGACGGGGAGAATGCAGTACGTAAGCACGTAAATTTTCTGGGATCCCCAGTCAGTCATGGAGCTGAGTAGCCCCAAGCTGCTAGGACTGCCAGATTAACCTCAATTTTTCCTGGTGGAATTGCCACTGAGGTCGCCCGGTCAGAATCCAGGGAGGATTAAGCCGTACGACTGCATGGATCAATTTTCCAGGTTCCACTCCTTTGCTATTTTCGGGTTGTTTCCCGTTCAAAGTATGCACAGATTCCAAGATGCAAATGATGCAATGCAAGGCAAAGATAGCAAGCAAAATTAATGAAATCAGCGACGGGAGTCTAACCCGCTCAAAGGGAAAAGCTTTCTTTTATTTTTTCAAAATTTTTTTCGAAAAGGGATACTGGTACGTGGGATTGTTAAACCACCGGTTATCCCAAGCCCCGGGTTAGGGAGCGATACAGGAAGGTTAAGTGGTTTCCACCTATATACCTAGTATCGATTTTTGTTTTGAAAATAAAAGCTTTTCTCCTTTGGGATGTCCCCAGCGGAGTCGCCAAACTGTGAATGTGTGCCCCAAATTTTGTGTATTGGAAATTCACGCGAGTTTGAAGACATCCGGTTTAATTTGAAAAACGGAGTCGCCACGCCATTTTGATTACCTCAAAACTTTGAAAAAAGGTTTTATGGGTTCGGAGGTTAGGTTACCCCTTGGGAAGAACGGATCGTCGTTCACCCAAGGTGCCTTGCCGGAGCAAGTCTCCCAAGATTTCATTAATCGTGCTTGCTTGCGTGCTTTCTTGTGTGCATGTGTTTGAAAATAGGGGGAGGGAATGTCCCAAGTTGTCTTCCGGACGTACAAACCATTTATTGGTTGTCGCTCGGGATTCCTTGGATTTTATGTCTTCGGGATTATGATCCCGTCCTCATCTTGGACTTGTGATCATTGCATTTTTAACCTCGGAACTTGCATGATCGAGAGAATGACTCCCTTTTATAGTCACAAAATGAGGTTCTTTAGGAAGGAATGTCCTTAGCCCATCAATCCTACACTTTAAGACGGTCGAGCTCATATAGATGCTTCATACTCGTCTTAAGTGATAATCGGAGATATAGGGTTCAAGGTTGTCCCTTTCTAAAGAGATTATGAAACCTTTATGGAAGAAACGATGTAAAGATAGGATCTTTTACACCGGTCCGTTCCAAGGTTGCTAATGGGGACATGGGAGAATGCATGTAAAAATGACATTTTTAGTGAAAAGATGACATTTTTGGGTTGCAAAGGATGCATTTGATTTAAAGAAATGATCTTTATTTGCAAAGGATGCTTAAAGACATGATTTTTATGCAAATGATGCATTTTTATGAAGAAATTGGGATTTAAATATGCAAAGGATGCATGAAGATTGCATTTTTAAGAAGCAAGGGATGCTAATTTAGGATAAAGATATGATCTTTAATGCAAAGGATGCTTGAAAAAGGATTTCATGTGCAAAGGATGCATTTTTATCATAAAGATTGGATTTTTATATGCAAAGGATGCATGAAGGTGGCATTTTTATGTAAAAATAGGGTTTTTAGGTGCAAAGGATGCACCTTTGATTCAAAAGATTACATCTTTAATGGCAAGGGATGCCTAATGCATGCAAAAGGGGGAAAGGGGGTATAAAGATATGATCTTTAACTATGAATGCCAAGTCCCAAGCAAAGATAATAACAAGACATGAAATGCAATGAGCAATTAAATCATATAGAGCAATTAGGATGCAATTTTAGGGAGTGAGAGGTTACCAATGGTGGCCTCTTCTTCTTTGGGTGGAGCTAGGTGGGAGGACCAACTTCTAGATCTTCAAGGAGGAGGGAGGAGGCTTCTTGGCACCCTTTTGGCTTCCTAACTTCGCAACATTTGCTTGAGTATAGTGTATTGTGTAGTGGTTGATGATCTTGTTGTATCTCAAATGGGTAAAGGAGGGCTCTATTTATAGGTAGTCTGGGAAGAGCGAATGAAGCCGTGCGGCTGGAGGTCATTGGCTAATGCAGCCGTGCGGCATTATCCCTTGTGACTCAGCATATTTCTAGAATCATGCAAGGTGGCAAATTCTAGAACATTTCCTAATTAAAAAAAACGTGTTTCTTAATTAGGAAGCTTCCCCTTCAGCCCTTAATTGTTTTGGAACAGTTCCGGAATATTTCCGGAACACTAGAAAGGTCCGGGGAATTACCGGGAAACTTACTGAAATTGTCGGGAAAATTAACCGGAAGGCATGAGCCAGATTTGGGTACTTACAACTATCCCTCTTATGTTGAAGTCGCCGTTTGCCAATTGTGATAAGATTCAAAGCATTCAAGCGATCTTGCTCACATCTTTGTAAAGCCAAATTCAAATCATGAGTAATCCCTAAAACATCAAGTATAACATGAAAATAAAACGAAAATCATGTAACCCATTTATCAAAGTGCTTGTTTGTCCACGAACGTCACAAGAAGCATCTTCAACAATTGTTTCAAGGACTTTAATTACCGGATCATACAAACTCATTATACTCGTAAGAGTCTTGTAATGCGACCTCCAACGAGTATCACCGGCCCTCGAAAGAGATGATTGTTGATTCAAACCTCTACCGGTTTCCACCAAACCCTCCTATATAATTTCGGCTAAATGAGCAAATTATTTCTCTCGAAGCAACTCTTGTCTTTTGATAGGCTAAAGTCGCACGCCTACAAATTAAATACCAAGACTCGGCTACAAAAATGTAGCTAGGACAAGTCCAGGGTCGATCCACTGAAGAACGGTTATTTATTTGCACAATTGTCACTGGACAAGATTGGGGGTCTAAGATTGATTTTATTAAATTCCTAAGTCGGGAATTAAAAACTAGGTTTTAAACAATTAAAGGAAAGCACTTCAGATCAATTATTTTCCCCGTCTATCATTCAAATATCATTGGTTAACTCTTTTCACTTTTACCCTATTCACTCGATCACGAGATTTATTTCAATCTCTATCTCTTTTTTTAATAATAGCTAATAGCAGTGACACACTCACTAATAACCCTAATCAAATACCTAAACCTAACTAACACAGTCTAGATTCACAATATCGATTGATACCGATTTAAGAGATTAAGATCGAGAACACGTTCTAATGTTATTTCAATTAGATACTTGTCTATTTTCTTCCTATTCACAATTTACCATGACACATGCATAAATCATAAATTTGCTACTTTTGAAACCCTAAATTGCCACAATCTTAGGGGGTTCTAGCAATGAATTAAGATTCAAGATTTAACAATTGGCCAAATTGAAAAACCCTAGAAGTCAAATATATCAATCAAAACAGAAGAAAATATGAATATGACAAAATAGATGAAAAGAAATTAACCTCAATTGAATTCAAGACGGTTCCAAAAATTGAATCTAAAGCAAAGGTATTTAGTTCTCCATAAAAAGCTATAAACTCTCTAGGGAAAAATAATAATAAAAGTCTCACCCCAAAATAATTGACAAAAGAAGTATATATACTCCTCCGTCCAATAAACCTAAACTAAAAAGGAAAATAAGAAAGGAATTAAAAAAAAAAGACTTTACTAAGCCCAAGCCCACACGCCAGGAACAAAAAAAATAAAAGAAAATAGCAAAAGGAAAAAGGAAATAAATAGAGTTTCAAGTTTACGTCAACGCCTATGCCAACGCCTATGCCAAGGATAGCTCGTGGAACGACTCGTGTAATAAAAACCTCTCGTGCTGAAGACGGAAACGAATCGTGAAGTTGAGCACCATTCGTGCTCCTGAAATCTGAATGCTGCCAATTCCAATTTTTCACCTTGG
Organism: Adenophora triphylla var. japonica; assembly: GCA_022495995.1. Lineage (NCBI taxonomy): Eukaryota > Viridiplantae > Streptophyta > Magnoliopsida > Asterales > Campanulaceae > Adenophora > Adenophora triphylla. Next base: position 160,257 of record JAFEMH010000904.1, read on the forward strand.
TCACTACACTTTTCAGCTTTGCAGTTTGGCCCCTGAATTTCTCAAATTTCTGCAAAACAGTCTTCCGCTTCATGATCTTGAATTTGACTCCTCGAGAAAATTACATCCGAGTATGAAATAAAATACTCAAATACCCTCGGATTACAATAAAATCTCACTAAATCCTCTCAATACATATTTCACTCAAATTACATCCAGCCTATACTAATTACATGAAAATAAAGAATTATAGGGACAGAAACATAGGAAATATATAGTATAAATCCGTCCTATCAAATACCCCCACGCTTAGACCATTACTCGTCCCCGAGTAATATCCTAAACTCCAATCTAACACAGGTCTAAAAACAGATGCATGGGAGGTAAATGACTCCTATTCTCCTCTAATCCACCAACAAAACAATGATATCAACATAACACATTCAGAGAATGAAACTCCGCTCCTTATTACTCCACAAAAATGGTAATAATTGCCTTAGCTTGATCCCAACTCCACATATGTAAAGTGACATCCAAACCAAGGCCCACACACAAAAAGCTAGGGGGAACTACAATGACATAAGCTTCTCCCACGCTATCCTTTCACTACTACTCCCTAAAATAAAATCAATATCCAAGCAAAGACTTACCTCGTGTAATACACCAACACCCCTTATATCACCAAAAAAAGAAAAGCGAGAATTTTTCTAACCTAACGCCTCTAACCGAACCTCCTATGCCAATAAGAAACAATCCTACCCGACGCTCCAATCTTCCCTTATGTCTCCAACTCCGGTGATATATAAAACATGGACAATGTTTTACTTTCTCACCTTTTGCCTAGGTGACGTTTCCGGTTTTCACCTAGCCTCTTTTTTTTCAAATTTTTTTTTTCACAACACACCCTCTCCTTTTGCCTAAGTGCCCTCTCGGGTTTTCACTTATCCACTCTTTTCTTTATAACTTTTTTTTTTAAGAAATAATACACAATGATACGCTCATCCTTTCCCCCACACTTAAACTAGACATTGTCCTCAATGGAACTAAACAATGAATACGGGACAATAAACATGGGGAGAAGGGGCCCAAGTAAACTAAGTAATGGGACGGGAGGCTCCACCAACATGAGCCTCATCAATGAAAGGGGGATGAAAGTAATCTTTATTTACCTCTAGAAGATGTTTGGTTTCCATGACATGCCTCCCCGTTGGAGACCATTTAGGCTTCCCCTTTTTCTTTTGCTTCCCTTCTTTCTTTCTCGGTGGTTCACCTTTCTTTGTCTCCTCCGGCTTCATTTTAGAAAACTTCACTTCATCTATCTTGGCCTTCTCCTTGATAATCGGCTCCCTCAAGTCCATGACACAAACTTTACGCACATTCTTGGAAAGATTCATGGCATCGAAAATATTAAATTTCACCACCTCCCCATCAAACTCCATGGTTAGAGAGCCCTTATTTACATCAAGTTTTGTCTCTGAAGTAGACATAAACGGTCTTCCCAACATAATTGAAGCCTTAGAATCAGTCTCCATCTCTAAAATGAAGAAATCTGCCGGGAACAATAGATCACCAACCTTCACTTCTACATCTCTCACTACCCCCTTCGGGTATGCGTTGGACTTATCCACCAACTGAATCACAACTCTAGTATCCTCCAATTCACCCAACTTAAGTTCTTCAAACAATGTATAAGGCATTACATTAATTGAAGCCCCCAAGTCAAGCATGGCTCTATGAAAATTACTTTCCCCAAACGAGATAGGAATTACAAACATATCAGGGTCACTACATTTCGTTGGCATCATTTTCTGATAAACCGCAGATACATGCTCCAAAATTTTCACCTTTTTCTGACTCCGCTCCTTCTGATTCCTCTTCATGGTACATAACTCCTTCAAAAACTTCGAATACCTAGGAACCGACTGAAGAAGATCTAGAAACGGAATATTTACCTCGAGCCTCTTGAATGTGTCAAAGATAGCCTTGTCAGGCTCCGGCTTTCTGTCCTCCCTTAAAGCGTACAGAAATGGGAGAACTGGCTCATACACAGGAAATACGGGTGGAATATACTTCTCTTCAGGGATTTTCTCTTCCACCTTCTTCTCCACCTCCAACTCTGGCTCAATACTCTTTTTAACCTTCTGTTCAAGCTCTATCGGCACCATCTGTCCATCAACTTTCTTCTTTCGCCTCACATATACTGCGCTAACAATCTGCTTCGGAGGTTGCTCAGTCTGAGGTGGTACTTTTGCTGCATCTCTAGCCTCTATTCTCACTACTGCCTCTGCAATTTGGCCCAATTGCCTCTCCAGATTAATAATACTAGCATCGGTCTTCTGTTGATACTGCTGCATATTCCCATTCATAGTAGACATGCTCTGTGCTAATGACCGTACCATGTCCTTCGTCGCCCGTCCTGCGGCCGTTCTTTGTCCAACGGGTGGTCTATACTGATTAAACTGGTTTCCCTGATACTGCTGACCCTGAACCAACGTCTTCAACAAACTTTTCACATCCTCCATCTCAGCCTTCAATTCACTCGTTGTATCACCCGATCCCGCTGCACTGACTTGTTTAATACTAGACTTCCTTTCGTGCGTCCTTGTGCTCTTGGACAACTCTTCTATCAACTGCTCTGCATCCCTGGTAGTTTTATTCAAAATACTACCTCCACAAGCAGAATCCACCCATCTTTTATCCTGCACAGTCAATCCTCCATAGAAGTATACAATAAGCTGCTCATCATCAAAGCCATGATATGGACAGCTTCTGGAAAGCTTGTAGAACCGATTGTGATAATCATACAAAGATTCGTCAGACCGCAGCTCCATGTTGTTGATATCCCTCTTCATGACATTGATATGATCTGGAGGGAAAAACTCATCAAGGAACACCTCCTTCAACTGCTGTCAAGAAGTAATTCTATTTGGTGGCAAGTGATAGTACCACGCATTCGCGTTATCCTTCAGAGTAAAGGAAAACGCCCTCAACAATAGTTGCTCAAGAGGAAGTGCAGCCGGCTTCATGCTCTTACATATCTGCTCGAACTGCACTATGTGCTGATTAGAATTCTCCCCTGGTATCCCAGTAAAGTGGGGCAACTGATTCAACAACCCTGGCTTTAACTCAAAAGTGACCCCAAGAGTAAATCAGAAACCGTCGCTTGTGGTTGCTCATTCCAGTTCGGAGCAATCCTCTGCCTTAATGTCCGAAGTGGGGGGTTGTTATTGCCTCTTCCATTACCCCCATTGTTAACAACCTCCAGATCGTTATCACCCATGCCGTTATTATTATTCATCACATTCCGCTGTAAATTTCTCCTGCACCTGAAATATCTTTTGATTTCCGGAACAAATGGACTAGCAAGTTGATTAGCAGAACGGGTATGGACCATAAAAGGTTCCACACCACAAGATGACAATAATAGTAAATCTCAATTAAACAGGAAACAAGAAAAAGAAAAAGAAATAGATTAAGAAAAAGAATAAGAGTGCAAACAAATAAACACTGTTCCCCGGCAACGGCGCCAAAATTTGATAGGCTAAAGTCGCACACCTACAAATTAAATACCAAGACTCGGTTACAAAAATGCAGCTAGGACAAGTCCAGGGTCGATCCACTGAAGAACGATTATTTATTTGCATAATTGTCACTTGACAAGATTGGGGGTCTAAGATTGATTTTATTAAATTCCTAAGTCGGGAATTAAAAACTAGGTTTTAAACAATTAAAGGAAAGCACTTCAGATCAATTATTTTCCCCGTCTATCATTCAAATATCATTGGTTAACTCTTTTCACTTTTACCCTATTCACTCTATCACGAGATTCATTTCAATCTCTATTTCTTTCTTTAATAATAGCTAATAGCAGTGACACACTCACTAATAACCTTAATCAATACCTAAACCTAACTGACACAGTCTAGATTCACAATATCGATTGATTCCGATTTAAGAGATTAAGATCGAGAACACGTTCTAATGTTATTTCAATTAGATACTTGTCTATTTTCTTCCTATTCACAATTTACCATGACACATGCATAAATCATAAATTTGCTACTTTTGAAACCCTAAATTGCCACAATCTTTGGGGGTTCTAGCAATGAATTAAGATCCAAGATTTAACAATTGGCCAAATTGAAAAACCTTTGAAGTCAAATCAATCAATCAAAACAGAAGAAAATATGAATAGGACAAAATAGATGAAAAGAAATTTACCTCAATTGAATTCAAGACGGTTCCAAAAATTGAATCCAAAGCAAAGGTATTTAGTTCTCCATAAAAAGCTATGAACTCTCTAGGAAAAAATAATAATAAAAGTCTCACCCCAAAACAATTGACAAAAGAAGTATATATACTCCTCCGTCCAATAAACCTAAACTAAAAAGGAAAATAAGAAAGGAATTAAAAAAAAAAGACTTTTTCTAAGCCCAAGCCCACACGCCAGGAACAGAAAAAATAAAAGAAAATAGCAAAAGAAAAAGGAAATAAATAGAGTTTCAAGTTTATGTCAACGCCTATGCCAAGGATAGCTCGTGGAACGACTCACGTAACAAAAACCTCTCGTGCTGAAGACGAAAACGAATCGTGAAGTTGAGCACCATTCGTGCTCCAGAAATCTGAATGCTGCCAATTCCAATTTTTCACCTTGGTCACTACATTTTTCAGCTTTGCAGTTTGGCCCGTGAATTTCTCAGATTTCTGCAAAACAGTCTTCCGCTTCATGATCTTGACTTTGACTCCTCGAGAAAATTACATCCGAGTATGAAATAAAACACTCAAATACCCTCGAATTACAATAAAATCTCACTAAATCCTCTCAATACATATTTCACTCAAATTACATCCAACCTATACTAATTACATGAAAACAAAGAATTATAGGGACGGAGACATAGGAAATATATAGTATAAATCCGTCCTATCATCTTTTGTTAGTACATCCAATTATATTCACAACTTGATTAACTAACCCGAAAAAAGCAATCACATAAATATTACGATTCACAGCCGCAACTAGTGCCAAATGAAGTTGATGAGCAAAAGAATGAACATAAAATGCAGAAGGATTCTCATTTTGAATTAAAGTTCTTAATCCATTTTCACAACCACTCATATTGCTTGCTCCATCATACCATTGACCTCTAATCTTAGACGACATACTCAACTTATTCTTAGTCAAAATGTCTTCAATTGCATTTTTAAGTGATATGGAATTTGTTTCTTTCACATGTTCTATCCCCAAAAGTCTTCTACAACGCCACCTTTGAAATCAACATAACGCACAACAAGCCCCATTTGTTCTTTCATAGAACAATCACCTAATTCATCGGCTAAAATAGTTAATACATCATCCCCAATCTCTCTACAAAATTTTGAAGTGGTTAAAAAGGCACATGCCCTTGCAAGTTCTTTTTTAATAGCCGGGGAAGTCACCTTACGACATCCATGTTGACCATGAACATCTCTTAATTCACTTACATATTCAAGAAAATGACCTTGGTAAGAAGAATGTTTGCCCTCGTCATGGCCCCGAAATGCTTGCCCACCCCTCAAAAGTAATCTAGTAGCTCTAAGTGATGTCTTCAAGTTCATTACATAATCATTATCTTCTTGTTACGTTTGTCTATTCATACATGTTCTAATACTTTGCTTAGAGTTCATGAGAGTCATTTTGCTTTACTTGCTAGATGAAAATCACTTTTAGCTTGTCTTTCAAGTGCCTCTCCAATTTTAGACCAACTCCTAAAATCATCATCTTTACCAGCAAAAGCTTCACCACCATATTTACTCACATCTTTAAACAAATAGCATGACAAACAAAACAAGGCATCTTTCGATTCACTATATTCCAACTATTCTTTATATTGACTAAAATACTCATGACAAAATTTTCGCTTTTTACCTGAGATAAGAGTGGTTGGATATTCTGATAAAATTGGTTGTTCCGGGCCTATGGCAATGTACGTTCTTCTAACTCTTTCAACAACATCTGGATGAAAAACCGTGATTGCCTCCCTTTTCCCCGGATCACTTTGTAGTATCACATATTTGCCTCGTAATCGTATTGTATGTTGAGATTTAATTGAAGCACTAGTAGGTTGTGGTCCTTGTGTATCTTCAACAACTACCTCTTCTTGAGCAATTGAAACACTAGTACTTGCTTTAATTTTCTGAGTCGGCGTAAAGAACCGATCCAACCTATTACCATGTTATCAAAAATCCAATTAAGCTAAGTTTATAGAATTTAGAACAAACTCATTATAACAAGGCTTATACAGTAGAAAGAAAAAATCAAGAAAATTAAAGCAATTTTAAATTTATAGGGTTTAGGGTTTATCTTTGATTTGAGAAATTCTTCTTGATTTTGTTAGGGGGTTGCGGAGAGGGTTTTGGTTCACCCATTCTATGGTGCCGGAAAGGTCGACGGGGGAGGGAGGCGGTGGTGGAGGTGCTTGAGTGCTTAGAAGCAAAGTCGAGAGGGAGGATTGAGGAGACGCAGAAGGATTAACGCCGATGGGCACACTCTGAGATAAAAAAAAAATGACAAAAACCAATTCCTGTTTTCTATAAACACCGCCGTTCAATCCAGGCCCAATTCGCCATAATCCGGCCGCAAACCGTGAAGAAATCCGGCCGCAACAGTGAAGAAATTATCTATTACTCTTTTTTTTTTTCTAAGCAAAAACGACGTTGTTTTGTAAAAAAAAATTTTTTTTGGAGGTGCATGTGCACCATTAGGCACACAGTGAGATCTTCCCTGACCACACTCCTCGTTTCGAAATGCACTTTTTGTTGTTGTTGTTGTTGTTAACGTGAATATATTTTGAGTAATAATTTTAGATTATTTTAATTATTCGTATCAACATCTAAAAAAATTATTATTGATATTATATATAATAATTTATCAATAACAAGTTAAAAATATTTATTAACATAAATAAATCAAACTTAATTATTGCTCAAATTACATTTGTTAACACTAAATAAAGTAGATATACAATTTCAGGATCAGGGAGTATTACAGTTGTGGCAGTTTGAGATATAATATGGTCAATTTGCATCCCGAATGAGAAAAAATTGGTTAGGTGTCACTACAAATACCCTTATTTGCACTCACCAATCAAATCATGCCACCTCAGCAAAATAGTAATTAAATAAGAAATAATTAGAGAATTGTTATTCACCCGCATAATTACCGAATACCCCTTGCAATGTAATTCTTACAAAAATGTAATCAATTGAAATGACATCACTACCCTTCAGTGTTATACACCCAATGTTGTACACCCGCATTTGAATCTCTTCAACATTATTTGCATATTTACTAAATATACCCGCAACATTAAATCTCTGTTCCATCTTTCCTCCTTTAAATTTCCACCTCTCTTAAACCCATACAAACTTACATTTCTTACCTTCCTTTCCCTTCTACCATCATCATCAGGAAAAAAAAAACTCTTTCTCTCCCTCCCATCAATCTTACAAGATTCTTTATTCAAGTTTATTATATTGTGTTGAAAGATCAAATATTAATGGAAGAACTCTTGATCTAGGCATAGATGTAATTGTTTTGAACACTTTACGCATTTTTACAATGTCTCTAAAATCTCGTAACTACGGTCCGGTCGATAATGGTCAAACATATTTGCAATGTTTGGTGACTGTCGACCGAACATATTCATATTGTCTAACCATAGAATACCAAAAATTTAAAGGTTGGTTGGCCGAACATTATGAAACTGTTCAACCATTGGTACCGAACATTTGGAAATTATCCCCCCCACTTGTCCGAATAAAAAAAATTGATTTTCTGGCTACAATTGCATTTTCTGCCTACAATTGCCTTCATAATCAGGTCTACGATTTCATGATTTTTTTTTTATTTTGGGTATCAATAGACCATCTTGATGTTTATTACATGTTCAGTGTGTTGTGTTATGGAGTCTAAACCAACATGAAAATGGAGGAGGAGAATGAGTCTAAACAACGGAGGAGTTCGAGTCAAGATAAGAATGTTTAAGAAGGAGAAAAAGGAAGCAAACTGGAAAAAGGGGTCTGACATGATCGAGTCAGTTAATGAGAACGGTCGTGCCACGGAAGGATTTTACTGACACGGTCGTTTACAATATAAAACACGGTCGTTCTAAGCCGTTTACAGCCCAAATTTGGTTTCCTTATTTAGAACGGATTCTTTCTTGGAGAACAAGATTTATGGCTTCTCCTACACCTATATAAACATGATTTTGGCCATTATTTGGTGTGCTTGACAAAGAGAGCTAGGATACACAAGAAAGAGCCACAAATAGTGTCAAGAAGAGGGCAAGGGGGCCTAGGAGATGCCATGAGGGTCACTCCTACAATCCTAGCCATGACCGAGATGTGTGTTCTTGATAGAGAAAAGGAGATATATATGAGTGTGTTATTCATGTAGAGTAGCCATGCTTAGATATTAGTGATTGTATGTGCAAAATTCTAATAACCATCATATATTGATTATAGTGATATCCTGGCTTGACATTGCCCCCAAATGTAGCCATGTGTTGGTGAAATGGGTTACCAAATTATGTGTTATTTCTTTCATAGTACTACATGTTGATTATTCTCCCCATGTTAGGGCTTCTAGTATAGGCTAGGCAGATATGTGATCCTCCCAAATTCCCCACAAAATGGTATCAGAGCTCCGATGGGATATTCGAGGGATGGCTAGATTTGATTGAAATGGAGGCTGTTGAAAATCAAGATTCAATTGCATATATCCAGAAGATTATGATGCATAGATGCATGCGAAAGCAGATTTAGATGGTTCAGTTTGCAGGAATCTATGGTAAGGAAGTTGTAGAAATTCAGTCAGGATCGTGGCACAGACTCAAGGTGTTTATGGAATTGTGGGGCAATCAACTTGGGTTGGAGAAAGACCGCAAGGAGAGAAATTTGCTTAATCCGAATTCAGGCGAGGGAGCGGAAGATATGAAAGAAGAGGAGATGGATCGCAGTTGCATTAATCTTAGGAGAAAAGCAGTCAAATATTTTATAGGTGTTAGATCCAAATTCTCAAGGCGATTCCGAAATAGCAAATCAGTGAATAGTAGCAAGTAGAGGAGATAAACGGGTCAGGACACATAATAGACTATCTTGCAATAGCATGGAGAAGAGTGGTATAGGTCGATTGGCCATGTGAGAATAGGAGAATTTCTTATAAAATGACGGAGCGATCGGTAATAAGCTTTAGGAGTGAGGGGAGGGTGTTGTACATTACCTACAACAACATCAAAAGTCTCCAGGAGGGAGCAATAGGGCAACTTAAAGGACCCTTTAGTGAAAAAAGGAGAGCCATCAATAAACGACATGTTAGGGGGGAGGGTGACAACTCATAGTTGCGCAGCAAGGAGAACAAGTCACAGTACCTAACAGAGAGCGAATGAAAACGATGACCAGTCAATGCAAGAGACAAGGGGAGATCATGTTTCATGGAGAGGCATTGCGAGTAAAGTGGGTTTGGAGGGAGAAAGTGAAGGCGGACTTGCAAGGAATCATATGAGTGCTTGATTCAAGGAGAGGTAAGAGGAATCTAACACCGAAAGGTTGAAGCATAGTTTGGTTTCAACTCGTCTTAGTACTTGAACGGGTGGGAGCTTAGTGCTCGGCGTTGTCAAGATACAATGAGGAGGATCATTCTCCAGGTGGGAGTTTGAGAGGTAGTTACTATAGTTTATTGGTTCTAGTCTCCAGGTGGGAGATTGTTGGGTTATGGAGTCTAAACCAACATGGAAACGGAGGAGGAAAAGGAGTCTTAACAACGGAGGAGTTTGAGTCAAGATATAAATTTTCAAGGAGGAGAAAAAGGAAGCAAACTGGAAAAAGGGGTCTGATACAGTCGTGTCAGTTAATGAGCATGGTAGTGCCACTAGATGATTTTACTGACACAGTCATGCACAAGATAAAACAAGGTCATGATAAGCCGTTTCCAGCCCAAATTTGGTATCCGTATTCATAACGTATTCTTTCTTATAGGACAAGGTTTATGGCTTCCCCTATACCTATATAAACATGATTTCGATCGTAATTTGGTGTGCTTGATGCAGAGAGTTAGGATACACAAGAGAGAGCCACAAATAGTGTCAATGAGAGAGCAAGGGGGCCTATGAGATGCCATGAGAGGCACTTCTACATCCCTATCCATAACCGAGATGTGTATTCTTGATAGAGGAGAGGAGATATATATGAGTGTATTGTTTATGGAGAGTAGCCATGCTTAGATATTAGTGATTACATGTGCAAAGTTGTAACAACCATCATATATTAATTATAGTGATATCCTGGCTTGGCATCGCCCCCTAGACGTAGCCATGTGTTGGTAAACTAGATTACCAAATCTATGTGTTATTCCTTTCATATTACTACATGTTGATTATTCTCCCCATGTTAGGGCTGCTAGTATGGACTATGCGGATATTTGAACCTCCAAATCTCCAACACAGTGAGCAAGAGAAAACAAGTTCGCAACCATGATTTTAAACGTGGGTTGCAGACTTTCAGTCAGATGGTTATGCTAATAACAGTTTGATTCATGTTTATGTGTCAATGCAGGTGTTTGGATTGAGATGCACGGGAAGTGTTTGATGAAATGCCTGAAAGAAGTGTGGTTCCATGGAATGTCATGATTGATACCCTTGTACTTTGCCTTGAGTTTGATGATTTGTTTAAGTTATTCCGCTAAATGCATACTTATTTTGAGCCAGATGGGCATGCGACTTTTATGAAAAAATCTCTTGTTGATTCTCTTCCTCAACAATATATATTAGCAAGATAGACAATCAATTCCAAATGTGGTGTTTTAAGCAGTGTTCTAAAAGAACTCGCCTAAGGGCGCCTAGGCCTCGCCTAGGCGCTAGACCCCTCTCCAACGCCTAGTTCTAAGTCCCGCCTAGGTCCCGACTAATCCCGACAAGTCCCGCCTAGGCGCTAGGCCCGACTTCGCCGCCTAACATCCGCCTAGCGCTTTTTAGAATCCGCCTAGCGCTTTTTAGAACCTTGGTTTTAAGTGAGACTCATGATGCTCTGATCGCTGAAAGTTTCGAAGAATGTTTATCTGAATGATGAAAAATTGTTTGATGATGTAGCTTTTGAAAGTTGTAGTGAAAGGGCAGAGATCAAGAAAAAGTACAATTACCATAAACTTGTCATGCAAAATGCATACTCCCTCCCTCCCACAATAATATCTAAAAATTTTCCTTTTGGATGTCCCACAATAATCTATACTTTTTCAAAATGGAAATGGGACCCACTTTTCTCTACTCACAACACTTTTTAAATTTACTATTCTCTCCACTCATTCTCTCTCCTATTTTACTTTTACACTCACAACATATTACCTTTATCACTTTTTACCTTAATCTCCGTGCCAAGCCAAAAAGTCTACTCCCTCCGTCCCACCAACATTGATACCAAATTTTTGGGCACGGGGATTATGGAAAAGTAAGTGAGAGAAAAAGTGAAGAAAATGTTGTGAGTATGAAGAATTAAATAGGAAAGAGAATGAGTGGGAGAAATAGTTAGGAGAGAGAATGTTGTGAGTGTAAAAGTGAAATATGAGAGAGAATGAGTGGAGTAAATAGTGAAGATTCCTTTGCTATTTTGGACAGTATCAATTTTGGTGAAATGGACCAAAAAGAAAATAAGTATCAATTTTAATGGAACGAAGGGAATATATATTTGTGGGACTGAGGGAGTATTTAGAAATTTTGAAGATGGAGGATGAGATTAATGAAGCTGAAAAGCATATTTGTCCGGACCGAGCTCCTGCTGTAAGTGATAACAACAGTATGATATTGTCTAATTTAAGTATTATGTTGGGTGGTCCTCGACATGTTGCTTCAAGAGGAAGGCAAAGGGCTTCAATGGTTCAATGGTAATGGTAGGTATCAAAATTAAATTTTGATATCTATTCAAAGTAGTTAATATTTTCAATGGTATTTGCATATGTATCAAAATTTGGTGGAAAGTTAAGAGAGGTACCAAATTTTGTGCCTTCCTTAACTCTACACCAAATTTTGATACCTATACATTTAATCGTTGAAGATACTAACTTCTTTGGATATGTACCAAAATTTGTCTTTTTCATAAATAAATAAATATAATGTTTTTTTTTTTTATCTTTTATCTTTTATCTTTTATCACTTTTCAACTTCTTATTTTTTAACCCTTTGGCACTATTTTATTCACTTTTCATTTTATTTTTAATTATTTTAAATATTTAATTACTTAAAATATTTTAAATGTGAAATGAATTTAACAATATGAAAATAAAAAATTGAGTAATTAATTTGATAATAGCTATAGGAGATGCTAGTACTTTTACATAGGTATTAAAATCTGATTTTGATGCCTATGCATTGGAGATGTAATTTGATACCTTGTAAATATTGTTCATAGATATCGAAAATTGATTTTGACACATATGACTTAACTCTATACATCGTACTTAACTCTATACATCGTAGATGCCCTTTAACAAAAAAAAATTAAAAAAAAAATAAAAAATCCAAAAGAGAGTCAAGCAAACAAGAGAGAGTAAGAGAATATGTAGCATACGCAAGAGAATGGATATAATAGAAGTCGTTGCCTATCACATAATCAAGTGAGGTCAATATATTTGTTCTTTAATTTATAAACTTTAGGGGATAATTTGATTATTGTGAAATTATTATTTTCAAGTGGGTCTAATGCAATCGACTAGGAAAATTTGATTAAAATTCTTACCAACAGTTACAAGTATATGGTTCCAAATCCATTAATATATAGTACTCCTTCTGCCCAAAATAAGTTTCACACAAAAAATTAAATTTGCTCTTGTTAAAAAATATATTTAAATATTTTTTAAACATTAATTTTGAGACGGAGGGAGTATGGCGATGGAAAATGATGAGCCAAGTCGTATCATAACGGATCCGGGACCCTACAGTACACTCTGACCGTACATTAGCCAGTTTTTATAGTAGAATACTCTACCCGTCCCATTACAAAAGACCAAAAGGTACAAAAATTAGGCAAAGTGTATGTATAATTAGTGTTGTGAGTATAAAAAGTGAGGTAGGAAATAGAAAGTGTGACAATGAATAGTAAGTGCATAGATGATGTGAGTACGTCAAGTGAATCATATAAATAAACAAGTATTAAAAACTTTTATTTTTTGCGCTTATGTTTTTTATAACGGGACACTAAAATGAGACTTTTGTGCCTTTTTATAATCGGACGAAAAAAGTAAGTTGTTTTTTATAATATCATGAATTATTTATAATACGCATGTTATATTCGATAAAAAAAAAATATAAAAATGAGTTGCATATTTTATTAAGATTTACAAATTCTAATGTGTGGACCGCAAAAGCTCCCCAATCGCATCACGGCAATGTTGAGTTGACAATATTACCCTCGACAAAATGGCCACCATATGAAGCCTTGCTCTCTGATGCCCAGTTATTAATTAATCTCAATACTTATTTCTGCTTAAACATAGTGGTTAGTGCTTTAATTTATTATTTGGATGATCTAATTCAATTTCCACTATTACGTTTAATTTGTGTATACTCCCTCCGTCCCGTCCAATGTTTTACCATACGTAAATTAAGAAAAGTGATGAGTGGGAAAAGGGTTGTAAGAAGAAAGAAGTGAGTAGATATGACAAGTGGGGCCCACAATTTAAATATGTGAGGGGGAAAAGTTAGTGGATATAACAAGTGGGCCCCACAATTTAAATATGTGAGAGGAAAAAGTGAGTGGGGTTGACAAATGGGGCCCATATTTATTATCATTTTAGGAAAGGTGAATCTTCTATCGGGACACCCATTTGGATAAAAGGTGAAGCTTCGGACGGGACGGAGGGAGTATACTTAAATGGCAAAAATCCTATTTTCACTGAAGTTTATGATAATTTACAATGTTCTCATTAGAATTTTATTTTTTACAATGTTCTCATTAAACTCTTCATATTTTTACAATGTTTTCATTTCGTCTATAATTTTGCTAGAAAGTTAACAAAAGTAGGTTAAGTAATCTAATGTGAAAAACTTTCGTGAGGTTATTAGCGAAAATCGAGTGACAACATTGTAAAAATATGAAAAGTTTAATTGAGAACTTTGGAAAAAATAAAAGTTCAACAATAACATTGTAAATTGGACAAAATTTCAGTGGTGAAAAGATGTTTTTTGGCTATTTAAATTTCATCCGAAAGCCGCTAGCTCTTAAAAATATTAAAATATGAAGAATATATTAATGAAAAATTTGGTGAGTAGTTGCCTTCGACCGTTTGTCCTTTGTTAGCCGGTAGATATCTAGAAAAGAACTGATAATTCGCCACCTGGAGATCACTGGGAATACGGCGGCGGAATCACGTTCTACAAGTTATAACAACCGGAAAACAAGGCAGAACTAGAGGACAATGCCTCTTCTCCTCTCTCATTTTTTTCTTGATTTATCGAATCTTCTTATTCTAACAACAACGCAATGAAGATCACACATGCACATGCACACACACACATATATATAAACACACCACTTACACAGCTATGCATACCAAAAAAACTAAAATGGAAGAAATAAAGCACAGTTTCATAGAGGTTAATGGCCTAAAGCTTCATGTTGCTGAGGTCGGAAACGAGTCCTCAACTGTGGTATTGTTTCTTCATGGATTCCCTGAGATTTGGTACTCGTGGCGACACCAGATGATTGCTGTAGCTAAAGCAGGTTACAGGGCAATCACACCCGATTTCAGAGGCTACGGACTCTCTGATTCAGCTTCTCAACCCGAAAAAACCACCTTCACTGATTATGTTAATGACATGTCAGCTCTCCTTGATTCTCTTACCATTTCTAAGGTAATAATTCCACCACTTTCCTTCTAGTTTTTGGTCATTTAGAGTTGGCGTAATTGCTAGCGTTTGATTTTGAGTTTTAACTAACAGACAGGCAGTTTTAACTAACGGACTAACAGTTTTAATAGTAGAACGTCAGTTAACTCATCCATTAACTAGTTAAAACTGTCTATTTGTAATTAAAAAATGTGAGTTCGTTAGTTAAAACTGACAGTTTTAAATCTCTTTAAAACCCCGTCTTTTCCAGAGATTGGAAAACTATTTCTTATAAGATTTACTCATATATCCCAGTAAAGTTCAAATCTTTACTTTTCTTGGTCAATTATCAAATATGGACGCACAGGTTTTCGCAGTTGGTAAAGATTTTGGAGCATGGGTTGCCTATGATTTGGCGCTTGTCCATCCAGAGAAGGTTATAGGAGTTGTAACACTTGGTGTTCCATATATGCCCCCAGGTCCGCTACGCCTTCTAATAGTCTTCCAGAAGGGTTCTACATTTCAAGATTCGGGGTTCGTTGACACACGTGCATATTCCTTTAATTTGGACATATTATTGATGAAATAAATTAATATATTTCTTGTTTTTAATTCAAGGAACCTGGAAGAGCAGAAGCTGATTTTGGTCGCATTGATGCTAAAACAGTAGTCCGTAACGTATACATCTTATTCTCCCGAAGTGAAGTACCCGTGGCTGCAGAAAACCAAGAGATCATGGATTTGGTTGAGCCAATGACGCCTTTACCCTCATGGTTTTCCGAGGAAGATCTTGCAGCTTATGGAGCATTGTACGAAAAATCTGGATTTCAAACTTCATTGCGAGTTCCTTATAGGTAATAAATTAGTACTACCTCCGTCTGAAAAGATAATCTCATTGGACTTTAATGGTCAACAACACAAGTGAACTTTGACAAAATATTAATGACGAATGAGACTATCTTTTTGGGGGGAGGTAGTACTTCTTCATGGTTCGTTTAGGGTGGTTTTGGTAACTGAGACTTGGATTTGATATTTGTTTGGTTGCAGGGCATTTCATACAAGACCGATTGTGGAGGACCCGAAAGTTGAAGTTCCAGCTTTGTATATCCAGGGAGAGAAGGATTATTTGTTGAAATTTCCGGGGATAGAGGATTATATAAGGAGTGGAGAAGTGAAAAAGTTTGTGCCTAATTTAGAGATTATATACTTGTCTGAAGGAACCCATTTTGTTCAGGAGCAATCTCCTGAACAGGTTAACCAGTTGCTCCTCACCTTCCTTAATAACCATGGCTAGCTCCTAAACCCATTTGGGCTCGGTCCTTACCGGAATTTCACGCATAGTGGAAACTCTTATAGTATCTGGTTGTCTTTTTTTTTTTTTTTTTTTTTCCAGTCATTACATTTATTGTCTCGGTTTCTCAATTGCCCAAATTATATGATTGTTGTACTATTGAATCTCGCGATGGATGTACGAAACTTGCTTGAGATTTGAAACATGAGTTACTAACACCCAAAGGTGTGAATTGTTGGTGTTGGCTAGAAGGGATCTCTTTAGAGAGATAAGGGTGCAAAGTATGTGTGAAAGTGCCACTTGACCTAAGGAGGTCAAACTCTTTTTTTTTTTTTTTTTTTGTTAGATTACAAGAACCCTAGCTTTGTTAAGTAAAAATGGATGTGCAGGCACCCAGCAGAGAGTAAAAGGAGCTTAAACAATGATACAAAGCACAAGGAACTTGTTTTGTGTTAGAAAGACTAATCAACTTTACTCAAGCCTTTCCATGGTCATTGGCATCCATTCTTTCTCTAATCAAGTTTAAGTGTCATCTGACTGTTGTGTGATCCTATAATATGCATGGAATGGTAGTTGATTCTTGTCGGTCCGATTTTAACCATGTACAAGAATCCCAATAGCACATGATCCAATAAATTTAAGGGCCCCAAAATTTAACTTTTTGTATATATTCCCTTCGCCCCACCAACATTGATACCAAATTTCTGGGCACGGGAATTAAGGAAAAGTAAGTGAGAGAAAAAGTGAAAGAAAATATTGTGAGTATGAAGAATTAAATAGGAATGAGTGGGAGGAATAGTTAGGAGAGAGAATGTTGTGAGTGTAAAAGTAAAATAGGAGAGAGAATGAGTGGGGTAAACAGTGAAGATTTCTTTGCCATTTTGGGCAGTATCAGTTTTGGTGGGACGAACCAAAAATGAAATAAGTATCAGTTTTGGTGGAACGGAGGGAGTATACTCCCTCCGTCCCGCCCGAAAGGGCACAAATTTCCTTTTTGGGCGTCCCATTTAAAAGGGCACAACCCCAAAAAGGAAAGTTTTTATTATTTTTATACTCTTCCTACCCCACTCATTCTCTCTCCTACTTTACTTTTACACTCACAACATTCTCTCTCCTAACTATTCCTTCCACTCATTCTCCCTCCTATTTAATTTTTCATACTCGCAACATTTAAACTTTTTCTCTTTCTTACATCACTTTCCTTATTCATTTCTTAATTTCTGTGCTAAGAGGTAAAATTGCCCTTTCGGACGGGACGGAGGGAGTATATCTTAAGACTCCAAAATATTTCAGAAAAATGCATGTGATCCAACGGATAAGGCGCTTGTTCTGTTGTTCTTTCATACTTGCTTGTTCGAGTTTCCCTAGAGAACTACTTTACCTTCTTTCTTATTCTATTCTTCCACTTGGGACTATAGGGGTGGACATGGTTCGGTTTAAATCGCGGTTTGAGATCGAACCGAACCAAATCACGCAGTTTGGTTTGGTTTTTTTCTATAAATGGTTTAGCTTGGTTTGAAAATTTAATAAATCGTGTGGTTCGGTTCAGCTCGCAGTCTGGAACCTCAAAACCGAACCAAACCGAACCAAACCAAACCAATTCAGACCGAACCGCGGTTTAGAACCGTGAAACCGAACCATGAAATTCTTGGTATAATCTATTTGGTTTGATACTTTTATCTTGCTACTAAGACATTTGACTTTTATTTAATGGTTGAATCTTGAATTTGTAATTTTGTATCTTTATTTTAGACAATGTCTTGTAATTTGTTTTGAGATGGTTTCTTTTGTTGTACTTGTTAGAACAATGAACTTTCAGTTTACTAAAACTCATTCCTATTTGGATAGTAGTATTTGTGTTTTATGTTTAATATATATGATTGCTAGTTTGATAAAAAAAATATGTAAAGAGGAACGCTTTTAGTTGGACAGGTTTGTAGTTCGGATAGCGGTCTAGACCGCAGTTCGGACCACGGTTTGAACCGTTTATGAAATCGTGGTTTGAGACCGAACCGAACCAAATCGAGGTGGTTTGGTTTGATTTAGTTTGAAATTTTCTATGGTTCGGTTTGGTTTGGGATTTTCCCAAACCGAGTACTAGCGGTTTGATCTCCAAATTCCTTCCAAACCGAACCAAACCGAACCATGTCCACCCCTACTTGGGACTCTCCTTTCATTCTTGGGTTTTTTTTCTCATTTTATTTTTTGGACTTTTCTTTCATTCTTTTTTTTTAGTTTAGACTTTCATTATATATTTTCAATCTTAATTAAAAAGTTTGGTTTTCTTTTAATATTTTTTAATTTTAATGAATTGTTTGTTTATTACTTCAACATTATTACAATCATTTCATTGTATAAATTTTTTAAATATTAAGGGCTCAAATTTTCATATTTAGTACATGGTCCTTATAATTATTGAGATGAACCCGATTCTTGTAGGTGGGGGTGGGGATAGGGGGGTTAAAGGCAAAAAAAAAGGGATTAAGGGCTCGTCTGGTGCACAGTTTTATAAACGGAGATTTTTTAAAATGGAGCTTTTTTTGGACGCTATAATTTATAATTTTGAGCGGCCAAAATATTCCCAACTTTTTAAAATTCAATCATCTAAAACTCTTGACTAACACGCTTAATAAAAAAAAAACACTGAGTTTTTTTTATTTCCGTTTTAACAAAAACGCTCAACAAGACATGGCCTAAGTCCGTCAACAATTGATCAAATAAATGATAATTAAATTGTTACGCAGTTTAATGTCACTACTAATACTAATAATAGATGTATTATCTCTCGCTTCACCTTTAAATATTATTAATACTTGAGTCATTCTAATAATAGTACTGGAGTATGATTTTATTAATTTGTTTTATTTGTTAATTATGAAATAAAACGAAAATACTACCTCCCCAACCCGATAAAGCTACATACTCTGATCTCATTCTAATCCTTGACACTCTTCAAATCTATAAATCTATAAGACCTTCTCCATCTCTAACAGTTTACTCCAAATTTTACTTCAAAACATTAAAATGGTGCAATTTCAGCACCAAATATCTCACACTATTTCCAACAGCTTATTTCAAATTTTGCATCAAATAAAAATCTTTTCGATATATGCTTGTTATTTCATTTAATTAAAAGGTTTTTTCATTAATCTTATTTAATATTATTCAAATTACATTATATTAAATAGTATGCCATAAAACTTAAGTTAGACAATTAATAACTATAAATAAATAAATTGAAAATAAAAATAAAAAATTATTAAAAAAACATTAAAATAGATAATTAAAACAAAATGCTTAAAAATACAATTTCAACAGAAAATTAAGTTACATGACAATAATAAATGAACATTTAATTCTCTGAATTCACATATTCATCCCATAAATGTTTAATCAAGGCATCTCTAAGTTCAAAGTGAGCTTTTTGATCCTTGATTTGTTTGTGTCGCTCGAGAAAACGTCGAAATCGAGTATTTTCATTCATCATTTCTACATCGGGGGCAGGTGCATCCATTGCATCTTGAATTTCTACGGTCACATCACGTTCATCGTCAATTATCATATTGTGTATTATAATACATGCAGTCATTAGAGCATATAAGTCCCTTTTATTCCAATAGCGAACCGGTCCTGCCAATATTGCAAATCGTGATTGCAGAACTCCGAATGCACGTTCGACGTTCTTTCTACATGATTCTTGTTTCATTGCGAAATGTTTCTTTTTAGGACCACGTGGATCATGGATAGTTTGTACAAGAGTTGCCCATTTCGGATATATACCATCGGCTAAATAATAGCCCATGTTATACTCCTTCCCGCCAATGATATAGTTCGCCGGGGGTGCAATACCTTCAGCAAGATTGCAAAAAAGGTTAGATGATTCTAAGACATTTATGTTATTATTAGAGCCGGGCATACCAAAATATGCATGCCAGATCCAAAGATCGTAATCGGCTACAGCCTCGAGAATGATGGTTGGATGTTCGCTTCTTCCAGAATATTGGCCGGCCCATGCAGTTGGACAATTTTTCCAATGCCAATGCATACAATCTAAGCTGCCTAACATGCCTGGAAAGCCACGTTTCTTACCAGTTTCCAATAGCCTAGCAACGTCAGCAGCGTTGGGTGAACGTAGATACTCCCCTCCAAATACCTCGATAATACCTTGACAAAATCGATTAAGACACTCTATTGCAGTAGACTCTCCTATTCGAATATACTCATCAACTGCATCGGTAGGCACACCTAGTGATAGGATCCGCAAAGCGACAGTTATCTTCTGGAAAGTCGATAACCCGAGTGTACCAGCTGCATTTCTTTTTTGAACAAAGTAATTGTCATGAGTTTTTATAGCATCAGCTATACGAAAGAATAACTCACGAGACATCCGAAAACGACGTCGAAACTGCTCCTCCCCCCATGTGGTTTTATCTGCGAAATAATCATTGAACAATCTACGATCACCAATTTCTCTTGATCGATCAATCGTTATATGGCCAGGAATTGAGCCCCTACGGATAGTCGGAACATGATGATTATCGACTAATTGAGAAGCAAAATCTTGATTTCTCTTGATCTGCCTCAAAATTACCTCGTCATCATCGAAAGAGGAGGAAGAAGAAGATGACGAGCTAGATAACGCTGAAAGTGATGGACCGCCAATATTGAAATTCATATTGACTTGGGTGAATAAGGAGGAAGATATTTAAAGAGAAAGAACTGGTGAGTTGTGAGTTGTGAGTTTAAAATAAATATGATATGATATTTATAGAATATTTTCTACAGAATATGCTATAAAATATGTTATAGAATATGCTATATGCTACAGAATATGCTATATGCTACATAATATGCTATAGAATATGCTAGCATATTTTATAGCATATTATGTAGCATATAGCATATTCTGTAGCATATAGCATATTTTATAGAATATTCTATAGCATATTCTGTAGCATATAGCATATTCTATAGAATATTCTATAGCATATTCTGTAGCATATAGCATATTTTATAGCATATAGCATATTCTATAGCATATTCTGTAGAAAATATTATATAAATATCATATCATATTTATTTTAAACTCACAACTCACCAGTTCTTTCTCCTTATTTTTCATACATATTTCTAAATGTCAACACAAAGAAGTGCTTCTTACATTCCTGCCGAGGACATACTCATATGCAAAATTTATGTTGACATTTCCTAGAACCCAATCATAGGTACCAACCAGTCGAGAGATCAATTTTGGTCTCGAATTGTGACCGAATACAATGGTTCAAAAAATGCGCTCCTTCAGGAGCGAAATCGAAGATCGCTGCAATGTCGTATGACTACCATCATTAAAGCTATGGGAAAATTAAGGGGTTGTATTCGGCAGATTGAAAATTTAAATCGTAGTGGTGCTTTAGAAATTGACATAGTAAGTACCTATTAATTTTTGTTTCACTAGTATATATATCGTTTTTTTAATATTATTTTGTAATCATGATTTGGTCTCATTATTGATGCAGTATGATCAAGCAAAAACACTCTTATATCAGGATCCAGTATTTGCAAAAGGGTTCAAATTTGATCATGTATGGGAGCAGATGAAAAATATCGAAAAATTTGCCCCAAACCATGGTGATAGTTCGTCACACCTCAATTCACAAGCACCTGAGACCCCCGTATCATCATCATCTTCTGGTCTGCCATCATTTTCTATCAATTTAAGTGACGATGGTAGTCCCTCTCCTACTTCATCCCAAAGACCAATTGGGATTAAAAAAGCTAAACTTAAGAGAAAACAAAGTGAAGACTCCACATGTAACGACCCTAACCCTAGGCACCTATTTTAGTATCATATTATATCTTTTATATTAATTGTTGACTTTATGTGCTTTTAATATTATTGTTAAAATTATGTGTTCATTCTATATCCTTGATTTCTTATAATAGGATGAGATGATAGGAAAATTAAATAAAGTATCTTGGGGGAAGTATAAATAGAAATGGATAAAATAAATAAGATATGGGTAGTTAAGCTTCTTTGTGTAGGGAAAGTATAAATAGAAAATATATTTTTTTTAAAAAAGGGATGGGGGGCCATACCCTTAAATCCCTCCCTTCACCTCCTTAGTCAAGCCACCATACTTCCACCTTTTTCTCCCTCACCTTCTTTAATTATTAACCTCCTCATTCACCCATCATCTTCCATATACTTTCTTCTTCATTTTCTCCATGGGAGAAACCTCCATAAATCCTCCCTTTTAAAAATGGTAGTAAATTCAATTCTTCTCCATTTGACAATCCGATCGTACTTCCGTGTTCGGTGTGAAGAGGGGAGCTCATCAAGCTAAGAAAATCCTTAATCCATCCCGTATTTGTTAAGTAAGTTATTATGAATTCCTTCTAATAATTGTTCACTTTATGTGTTATTTAATATGTTGTTGAAAGAAAAGGATTTTGGGTATTTTTGGAATAATGTTATTTGGGTTAAAATGGTTTAATCAAGGTTAAAATGATTTTAGTTGTAAAATGGTGATCTAAGATTAAAGGAGAAATGGTATAGAGTAATTATGAATGTTAATGAATTAAGAGTAAGTATTGAATTTGGGTTTTAGCCAATTTACTAGAATTAGAAAGTGAAGAAAATGGTTTATAAGAAATGGTTATATGTTAAAAATGAAATAAGGCTTTGATACTAAAAGATTTTGGGTTAATGTTGGAATGTATTGGAATATTTTCTTGGAGTGGAGAAATTGTTTAATAATCTAAAAATAAGATTTATGTTCATGGAGGTTGATAAAGAAGAAAGAGTAAGGTTTGAATGGAGATAGAAAGGTTAAATTGAAATGGGTAGTGAAATGAGTAAAATCAGGAATCAAAATATAGCATATTCTGTAGCATATTCTGTAGAAAATATTCTATAAATATCATATCATATTTATTTTAAACTCACAACTCACCAGTTCTTTCTCCTTATTTTTCACACATATTTCTAAATGTCAACACAAAGAAGTGCTTCTTACGTTCCTGTCGAGGACATACTCCTATGCAAAATTTATGTTGACATTTCCTAGAACCCAATCATAGGTACCAACCAGTCGAGAGATCAATTTTGGTCTCAAATTGTGACCGAATACAATGGTTCAAAAAATGCGCTCCTACAGGAGCGAAATCGAAGATCGCTGCAATGTCGTATGACTACCATCATTAAAGCTATGGGAAAATTAAGGGGTTGTATTCGGCAGATTGAAAATTTAAATCGCAGTGGTGCTTTAGAAATTGACATAGTAAGTACCTATTAATTTTTGTTTCACTAGTATATATATCATTTTTTTAATATTATTTTGTAATCATGATTTGGTCTCATTATTGATGCAGTATGATCAAGCAAAAATACTCTTATATCAGGATCCAGAATTTGCAAAAGGGTTCAAATTTGATCATGTATGGGAGCAGATGAAAAATATCGAAAAATTTGCCCCAAACCATGGTGATAGTTCGTCACACCTCAATTCACAAGCACCTGAGACCCCCGTATCATCATCATCTTCTGGTCTGCCATCATTTTCTATCAATTTAAGTGACGATGGTAGCCCCTCTCCTACTTCATCCCAAAGACCAATTGGGATTAAAAAAGCTAAACTTAAGAGAAAACATAGTGAAGACTCCACAACAGCTTTCGATGTGTTAAAACGTCAAAATGATGAATTGTTGGAAGTGATGAAACATAAGGCTGAGATGATGGAACAAAAGGCTGAGTTAAGACAATCGCGCGAGGAATGTAAAATAATGATGATAGACATCAACACCATTTCGGATCCAGTTGCACGGGTGTACATTGAAAGTGAACGAGCAAAAATTATGCAGAAAAGAGCTGATCAACAAAATTTTCAAACATCAAATAACATGGATGGATTTGAAAGTTTATACCAAAATATTGGACCATCCGGTAATGATCTATCAGATTATTAAAAATGATTTCAATTTCATGTTATTTGTATTCGTATTTGTATTTTTTATTTGAATTTGTATTTCCGCTTTTAATGTATTTTTATTTGTATTTGTATTTTAAATTTATATTTTCACTTTGAATGTATTTTTATTTGTGTTTGTATTTTAAATTTGTATTTCAAGTGAGTTTATGCAATTAATTCTTGTTTTTTATTTCATTTTCAATATTTTAACATATTTTCAAAGTTTTGTAATTTTATTAAAAAAATTAATGATACAAATTCTAAAATATAAATAATAAATACCACTTCTCTCCTCAATTATCCTTGAAAACGCAAGAGAGAGAAACAGAGAGAAAGAGACGGCAATTGCTTCTCCGCCGCCGCCATCGCCAACGCCACCGCCACCACCAAAATCAAGGTAATCTCCTTCTCCTTCCCCTTCCCCTTCCCCTTCCCCTTCCCCTTCTACTTCTACTTCCAGATTTCTTGGGTAATTAAAAAAACAAAATAAAGAAAATTAGGATGGCGCAAACAATTTTGGTGCGCCAAATTTGGCGCATGAAAGGGGCAACGCTAAAATGGCGAGGAAGATGGCGTCGTTGTTGGAGCTCCATTTTCCGCCAATTTGGCGATGGCGCAAGGATTTGGCGAGCTGTTGGAGATGCTCTAAGGTGCTTCATTTTTATGCTTCAAGTTCAACAAAATCATGGGATTAACCAACGAACTGAAATGAAAATAATTTACATCCAAATAAATGGCAATGTGGGATTCATTTCATGAAGATAAATAATTCATATTTCCCACAACTTTTCATTATCTTCGATAATTTTAATCGAAAAGAAAAAAAAAAGAAAAAAAAAAGAAAAGAAAAGTAATTTTTTTGTAATATCACAACTTACATGTTTTTTTTAAAATAACATCTTTTTAAGACCATTTCCATCAATGAACTTGGGTTGGGTTGGGTTGGGTTTGGGGGGGGGTGGGGGAAGAAGACAAAACAAAGAGAAAAGAAAAATGAAAAAGAAAAGCAAACCAACCAACCATAGCCGATTTGGTTGGTTGACCAATTTTGGTCACCATCCAAATTTTCATACACCTTGTGCCAAGTGGCACATTTTGATTGGTTCTCTCAATTTTTGAATTATCTTTTTAAATATAATTCTAAAATGACTATAAATATATTTATATTTTATTAAAAAAATTACCTTAATTTTTGTTTTTTCATTCTCTATAAATAGAGACCAGTTTGATATTTTTCGAGACACAACTCAAATACTCCCTTTCTCACTCTAAAAAATCATCCTTTTATTTTCGTCATGTATTATAGTATTAAGTTTTAATTTTAATTTTGTTTGATATTTTTATTAAGTTTATTTTTTGCAATTATTATAAATTTAGTAGTTAAATTTATTTTTATTAATTTATTATAAGATTAGAAAAATAATATAAATTGAGTATTGATAATATGTAATAAATTAAATAAAAGATCGTTTAAAGAGATAATGTTAGTTGGGTTGGGTTAAGTTGGATTAGGTTGCTGATGAATGATAAAAAAAAAAAAAAAAAAAAAAAAGAAGAGGTTGGTTGTAGATATAAGTTGAGTAAATGGACGAGAGAGAAATAATATTTAATTGTTGGGTTGGGTTGGATTGGTTGCTGATGGACGTAGTCTAAGGTAGTTTTTGAACGGATAAGATTATGTAAATATTAGGTTTAATCTTTGAATATCTTTTTGTATATATCTTAGAATCTTTGAATATCTTTTTGTATATATCTGAGGATATTGAGTAGAATCTTTTAGATTAGTTTAGGCCTATAATTATGGGATTTACTTTATTGTATTTCAATTATAAATAGTAGTTGTAACAATAATTGAATTTACTTAATGAAAATATTTCTTCAAATCTTCATATGGTATCAGAGCTCTCTTGATCCAAACCCTGGCTTTCGTCCCCTCCACACAACTCCCACTAAGGTTCCCATCAATTCTGACAACCCTAGAACAACAACCAATCATACACTACAATCGTTATTCCCATGGCCACACATACCAATACCACCGCCATCGCACCACCACTTCCAACTCTCTTTTCTCCGCTCATAAACCTACTTTAGTCAATTTCAATGGCAAATGTCAATATTGCCGTCGTATGGGACATGTTACGTCCCTATGTCACCGATTCAAGAGAGATTACCCCACCGTTATTTTTCCCTCTCTCCCAAATGCACATCCACCGTCTCACCTTTATCAAACCTAATCTTGGTGTCCCTCTGCCACCAACAACCCCACATCATCGCCCTAGGCAAAACCCCAGCCTTAACACCATTCTAACCATGGCAAAACTCCAGCAACCGCATCCTCCCTAAATCACAGTTGCAACCCATGGTGTGATCACACCAGCAATCACACCAACTACCAACCATCCCCACCCTCAAGTACACACCCTTTCGTCACCACCAACCCCACGCCATCGCCCTAGGAAAAAACCCCAGCCTTGACACCATCTTAACCATGGAAAAACCCTAGCAACCGCATCTTCCCCAAACCACAGTTGCAACCCATGGTGTGATCACACCGGCAGTCACACCAACTACCCACCATCCCTCAAGTACACCCCGCCACTGCCTCTATCATCACCTTATCCACCTCCTGGCTTTTTGACAGTGGTGCCACACATCACCTCACAAACGATCTATCCATTCTCTCCCTCCATAGTCCCTACGATGGGAGTGATAGTGTGGTAATAGAAGATGGCAAATCCCTCCCAATATCCAATATAGTTACCTTCTCTCTATTCACTCCTCACACCACTCTTCAATTCTCTAATGTCCTTCATGTCCCTGTTATTTCCAAAAATATCATCTCCGTCTCCCAATTTTGCAAAGATACCAACGCCATTGTTGAATTCACACCCTCCTCATTCCTTATCAAAACCCTCTCGTCAAACCACACTCTAATTCATGGAACACTTGAACATGGTGTCTACCTATGGCACCTTCCGCAACCCAAGCTAACCCTAGCATAACCACCACACTCCACTCGTGTCACCACAAGCTTGGCCACCCCGCTCCTCCAATACTTTCTCTTCTCAAAAACCAATTCTCTCTACCCATTCCTTCCACTCTCAACTCTCATTGCAATGCTTGTGACACTAACAAAACTCACAAATTGCCATTCTCTTCATCCTCTCTAACCACCAATGCTCCATTTTGGCACAATGCCATGCTAGACGAATACCAAGCCCTCACCAAAAACAAAACATGGACCCTAGTACCTTCTCATCAAGCCCAAAACATTATTGGTTGCAAGTGGGTCTTCCGCATTAAGTACAATCCCGATAACTCCATCCAAAAATACAAAACTCGCCTTGTTGCTAAAGGCTTCCACCAACGCCCCGGTGTAGACTACTCTGACACTTTTAGCCCGGTTGTCAAACCCGTCACAGTCTGTCTCCTTCTCTCCCTTGCTCTAAGCCAAGGATGGTCTCTCCGTCAATTAGACATCAACAATGCCTTCCTTCAATGCAACCTTCATGAAACTATTTTTATGTCTCAACCCCTGGCTCAACTCATATGTGCCGACTCACCAAAGCCATATACGGCCTCAAACAAGCACCTCGAACTTGGTTTACTGAGATCAAAACCCTTCTTATCTCCTCTGACTTCAAACCTTTACTAGCCGACTCCTCCTAGTTCATCTACAACCAACACCATTATATACTCTACCTCCTTGTCTATGTTGATGACATTATCATCACCGGTCTGTCCCAACCACTCCTCTAAAGCTTCATCACCGACCTCTCTAATCGCTTCTCTCTCAAAGACCTTGGGTCTCTCTCCTATTTCCTAGGCATTGAAGTCACTCCTAATGCTGAAGGTCTAGTCCTCTCTCAAACCAAATACATTTATGATTTACTCACTCGCCACAAATTGATTGACTCCGAGCCTCTACCCACCCCAATGCATACTTACCCATCGCTCACCAACTTTTCGGTCACCCCTATCTCCAACCCATCTAACTATATGGTCATTGTCGGTGGTCTCTAATACCTCTCCATCTCCCATCCGGACATTGCCTTACCTGTCAACAAACTTGCCCAATTTATGCAAAATCCACGAGACACTCATTGGACTGCCTTGAAACGCTTTCTCCGCTACTTACATGGTACTCTTCACTTGAGTCTATAGCTCTACCGTGATAACCCCCCCTCTCTTCATGCCTTTTATGATGCTGATTGGGCAGGTGACAAAGATGACTATGTCTCTACCTCCGGCTACTTAGTTTATTTTGGACGTAACCCAATTGCTTGGGCATCCAAGAAAGAACAAGCATTTACCCGCTTCTCTATCGAAGCTGAGTTCCGAGCTGTAGCCGATGCCACAACCGAGATCTTATGGTTTCGTAATCTTGTCATTGAACTTATTGTTGCACCAACTGGTGTGATCACATCATCAGCCACACTAGTCATATATTGTGACAACCTTGGGGCCACTCACTATTCAGCAAACCCAGTTTTTCACTCTCGATCGCGCTTGCTTTCCACTTCATTCGTGAACAAGTACAACTTGGCGCTCTACGTGTTCAACACATCTCCGGCAAAGATCAACTTGCTGATGCTCTCACCAAGTCATTGCCTCGACCTCGTTTTCTATCCTCAGTCTCCAAGATTGGACTTATCCAATGATCGTCCATCTTGCGGGGGACCTGATAAGATTATGTAAATATTAGGTTTAATCTTTGAATATCTTTTTGTGTATATCTTAGGATATTTGAATATCTTTTTGTATATATCTTAGGATATTGAGTAGAATCTTCTAGATTAGTTTAGGCCTAGAATTATGGTATTTACTTTTTTTGTATTTCAATTATAAATAGTAGTTGTAACAAGAATTGAATTTTATCAATGAAAATATTTCTTCAAATCTTCATAAAAACTCCCGATTAAAATTCAAACTGGAATAAGGGGGTTGACTGTCCGCGATGAACTTCAGTTCAGAAAGCAAACAAATGTTGCAATTCTTATCCAGGTGAGTTTGATAGCAGCTTGTCCATCGGCGACTTGGTGCTTCATCGCCGCTGGAATGACAAAGAACACTTAGTTGAACATTCACATGAACTTAAACTTTGCTCGTGTGCAAACAAATTTGACATCAAATATGATATACTAGTATACTACTGTTAGGGATAGGGTTTCAGTTTGGATGATAATCCTGGATATATGATTGAATCGTGTATAATCCACTTTCCGAATAAAGTATTTCGACCCTTATTGCCTGGGTTACACGAAATCTCTATTGGGATAAGACAATCACTCAATTTGTTCTAGGCAAAGAAGACAAATCTTAAACTTGAGAAGGTATCAGTTAAGGTTCCAACAGTCATGATTTTAGCCAACCATTGTGTCCTTTCAGTTTGAAATAACACCTGTTCAGGAACTGCTCGGCCGAGTCATGTGCCTTGCTCGGCCGAGCAAGGATGTCCAGAGACTTTTGCCCAACTGCTCGACCGAGTCTTTGTTTTGCTCGGGCGAGTCAATCATTCTACTCGGCCGAGCATGGCTGTCCATAAACTTTGATAATCTGCTATGCTATGCTCGGGCAAGTCAAGCACTCTGCTCGGCTGAGCATATCAGCAAAGTCAAAGGTGTTGCCCCTTAACCTTTACTTCTTTATCGTGGTCAAAAATATATTAGCTCAAACGAGTGTGTACTCCACACTTTCCCTTATCGACGGAATTTAATTCCGCCGCTGAAATTAATTTAATTAAATTAATTTTTATTACTGCGACGAAAATTTCCGCCGCTGAAATGAAAATTTAATTAAATTAAATTGATTTAACGGCGGAAATTTTCGTCTCTGAAATCAAAAATTAAATTAAAATTAAATGATATAGTGGCGGAAATTTCTGTCGCTGAAATAAAAATTAATTAAAATAAAATAATTTCAGCGACGGAAATTTCCGCCGCTGAAATTAATTTATTTTAATTAATTTTTATTCCAGCGACGGAAATGTTCGCTGCTATAATCAAAAATTAAATTAAAATTAATTGATATAGCGGCGGAAATTTCCATCACTGTAAAAAAAAATTAATTGAAATAAATTAATTTCAGCGACGAAAATTTCCGTCGTTGATTCTGAAATAAATTAAAAAAAATAATTTAAAATATCAATAAACCAAAATTTTTTGTACCTGATATAACAATTCAATTTATAAAACTAAAACTATAAAAACTAAAAATCAAATATCAGCGTACCAAACTAAAGACTAAATATCACCGTACCAAATCGGGAGGGGGAGAGGGGGGAGAGGGGGAGGGGGGAGAGGGGGGGAGGGGCTCCCGCGGGTACCAAATATCTCAAATATTTACAAACAAGTATAAAATAGTATAAACAAGTCTAAAATAGTCCGTAATCAACTCGGGGGAGGCCGGAAATTACCACAGGGTCTGGTCGAAACGAGCCATCAACGACGCTAATTGTCTTTGAGTCTACGCATGACGCCGATCATTCTCTGCTTTGCATCTGCGCCTGAGCCGCCAAAGCCTCCGTAGCTTTGCCCGCTCGCGTCTCTCCTCATCCAACTCGGCTGCAGAGTGTCGACCCTCGGATCATGAAACGTGGTCGGGACAACATTTGGCCGACGGCTGGTCGACGTCGACGGGCATTGCCGCCCGTAATCCCCCATCCCTAACACTCGGGCTCCTCTCCTTGGATGTCCCTCAGAGGTAACCGAGCGCCAAACATCAGGCACAAAGGGAACGGGCTGGTCGGGAGGCGTTTCTTCGGGAACAACGGCGGCTTGATATGCACTCTGTCAAAATAAAACAAACAATTATAATCATATACACAATGTAGGGGGCATAAATAAATTTTCATATTCAAAATCAAGTCATTTAATGATAGTTTACTTACAAAGGCATTAGCAGAGCGATCGTCAACCCATTGCGGAGGTTGATCGGGCGCTGTAGGATTCCGAAGATGGGTGCTAGCGTAAACATCCACAAAACTGATATTATGGCCATGCTCCCTTTCCTATAAATAAAATAAGCGAAATTATTACTTTAAAATTATATAAATGCAACATTTAAACTGATTTAAAAGCATGCATACACTACATTTACACTAAAACCATGGATTTCATATACCCTATACCCTATACCCTAAACCCTATACCCTATACAATATACCCTATACCCTATACAATATACACTATACACTATACCCTATACACTATACATTATACACTATACATTATAGGGTTTAGGGGTTAGGGTTTAAGGTTTAGGGTTTAGGGTTTAGGGTATAGAATTTAGGGTTTTGGGTTTAGGGGTTAGGGTTTAGAGGTTAGTGTTTAGGGTTTAGGGATTAAGGGTTAACGGTTAGGATTTAGGGTTTAGGGGTTAGGGGTTAGGGGTTAGGGGTTTAGGGGTTAGGGTTTAGGGGTTAATTAGGGGTTATGGTTTAGGGTTTAGGGGTTAGGGGTTAGGATTTAGGGTTTAGGGGTTAGGGTTTAGGGTTTTGGGTTTAGGGGTTAGGGTTTAGGGGTTAAGGGTTAACGGTTAGGATTTAGGGTTTAGGGGTTAGGGGTTATGGGTTAGGGGTTTAGGGGTTAGGGTTTAGGGGTTAGGGGTTAGGGTTTAGGGGTTAGAGTTTAGGGTTTAGGGGTTAGGGGTTAGGGTGTAGTTAAATATTTTAATGTTTTTTAGTTTGTTATTTTGTTAATTAGTTCTAAAAATAATCAAAAATTACATTTTATTATCAGCGACGGAATATTTCCGTCGCTAATAAATTAAAAAAAAATTAATTATTCAGCGGCGAAAATATTTTGTCGGTGTAATATTTCAAAAATAAAAATAAAAAATATTTTATTTTCACCGCAGGATTATTTTCGACGCTGATAAATTAAAAAAAAATTAATTATTTAGCGGCGGAAATTTTCCGTCGGTGTAATATTTCAAAAAAATATATATATTTTATTTTCACCGTCGGAATATTTCCGACGCTGATAAATTAAAAAAAATTAATTTATCAGCGACGGAATATTCCGTCGTTGTAATATATCAAAAAAAAAATTATTTTCACCGATGGAATATTTCCGCCGCTGATCAATAAAAAAAATATATATATATATATTTTCACCGGCGAAATAATTCCGTCGCTGATAAAGAAATAGCGGCGGAATATTCCGTCGATAAATCAAGCGCCAAAATAGTGGCGGTAATTAAACGAATATTCGAGGAATATTCGTTTTAGCGTCGGAATCTAGCGTCGGAATTAAATTTCGTCGCTAAATTTGACGCCAAAATAATTCCGCCGCTAAATCTTAATTTTCGCGGCTAAATAGCGATGGAATGCTTCCGTCGCTGTTTTTTCCGTCGCTAAAACACCTGTTTCTGGTAGTGTTTCAAATACTCGAGAATCAGGGTGTCCCAACGATTGAACCCGTCAACTCATATGAATACCTGAAGATACTATACACATAAGTTTCGTACAATACTCTATTGTTTAATCCTGACACTATTACAAGCCATGTGTCCATATCCAATAATGAACATATAGAAAGCCAAGTCCTAGTTTCTTGAAGCGGCAAAACTTTATGTCCACATAGGTATTCCTTTAATCTTGCACCTGCATTTGCAATTTTTCAAAGGAACTATTAAGAAGATATTCTTCAACCTAACCATCACTTGCAGGTCTGAACACATACCTTGGGAAATATAATAATATGTGTTCCAATCTCCAACTGTGAGCTTTCCACATTGAATTCAGGCTTCTAACGTTGTATTAGAAGGGAATTGGGTATCTCGGAATTAGAGGATTAAATGGACTTTAATCCCATCCCTATTGCTGACTTATTTACTAAGTCTCTAGTTAACCCCTTCGTCAAGTGGTCAGCTAAATTTTGTTGAGACCGAACAAACTCAACTGAAATCACACCATTCATGATTAATTAACGAATCATATTATGTCTGACACCTAAGTGTCTAGACTTGCCATTATAAATCTGACTATAAGCCCTAGCCAACGTGGCTGCACTATCACAATGGATAGAGATAGGTGATATCGGTTTTGGCCATAATGAAATCTCATATATCAAGTTTCGAAGCAATTCTGCTTCTTTTCCAGCAGCAGCCAATGCTACGAACTCAGATTCCATTGTAGAATGTGTGATACATGTCTGCTTTTTGGAAGCCCAAGAAATGGCACCTCCTCCAAGTAAGAACACCCAACCACTAGTAGAAGATGAATCTTCTTGGTTGATCCAACTAGCATCTGTGTAACCTTCTAATATAGAAGGATGTCCATAATAACACAAGCCATTATCCATAGTACCTTTTAATTACTTGAACACCCTTGTTATTGCCTGCCAATGCTGTCTACTAGGATTACTAGTGAACCTGCTCAGTCTTCCAACTGCATAAGCAATATTAGGTCGAGTGCCCGTCATAGCATACATCAAACTGCCAATAGCTTTTGAGTATTCGAGCTGTGATACAGGTTTACGAGTGTTTGACACAAGTTTTTCAGTTAGATCCATGGGAGTACTAACTTTAGAACAATCATCACAATTAAACCTTTTGAGAATTTTCTCAATATAATGAGATTGTGTAATTGCAATTTCCTTGTTCATCCGTTTAATCTTTATCCCAAGAATTACGTCGGCTTCTCCCATGTCCTTCATAGAGAACTTTGATGACAAAAACTTCTTAGTTTTATCAACTACATTTTGGTCTGTGCCAAAAATCAACATGTCATCTACATATAGACAGATGATTACACCTTTGCCGGGTTCATCAAATCTGCTATCTACACATTTGTCTGACTGATTTAATACAAAACCATTCGACAAAACAACCTCATCAAATTTTTGATGCCATTGTTTAGGTGTTTGCTTCAGCCCATACAATGACTTAATTAACTTACATACCTTATGTTCATTACCTGGCATAACAAATCCTTCAGGTTGTTTCATATACACTTCTTCTTCCAAATCACCATTTAAAAATGTTGTTTTGACATCCATTTGATGGATTAATAGATTCTAAATAGCTGCCAAAGCTATCAGTAATCTAATAGTAGTGATACGAGCAACTGGTGCATAGGTATGAAGTAATCGATTCCTTCCTTTTGTCTATAGCCTTGGATTACCAAT
Organism: Adenophora triphylla var. japonica; assembly: GCA_022495995.1. Classification (NCBI taxonomy): domain Eukaryota; kingdom Viridiplantae; phylum Streptophyta; class Magnoliopsida; order Asterales; family Campanulaceae; genus Adenophora; species Adenophora triphylla. The sequence goes on from JAFEMH010000904.1 coordinate 194,479, forward strand.
CGAGCTTGAACTTGTCAACTGTTCCATCGACTTTCATCTTCTTTTTGAAGATCCATTTGCACCCTGAAGGTTTACAGCCTGGTGGTAAATCAGACAAGACCCATGTATTATTTTCCATAATAGAACTAATCTCATCATCAATTGCTTCTTTTCAAAAACCAGATTATCGAGATTTTATTGCTTCATCATAGGTTCTTGGATCCTCCTCTATACTATAACAGTAAGAGAATTGAGATTCAATTTGATCTCTTGATCCCATAACTAAATATAGTTGAAAATCAGAACCATATGATTTAGTTTTTCTTGCTCTTTTACTTTTACGAGGTTCGGGTGTCTCACTTGGTACATCAATTAAATGATCATCTATTTGAGGTTCAGTCGAAATTGGCATAATATCCTTTGATCTAGGTATTGAAGAGAAACGATTCTCATCAAAGATTGCATCTCTCGATTCTATAATTGTGTTAATAGAAATGAAATCATTAGGTTCTATAACATAAAATCTATATGGCTTGGAATGCTTAGCATATCCAACAAAGATCCAGTCAATATCTTTTTCTCCCAACTTTTTCCTTTTAGGGTCCGGAAGTCTAACCACGGCCCTACACCCCCAAACTCTCAAAAATGTCAAGTTGGGTCGTTTCTTTTACCAAAGCTCATATGGGGTAATTTTGTTCCTTTTATTAGGAACCCTATTCAATAAATGGCAAGCCGTTAACATGGCTTATTCCCAAAACCCGTCACTCAAGCCCGAGTAAGATAACATGGCATTAACCATTTTTTCAAGAGTTCTATTTTTCCTTTCAGCCACACCATTTTGTTGTGGTACATAAGGAGCCGTAGTTTCATGAATTATCCCTACGGTTTGGAAAATATTTAGGATCATAATATTCACCACCTCTATCCGTGCGTAAGGTTTTAATCAAGCCATTTTGTTGAAGTTCAACTTCTGTTTTATAAATTTTAAATTTATCTAGGGCTTCATCTTTTGCATGCAGCAAGTAAATATAGCAAAACCTAGAAGCATCATCTATAAAAGTGACAATATACTTTTTATTGCCTAAAGATGGAGTTGCATGAAAATCACATAAATCACTATATATTAATTCAAGTTTTACAGATTTTCTAGTAATACTTTTAAAAGGTTTTCTAGTGATTTTTGTCAACATGCAAGTATTACATTTTTCAGTATTTTTATCAATAGCAGGAATTAAACCATCTTTAGACATTTCAAGCATTCTTTTATAGTGCACATGTCCTAAACGAGCATGCCATAATGAAGAATTGATAACAACAGAAAAAGTCATATAAACAGAACTAGAATCAACAGGAATTTTATTCAAATTCAGCATAAACATCCCATTATTATAATAATTAAATCCTACAAATACACCAGATTTCGATAAGATATATTTATCGGATTCATACACTTGTTTGTATCCACACTTGTTTAATACAGGACCAGAAATCAAATTCTTACGAAGTTTTGGTACATACAATACATTAAATAAAGAAATAGTTTTTCCTGAACTGAATTCCAACACCACACTTCCTTTTCCTTGAATAGGAGCGGAATGGTCATCACCCATGTAGAGGACAGATCCATCTTCCATTGATTCATATGTCTTAAACCAACAACGATCTTTACAAACTTGAGTTGTGGCACCAGAATCAATCCACCACGCAATTGCATTATCCTGCACATAAAATGCTTCAGAAATTAGTGAAACATAATTTTTAACAAATCTGTTCCAACCATGAACTAAATTCTGACCTTGGTCTTGAGAATGGTCCTTAGACCCCTTTCCTGAACCACTGGTGCTTGCGCCATCCTTTTTATTTCAAAAGCGACAATCCTTTTTAAAGTGACCAATTTTGCCACACTTCCAACAAGCCAATTTAGGCTTCTTGTTGCGACCAGAACCATTGTCCTTGAAACTACGTTTCTTTCCTTTGTTTTGATTGTTGTTTTTATTCTTTCCATCATCAATCATATTCATCGAGGGTCCAGCAACTTCTTTTCCTTTGTCTTTGTCATTCTCTTGCGCCCTAAGAGATTCCTCTATGCGCAAGTGACTTCCAAGTTGAACCAAAGACAGATCGTCTTTACCATGTTTCAAGGTGTGTTTGAAATCCTTCCAAGAAGAAGGCAACTTGTCTATCACACTTGAAACAGATATTGACTCATCTATCTTCAGTCCATGTTGTGTAAATTGTCCAAGGATTCTAAGGAGTTCATTGAATTGTTTCATGACAGGCCTTGAATCGACCATCTTGTAATTATTGAAATTACTTACAAGAAACTTCTTACTCGAAGCATCCTCTGCCATGTACTTGGATTCAAGAGAATCCCACAACTCCTTTGCAGATTCCACATTTTGATAAATATCAAACAGAGAATCAGACATACCGTTTAATATGTGTCCTCTGCAGATGTAGTCATCGTTTTCCCACTTCGATCTGCGTTTGACTGCTTCCAAGTTATCATCTTTCAACAATTCTGGAATAGGGGTAGATAGAACATACACAACTTTTAATGTTGTCAAAAGGAAGTGCATCTTCTTCTGCCAACGTCTGAAATCATGCCCTTCAAACTTGTCCAGCTTCCCAAATTTAGTCGTCATCTCCTTCACAGTACTTCCTCCAGCCATGAATATCACAAAAATACATTATTCGTTTGTTGGGGATAAGGTTTTTGTTTGGATGATAATCCTGGATATATGATTGAATCGTGTATAATCCACTTTCCGAATAAAGTATTTCGACCCTTATTGCCTGGGTTACACAAAATCTCTATTGGGATAAGACAATCACTCAATCTGTTTCTAGGCAAAGAAGACAAATCTTAAACTTGAGAATTGTGTTGTGTTTTTCGTTGTTGTTCTTCTATTCTTATATATATACAAAAGAGATCAAACTCTATTTTTATAAACAGATGAGAAGGTATCAGTTAAGGTTCCAATAGTCATGATTTTAGCCAATCATTGTATCCTTTCAGTTTGAAATAACACATGTTCAGGAACTGCTCGGCCGAGTTATGTGCCTTGCTCGGCCGAGCAAGGATGTCCAGAGACTTTTGCCCAACTGCTCGATCGAGTCTTTGTTTTGCTCGGGCGAGTCAATCATTCTGCTCGGCCGAGCAAGACATATGCCTCGGCTGAGCATGGCTCTTCAGAAACTTTGATAATCTGCTATGCTATGCTCGGGCGAGTCAAGCACTCTGCTCGACCGAGCATATCAGCAAAGTCAAAGGTGCTGCACCTTAACCTTTACTTCTTTATCGTGATCGAAAATGTATTAGCTCAAACGAGTGTGTACTCCACACTTTTCCTTACTCGTATCTGAGTCTAATACGAATCACATTGATCTCTAGTAAATCACCATTACAAAAAAATAGCTGATGACACTAAAATCACCAACAACTACTACACTGAACATCCCTCTGCGATGCAGTTGAAAATAACTACTAGCCCCACAACTGGGAACAATTCCAAGGCATTGTTATCATTACATCAGTATGAGCATGAAAGATTTGAGCCTTTTAAGGATTATTTTTGAGGTCACATGTGCTAATCTTGTGTAGCTGCAATTGTTTGTCTTTCTGCTACCATTATGATCAGTTTTAGTTTCCAGTTTGCTTGTATAGCTTTGGGTATGAAGAGTGGCCCTAAAAGCACTAATCTTGGTGTTATTGATTGTGATACTCAGACTCTTTGGTCATTCATTTGGGACGGAGGGAGAACTGTTGGACAATTGTGTAAACTTCTCAAGAACTTAACAGAAAAACTGACTGAGAAAGAAACGGAGATTGAAAACAAACAAAATTAAGTCGAGTCTTGTATTAAATACAATCTCCGTAAGAAGTTATTGCCCCGCACAGGTGCTTACGGTTTGAATGGCAATCTTCTAGTAAGATAAAACGACTTACAAGTAAATGATAGGAGCACTCCAAATCAATTACTCTAACGAACAACACTTTGTTTTGAACTTTGGACTTTGAAGGATTGAATGCATCAATATGCAATGATTTGGGTATGTTTTTCTATCTTACTAGAGGGTAGGGAGACTCAAATAACTGTGTATGTAAATTGAAATTCGGAGGGGAAGTAAATAAAGAGAGTCAAAGGGTTTGGTGGCTTTTCCCTTGAAAAGTCACAACTTTTCGGGTATAACAGCACTTGCACGGCCGTGTCCAATGAACTGCACGGTCGAGTGGCAAGGCAAGGCACGGTGCACGGACGTATCCTAGACACTTGCACGGCCGTGCAGAAGCTTCTTCAGCCTGCTCGTCAGCCCTTTAGCCACAACAAGTCCACACCAATTTTGGGACCAACCCAAAACACACTTTGACCCAATATTTAAGTTACAAATCATTTGTCATTAATTTCTCATTCACACGGAAATGGTTTTGAGACATTAAATGAGTTATATATAATCTACAACAAATGTAGATTACCATTTGTAACTAGTTCCGTTAACACATAACGAACTTCCGTTAGAAACTAGATCAACGTTAAGTTAAACTTAACTTTCCGTTATCCATTTCCAACAATCCCCCACATGAATGACAATTAATGCTTGTATGCAAATTCGTCCAAAGTTCCGGTGAACTATTATTACATCGAGATAGATAGCTTGTGGCCTTGAATCTTCCCTAGTGAAATATTATCGGATATACTAGCCTTTTGGTAGCGAGTCGCTTTGAACCAGTGACAGTCGGGTGTATACCAAGACAATAATACTCACATAATAACAGCTCTAACAATTGTTGTTCTCACGTTTTGTCCATTTTGGCCCTGGACCGTATCTCATTCATAAGCGTTCATTTAGAGGCGGCCTAATTACCTCTCGCTTATATAGGTGATTCTCACTATAAGGAGTATCATGCACTACTCCACCCGAAGGTATAGAAATCATTAAAAGTTTTCTCAACTTATCCTTACCACTGCTGCATGTGCTTGTACTTGGATGTTCTGAGAATGAGTATTCAACATCTCCAGGTTAATAAACCGAGTTGTTGTTTCCAAGTAACTCTACTAGAACTTATAACTTGGTTGTCTCATTGAACCAAGGGCCTGGGATCTCCATTTCTCAAGGTTGAGTGTCCGCTATAAGTTCTTTTGTTGTGGGTTTTAAACCCATTCCACTTAACGGTTATATGCGTTGATCTCGATTTATACCTTTGGTAAACGGATCCGCTAAGTTATCACATGATTTCACATAATTAATAGTGATAACGCCATTCTTGATCAAGCTGTCTAATGGTATTGTGTCTACGGCAATATGTCTAGGCTTACCATTGTACATACTTGTCTGTGCCGCTTCCAAATTCTTGATTGACTATCACGATGGACTAGTACAAACAGAGCACAGGTTTGTTCCAACAAGGAATATCCTCCAGGAAGTTCTTAAGCCATTCTGCTTCTTCCCCAGCTTTATCCAAAGCTATAAACTCAGATTCCATCGTGGATCTTGCTATACATGTTTGTTTGGAGGATTTCCATGACACTGCTCCTCTACCTATTGTGAATACATATCCACTTGTGGACTTAGAGTCTTTCGTGTCCGATATCCAATTGGCATCACAGTATCCTTCTAATCTGTTTGGATATTTATTGTAAAGTATCCTGCTTTGGTTTAATGTATACTTTAAATATCTTAGCCACCCTATTAGTGCTTTCCAATGATCGCATTTCAGGATTGCTTGTGAACCTACTTAGTTTGCTTCTTGAATATGCAATGTCCGGACGAGTACAATTCGTTAAGTACATCGGCGCCAATTATTCTTGCATATTCCAGTTGAGAAACTAGTTCCCCTTTGTTCTTGGCTAAATGTAGAGCCAAGTCTACAGGTGTCTTAGCCGGAGGGTCATCAAAGACATTGAATTTCCGAAGAACATTCTCTAGGTAATGGGATTGTGAAAGAACTAATCCTTCAGATGTTCTAGAGATCTTTATCCCTAATATTACATCAGCTAACCCCATGTCTTTCATGTCAAAGTTCTTCTTTAACATGCCTTTGGTATTCATGATCAAATCATGATTACTTCCCATTATGAGCATGTCGTCTACATAAAGACAAACGATAACGAATGATTCAGATGTTCCTTTAATGTAGACACACTTGTCACATTCATTGATCTTGAATCCATTCGATAACATGGTTCTATCGAACTTCTCGAGGCCATTGTTTAGGTGCTTGTTTTAGTCCATACAAGGACTTTACGAGTTTACACACCGTCCTTTCGTTACCAGGAACCACAAACCCTTCGGTTTGTTCCATGTAAATTTCTTCATCAAGTTCTCCATTTAGGAAAGCAGTCTTCACATCCATTTGGTGTATCTCAAGATTATGCAATTGCTTTGTAATAGCTATGAGAACACGAATTGATGTGATCCTTGTGACAGGGGAGTATGTATCAAAGAAATCATATCCCTCTTTCTGTCTAAAGCCTTTGGCAACTAGCCTAGCTTTGTACTTATCGATTGATCCATCCGCCTTATACTTCCTTTTAAGGATCCATTTGCAACCTAATGGTTTGCAACCTGGAGGGAGATTAACGAATTCCCAAGTGTTGTTGAGCATTATGGATTCAATTTCGTTGTTAATAGCTTCTTTCCAACGGACTATCTCTGACCGGATAAAGCTTCTTTAACGATTCTTTGGTTCGTTTTCTAACATGTAAGATAGAAAATCAGGACCAAAAGACTTTTCCACTCTTGTTCTTTTGCTACATCTCGGTTCTTCATCTTCTATTTGAGAAGGACCGGTTGTAGACTCATATGTTCTCTTACTAGAACCTACATCTTTCCTGTCCTTAACCGGAAAAATGTTTTCAAAGAATACCGCATTCCTTGATTCTATAGTAGTTCCTACATGCATATCAGGAATGTCCGATTTGTGCACTATGAAACGGTAGGCACTACTATTATTGGCATATCCAATAAAGATACGGTCAATGGTCTTTGGACCAATCTTGACTTGTTTAGGCTTATGTACTTCAACCTTGGCCAAACACCCCCACACTTTAAGGTATTTAAAATATGGCCTACGATTATGCCATAATTCATAGGGCGTTTTATCAATACCTTTCTTGGGTATTTTATTAAGAACATAATTAGAAGTGAGTATTGCTTCCCCCACAAGTTGTCGGGTAGTTGAACTTATCAAAAGCGCGTTCATCATCTCTTTGAGAGTACGGTTTTGCGTTCGGCAACTCCATTAGATTGAGGGTATATGGAGCCGTTGTTTGATGAATTATGCCGGATTCCCAACATAATCCTTCAAACGGTGCTTCATATTCTCCACCTCTATCGCTTCTAATTTTCTTAATTTTCAAGTTAAGTTGATTCTCAACTTCTTTCTTATAAGTCTCAAAAGCCCCTAAGGCTTCATCCTTACTTCTTAAGAGATAAACATAGCAGTACTTAGTGCAATCATCTATAAATGTAATGAAGTACTTTTTACCTCCTCGAGTTTGCACTAGTTTTAAATCACATATGTCGGTGTGAATTAACTCGAGAGGAGTTGTGTCTCTTTGTATGGCATTAAATGGCGACTTTGTCATTTTTGCCTCAACACAAACTTCGCACCTATTAGTCGAGTCGGATTTAGTCATTTGGATTAAATCTTGTCTCGCTAATTTCTTAATGGTGTCGAGGTTTACATGTTCTAATCTATCATGCCATAAATTAGAACTTTCCGACAAGTAAACATAAGGAACACAACTTTTATTCATCGCACTTTGGCGGATCACAGTCATTACATTTATTTTAAAAAGGCCCTCCTCGAGGTAACCTTTTCCAAGAAACAAACCATTCTTGGTTAGTACAAATTTTTCGGATTCAAATACTAGTCTAAAATCGGCCTTACTAAGCAAAGCGCCGGACACCAAATTTTTACGAATGTCTGGGACATGCAGGACATCCAACAAGGTTACTTCTTTTTCGAAAGTCATCTTTAAAATCACGTTTCCAATGCCTTGAACATTGGAGGTCACAGAATTTCCCATGTAAAGCTTTCTTCCGGAGATGGGAGTATAGGAGGAGAAACTTTCTTTGTTACCACAAATATGGCGGGTAGCACCGGTATCTATCCACCAAGCCTTTGGATTCTCCTCCAAATTTGCAACGTTGGCCTCAAAGATCATTGCCGCAAAGTCTAGGTCCATGTGGTCAACATTATTCGCCTCTTTCTTCGGGAGACGACAATCCCTTGACAAGTGGCCCGGTTTGCCACAATTATAGCAAGACCCTTTGAATTTCTTCGAGCCCTTCTTCTTCCCTTTCTTAGCATTCCCGGCATTTTCGGAATGCTTTCTCTTTGTGCCACTTGTGCTAGCCTCGGCGAGATTGACTTTTGCCTCCATCTTGCCCTTAGCAACTTTGGCCTCATTGATTCTATTGTTCTCTTCAATTTGAAGACGAACAACAATGTCTTCCAAGGACATCTCTTTGCGTTTATGCTTGAGATAGTTCTTGAAATCCTTCCATGAAGGAGGCAACTTTTCAATGATAGAAGCAACCTTAAATGGATCATTCATGATCATTCCCTCGGCATCAAACCCATGTAGAATGATTTGGAATTCATCTACTTGAGTTGTTACCGATTTGAAATCGACCATCATAAAGTCAAGATACTTACCGACGACAAATTTCTTTGACCCGGCATCTTCTATCTTGTACTTCCTTTCCAAGGTGTCCCATAATGCCTTGGCTAACTCGACGGTGCTATATACATTGTATAGTGCATCGTCAAGTCCATTTAAGATGTAGTTCTTACAAAGAAAATTACCGTGAGCCCAAGCCTCCTTTGCCATTTGCCTTTGGGGATCGGGATCACCTTTTTCCACCGCTGGAGGATCTTCCTTTAAGAAGCGGTGCAAGCTTAAGGTGGTCAAGTAGAAGAGCATCTTCTGTTGCCATCTCTTGAAATCCACACCAATGAATTTTGCGGGTTTCTCACCATGACCGAGGTGATGAGTTGTAGGAGCGGGAGCAACATGGTTGAATGTAGTATCACCTTGCGAAGGAGGCGTCACATTCCCTTGACTTGATTCGGTGGAATCTTTCTCATTTGCCATCTTGATGATCTTGAAGAAGCGTCAATAACTTCTTACGATTGTTGGACAATTGTGTAAACTTCTCAAGAACTTAACAGAAAAACTGACTGAGAAAGAAACGGAGATTGAAAACAAACAAAATTAAGTCAAGTCTTGTATTAAATACAATCTCCGTAAGAAGTTATTGCCCCGCACAGGTGCTTACGGTTTGAATGGCAATCTTCTAGTAAGATAAAACGACTTATAAGTAAATGATAGGAGCACTCCAAATCAATTACTCTAACGAACAACACTTTGTTTTGAACTTTGGACTTTGAAGTATTGAATGCATCAATATGCAATGATTTGGGTATGTTTTTCTATCTTACTAGAGGGTAGGGAGGCTCAAATGACTGTGTATGTAAATTGAAATTCGGAGGGGAGGTAAATAAAGAGAGTCAAAGGGTTTGGTGGCTTTTCCCTTGAAAAGTCACAACTTTTCGGGTATAACAGCACTTGCACGGCCGTGTCCAATGAACTGCACGGTCGAGTGGCAAGGCAAGACACGGTGCATGGCCGTGACCTAGACACTTGCACGGCCGTGCAGAAGCTTCTTCAGCCTGCTCGTCAGCCCTTTAGCCACAACAAGTCCACACCAATTTTGGGACCAACCCAAAACACACTTTGACCCAATATTTAAGTTACAAATCATTTGTCATTAATTTCTCATTCACACGGAAATGGTTTTGAGACATTAAATGAGTTATATATAATCTACAACAAATGTAGATTACCATTTGTAACTAGTTCCGTTAACACATAACGAACTTCCGTTAGAAACTAGATCAACGTTAAGTTAAACTTAACTTTCCGTTATTCATTTCCAACCAGGATTGAGTAAGCTACTCGTAGGATCCTGCTCGTTCTGAGAACTACTGGTTGTGTACAACTCAAACAAATTTGGCCCGAAAGTTCATACCTTTGTTCAGGACCGGTTATGTGATAAATGGGGCCCTAGGCTAAGTAGTCAGTTGGGGCCCTCATTTTTTTTATCACCAATGGTAGATGGGCGATGACATTCTAAAATCTCTATTCTCTGCCCCTTATTTTTGCCACGTTGTTCTTTTTGTCCGAGGCCTTTTTTTATGTTTTTTCTTAAATTTTAGCATTCTTTTCTTCAAGGTCTCTCTTTTCATCATTCCCTAGATTTTAGATTTTGTTAATAAATGATTGAGATTCTTGACTAGTGAATATTGATAATTAGGTTGGGTAAATATTTTTTATTTGAAATAATTCTGAGTAATTTAAAGAAATATTATAATAAAATTATAATGATAATCACAAAGTATTCAAATAACTACTAGGATAATATTAAGATGATTATTGAAGATAGAGAAAATTGTAAATAATTTAATATTCTAGAAGAGTACTAAATTTTTTGACAAATATAGCTAATTATGAGCATCATTTAGTATTCTAGAAGAATATTAAAAAAAGAATGCAAGCAAGCTGATACTAGAAATTGAACATGGCCAATTTACTTTTTGACTGCCTCCTAAATCACTTGGCCACTTTAGTATATATGTAAATTTTTATTTATTTTCGAAACTAGGATGATACTCTCTATATTTTATTAATAAGAAATGAAATTACAAATACGGTGGGAACATGACAATCACAACCACCAGGAAAGTAAATACATCAAATCTAACGCTAATGGGGAGGGGGGTCCGATTCCATTTGGAATGGCCCAATACGAATGGAGAATAAAGGGGGAATTGTAACAAAACAAGTGAAGCCAAAGTGTGAATGAAATTTCAATCTTTATCTTACAGCATAAGTTTCCCTTTAGAATGAAACTCAATGTGCATAGCATAGACCCAGGGATCGTGTGGCCTAATGGATAAGGCGCAGCGGGAGATTGTGGGTTCAAGTCCGATCGATTATCGTATGTTTGATTCCTTTAACTACCCATTTGTCTCTTTTATGAAACTTACCTAATCTATAGTATAAATGGTAGTTGTCCATTTTATCATGTGTTACAGTACTATAAATAGTTTCAATGACTGAATTTCTCATTTTGTCCTCACTATTTTGTTCCTTTCCCATTTTGTCCTAAAAAAAATTTAAATTAAAAAAAAAAAACATGTCCTCGAACACAGGCTTAATTAAAAAAAAAAAAAAGAACGTATTCTCGAACACGAGCTTATTCCAGTAATATACCAATCCAAGAGGAATCATGTCAACAAGTCAAATAAAGAAACCCTAAAGATACCACCGAATAGAGACAAAGTCACCAAGTAATGTAGGTAAGTTTCTTTATTTGTGTTTTTCAAATGAAGTCCTAGCTCTCTCTCTCTCTCTCTCTCTCTCTCTCTCTAACCATCTTTTGTGCAACTTTACTTAAAACTAGTGCTAAAATGACACTCTTTTCTTAAAGGCCTGCTTTGAATCTTGAAATGGATCAGATAGAGCACAAGTACATAGATGTGAATGGCCTGAAGCTTCATGTAGCCGAGTCCGGAACTGGTGAATCAGTAGTTATATTTCTGCACGGTTTCCCTGAGATATGGTACTCCTGGAGGCACCAGATGATCGCCCTTGCCAAAGCCGGTTATCGGGCCATTGCACCAGATTACAGAGGTTACGGTCTATCAGATCCACCACCGGTGCCTGAAAACGCCACCATCTCTGATCTTCTTGATGATCTCCTAGGAATCATTGATGCCCTTAACATTTCTAAGGTACTTCCTCTAATTAATCTTTTTTTTTTTTTTTATTTTGGTTACCAAGAAGAAAAGTATTTATTGAAGAAATATTATGCACAGGTATTTCTGGTTGGAAAAGACTTTGGAGCTAGGCCAGCTTACATATTTGCCCTTCTCCATCCTGAGAGGGTCAAAGGAGTTATAACACTGGGCATTCCACACACACCCCTTAATGCCCCTCCTACGTTCCGTAAATTTCTACCTGAAGGCTTCTATATCAATAGATGGGAGGTATCTTTATCTGTCCTTAATTATTTTTATTCCACACACACCCCTTAATGCCCCTCCAGCACACCTCAGAAATTTGAATTTTTTTTTTTTTACCTGAGTCATCGATTATATATATATAATTTTTTTATAAATATAAAGTTATTTTTTACTGTTGTTATTGTTTACAATATTTTTTAAATATCAAAGCCCACGCGATTCCAAAATCCTGGATGAGCGTCTTTGACATGATATCTGAAACATGTGGATGATCATTTCAGGAACCAGCAGGACGAGCTGAAGCTGATTTTGGGCGGTTTGATGCTAAAACAGTTGTACGTAACGTGTACATCTTGTTCTCCAAGAGTGAACTACCAATTGCTGGGGAAAACGAGGAAATAATGGATTTGGTAAAAGCTTCTACTCCATTACCTTGTTGGTTTACAGAGGAAGATCTTGCAGCCTATGGAGCTTTATACGAGAATTCTGGATTTCGTACTGCATTGAAAGTCCCTTACAGGTTTATTTCTAAACTCCACAATCCGTTTTCAAGACACATTATCACGAATTGGGGCCTATACAGTCCAACTTGCACAAAATTCTGAAATCCTTTTAGAATGTAACTCATGTTACTGTAATATACATGTAACTCGTATTACTATAATGTTCTTGCTAACCCGTGTTATTAAAAGATGCAACTCATGTTAGTATATAATGTAACTCATTTACTATAAAAGTGCAGTTGAGTTGAGGCCCCCACAGGCCCCGGATAAGCATCATGACTTAATAATTTATAACAATATCAAATGAATGGTGGTGTAGGTCTTTGAATGAAATTTTCGACATAGAAGATCCAAAAGTTAATGTTCCAAGTCTGCTGATTATGGGGGAGAAGGATTACATTTTGAAATTTCCGGGAATGGAGGATTATGTGAGAAGCGGACAGGTTAAATATTTTGTTCCAGATTTGGAGATTGTATATATACCGGAAGGAACGCATTTCGTTCAGGAACAGTTTCCCGAACAGGTGAATCAGCTTCTCATCAACTTCCTCGGTAACCATATATAGTTGATTCCTGGATTCGAGTTTGTTAAAAGAGCCTGCATTTCTTTTTGTATTTCATTCTGTTTTTCTTTCTGGTGATGAGTTGATATTGCTTGCTTGAAGAAATGGTGGAAAATATGACAACTGACAAATGTGGGATTTTAATTATTTTTCAATAAAATAGACTCATTATCACATAGTATGATTGCTATTTATGATAATTACAAGGCCAAGGGAAAATATGAGAATCCAAAAAATGTGGATCTAATAACTTTATAACAAATTAAATATTCACCTAGAGATATTTTTATTATAAAATGAACATTAAAGTAATCAGAAATGGAGTGTTTGATTTGTTATGTGAATGACTTTTCAATAATAGTAGAAAGAAACAGGCCAAATTAAAATGTGAATTTGAAACTTGCTATATCTTTAGTCCTGCTTGCAGTCGGCCTTCTGCAGTCCAAAAAATTTAACATTACTTCCTTTATTTCAAAAAATAATTACTCCCTCTGTCCCAGACCATGGATATATGGGGTGGATTTCACGCTTCTTAAGAAATTTTTTAAAAAATGAATAAAAGTTAAATGTGGGATAGAGAATAGTAGTTAAATGTGTGGTAGGGAATAGGAGAGAGAATGTAAAAGTTAAATATGTGATAGGGAATAGGAGAGAGAATGTAAAAGTTAAAAATATTTAATAGGAGAGAGAATGAGTGGGAGGAATAGTAGTTAAATGTATGGTAGGGAATATGAGAGAGAATCTATAAGGGTATAATGAATGGTTTTTTTGTAAATATATGGAGTTGATAAGGGTATAAATATATTCAAAAACTTGTCATTTATGGAAATGAACTCTTGGTCTGGGACGGACCAAAAAGGAAAGATGAACCCTTGGTCTGGTACGGAGGGAGTATTTTTTAAAATGTTCATTGAGATGAATGAAGCAATATTCATTTTTTTTGGACAAGAAAGAAATTCTACTTCTTATAAAAAATATTTCCTTTATTTCAAAAATGAATATTACTTTCGTCCGATAATTAATACTCCCTCCGTCCCAAAATGTTTGTCCCATTTGACTTTTTTGTTGAACTTTAACCACAAATATATGACAATTTAATTATGTTCATGAAATTTTAAAAATTTATATTGATTCACCATTAATAATATTATCAACAACTTTTAGAATTTCATGAACATGATTAATCTCTCATAAATTTGTGGTCAAAGTTCAACAAAAAAGTCAAATGGGACAAACATTTTGGGACGGAGGGAGTACTACTTTCTATATAAAAAAAAATTAACATTGCTTCCATCGTTTTGTACTTTTTTTTTTTTGCTTTTATTAAATTTATTTGGTGATTTTTCCCCTTTTTAATATATTTGTGTTTTTAAGTCATTTATTTGTTTTTTTAAGAATCGATTAAATGTATTTATGATTTGTTGGTTAATTAAAATATTTATATGTGGGTTTTGAAATAAGAAAATAATTTAGTATACGAAAAGAAACAATGTGTAAATTTAAAAAATTGTTGCTTTATGTTTTCATTTATATTTATAATTTCATTATAACCATTTTTTATATATAAAAAAAAGAGAAACAATGATATCGCCATGCATCGCACGGGAGTACTGCTAGTATGACTAAAAACAACTATGAACATGACTATAAACAACTGTGAATTAAGAAAAATAAAAGACATTTTTATGCAAAAATTATGAACTTAACTAAAACAATTGTTAACTTAACAAATATATCAAATAATCTTATAAAATAGCAAAAATAGAGGTTATAAAAGACTAAAAACATTTGAGAACTTAACTAAAAATAATTGTGAACTCAACAAATATGTCAAATAATCTCATGAAATTGCAAAAATAGAAGTAATAAAAGACTAAAAACAATTGTGAACATAGCTATAAAGAATAGTGAACTTAACAAATATGTCAAAGAATTTCATAAAATTGCAAAAATAGAGACAATAAAAATAAAATAGAAACAATGATATTGTCGTACATCGCACGGAAGTACTGCTAGTATGACTAAAAACAACTATGAACGTGACTATAAACAACTGTGAATTAAGAAAAATAAAAGACATTTTCATGCAAAAATTATGAACTTAACTAAAACAATTGTTAATTTAACAAATATATCAAATAATTTCATAAAATAGCAAAAATAGAGTTAATAAAAGACTAAAAACAGTTGAGAACTTAACTAAAAACAATTGTGAACTCAACAAATATTTCAAATAATCTCATGAAGTTGCAAAAATAGAAGCAATAAAAGACTAAAAACAATTGTGAACATAGTTATAAAGAATTGTGAACTTAACAAATATGTTAAAAAATCTCATAAAATTGCAAAAATAGACAATAAAAGACTAAAAAAACAACCATGAACTTAACTAAAAACAACCGTGAATTAATTAAATGATAGCCATTTTCATGCATAAATTATGAATTGAGCTAAAATAATTGTGAAACTTCTCGTAGTTGTTTTTGGACCATTGTGAAAAATAAATGTAAACTTATAAAAAACAATTGTGAACTTTTCAAATTTGTTTTAGATTATATGTTAATGCTACTAGTTTGATTTATTTTGACGATACAAACACAAATAGTCTTGAATTTTATTTTTTATTTTTTTAACTTCTGAATTTTAAAATATTTCATTTTAAAGTTTTGAGGAAAAAAAATGAGGGAGTGACAACTGACCCCTTAAGGACACGCGTGTCCATCTATAAAGAGAGGACCTTCCGAAATATATTTGTGATCGTTTTTTTTATTAGAGAATTAGAGACGATTTGGTAATTAGCCCTTTGGAAAAGAAAAAAAAAATTGATATGATTATCTTGACGTTATGTCTATAGCTTGGTTGACGTTGGCTGCAATTTCAAATCTCTTAAATATCCTTCCACCATGGAACAAATCAAACCAAATGTTTTGTTTATTTCTAAAATATCCTATTATAAATCAGTCTATAAAGATTTGAGATCAAAGGAATAAACGAAAAACAAAATATCTATAAAGATTTTGCTATCATTTCAGTAATATACATATACAGATATCTAGGCCAGGCTTCCACCGAGACGGTGAAAATTGGCCATGCAATAACAGGTTAAAACAAAAGACAAATAAAAATCTGGTCAATAACAAAGACTATGTTAGTAAGACGTTGATAATATCCTGCAACGATCCCATCTTCAATGGCCATCATTTACCTCTACCACAAATGGTGGATTCGGTTGAAGCTGTACACAGAGGATTGTCATGAATCAGCTTCTTGAGCCTTCAAGGCATTCTACATGATTCAATTACTTCCTGCACTGTTGTTTGGGTCTCCCGAGATATCATGTTCAGCGCCAAATGAAATTCCTACACATTTGTAATGCCAGCTTATAATTAGATAAAACTAACATACCTTCAAAGATATATATATATATATATATATATATATATATATATATATATATATATATATATATATATATATATATATATATAGAGAGAGAGAGAGAGAGGGAGAGGGAGAGAGAGAGAGAGGAATGATATACCAAAAATCTCTCCAGGACAGGTACCAGAATGGACAGCTTGTGATCGGGAAGACATTCAGCAATGGCATTACGTATGCTCTTACTGTCATTTAAAGAATGGTATTAGCGACAAAAGTAGACGGAGTTCTTGCAAATGGGAGTAAAATAGAAGAATCTCACCTTTCAGTGGAAAGAAATGCTAAGAGAAGAGCTGAATAAGCTTCAACAATCATTTTTTCTGCTTCTTTCTCCCCCTGTATTATAGGATCCTCATCATCCTGTATCAAGCATCAAGAAAATTAAGCACCGCGTAGAAATTCACCTGAACAATAGTTTATTGACCATTGGCAGGAAAATATCACTCAGAGAAATCTCATTGTAAGGAAAAATTCAATTTTTTCAAGAGCAAACCTAAAAGATGATATGTCTTGATCCAAAAATCATTGATTCACAGACAAGAAATGAAAGAAATGGCAACAACACTGTTATCCAAATAACCAGTAGAATTGGTTTGCTTTCTTCTGGACCAAAGAAGCATAAGACAGGGAAGGAGTGACCTAGATTTATATCGGTCTTTTTCATTTCAGAGACACTCAAGGGAATCTTTAAAATAAACATCGAGCAAGATAAGTACTCTGCAAATGATTATCCCTTTGGATTAAAAGCATGGATTCAAATAAGCGACTTCTACTATGATAATTTGAATTGCATAAATCAATTTAAAGAAAAAGTGAAACTGATGTGGGTCATTTCACTTACCAACGTAGAATGTTTTCCTTCTTCAGCTGCCTCACCAGCCCCTTGGTTGGCCAAAAAGATGGCACACAGCAACGCAATAACATCTCTAGTTTCATCCTCAAAACCTTCTGGGGTAGGCAGTGAAATACAGGTTGAAGCTAGACGTAATCTGCAGCAAATGTTGCACGGAATTTTAACTAGTGATTTTTTGCTTTAAATTTATTAATTTCTTGAAATTTCAAATTATATAAATCACTTTAAGTAAGAGCATGTACAGAAAGTACAGGAGTTAGAAACATAAACTCAAGAGAAGTGTTAAACAGAAAATGGGTAAAACATTGCACTACCTATAGCGGGATATAAAGGAACTAGTGAATAATGGAAAGAAAATAATTTAGATATCATCAATTGCAACTAAACATCAAAATAAATTAAATGGAGCAAATGGATTCTGAGAAAGATTACCTGTTTCGACCATCCTTCTCAATTAAATTGACAAGCAAGCCCAAAATAGCGACAAGAAAATCCAACTCTTGATCATTGAGATGCCCATCATTTTGATGCTCAATTTCAACAACTGACTTTCCTCTTGGCTCATTGAAAGTAGGCAAATGTGAGCTGAACAACGGAAAATGTCTTCCTATTAAAGAAGACAATGTCTCTAATCCTCCACATGCGGCAATTTGCTGGCAGCCAACTGGGTTGTCATTTGTCAAGTTCATAAGCACCTGCCAAAAGAAGTTCAAATGACCCTCAAATTGCAATTTCTGTATCTAGGTTGGACAGAAACACAGTAGATTTTACCACAAGAAGAGCTTGGTTACATTGCTGAAGGACAAGATATGAATCAGGAACTATACTAGAGACAAGACGTATCAGTTTAATATTAGTTCTCATGCTGCAATCAGATGATTGACCATACTGAACCAGTTGTCTTAAACTCCCTCCGTCTCAGAATAAATGTCTCATTTGACTTGTCAACTTTTATAGGAAGGTGCTTTGCTAGTTTGCACATTGCTAGTGCAAAGATAAAATTGCACCAAGTCTCATTCCTTATTTAGAAACACAAAATTTATTTTGGGACGGACCAAAAAAGAAAAGTGCGACATTTATTATGTGACTGAGGGGTTCAAATCTGATTACCAAATGGAGCAAAAAAACGCTTTTCACCTTTATCACGCTGCACAAAATCAATTATGTGAATCTCTTTTCATCAAAGGGACGTCCTGTCACACAAATTTGGAGCAAATAGATTTACCTTGACTGCTGCGAGGAGGCAATCTGCCAGAAAATTACATTTCTCTTGATCGACAGCAGATGAACAAGAAGCATCCAGAAAACGAAGACACTCCTTGTTACTTGATTCTTGTTGACTCAGCACCATTAGAGTTTGATTTCCTCCTTCATGCTCTCTAATTGCTGCCTTGCCTTTTTGCGCTTGAGATACATTATGTTTCCCTGCTAATAAGTCCCACTTGGATGGTTCAACTTCATCTTCATCAAAAGCAAAAGGATCCTGGCTGTCCTCCACAAGTTTAAATCTTGTGTCTTCACTAACCTCAGATTTCTTTCCAAGACCCAGCTTTATCCATGAACTATTATTACTTGTACGTGCCACATTATTTGAGCTACTTGATATTCCACTGCATGAGCCAGACGTTGAGGAAGTGATTCTCATCTTTAATAAGTTGGCATCACCGGAAGCCACGCTATTATTTTCAGAACTGGACTTTAAAAATCCTAACTGATTATTGGGTAATCGTTGACTATTTTGAGAAGAACCCGCGCTACAGTACTCTACAGACGAGGTGATGGACGAGATATCAATGATATCCACTGCTGATTCAGAAAAAGAAATCATAATGGAAGGCTGCCTTAAAGTACAGATAATGTACTTTATCTAACAACTAAAGGTATTAAGCATGATACATTCGAGTGTACGCTTTCCTCAAATCATTTTCTATCTTGTGCTTTTTGATTGTGCAACAAATGAATATAATCTTTCAACGCTGTGAATTCCTACATTCCCAGTGCAGGAAGAGGAACGATATAACGGAAATATCAAATGTACCTTTATCATCTAACAGTAAAGGTATTTCAGATGCATGTGCAGTCCCGTTAGAAAGATCACTACATCTCTGATTGTTGGAACTTCCTGGAGAACTTATGAGCAAGGAGACACCTGTAAGCCAGTAGCAACAATCACCACAAACTACATTAAGTAATATTATACTCCCTCCGTCTACAAATGAGCGTTCATTTTAGTTTATCAAGCAAGTTAAGAAAGTTAACTTTTAAGCACTTTTACTAGCACATGTGCATACCCTTGTTGATCACAGCATATGATTGCAAATTTAGATTATGATTAATTCAAAGGTGGATTTAGTAACTTCACTAGAAAACGGACAATCATTCCGGGACAGTTTGTCTTTCGTTTCTTAATGGATACTCATTGAAGGACAATTTTTTTTTTTTTGAAATGGACATTCATTTGGGAATGGAGGGAGTAGATGCCAACATCACCAATCATCATATTACAGTATTAGCTGTTTTCCACAAATTATTTTCACTTATCTGGATAAAAAGAAAGAAAATGTAACAGATGCAACTTCCAAGCCGAGACATACCAGAGAGAATCTTGATAACGCTTATAATAAGTTTTGTGAAAGACTGATGGGAACGTTTATAATTCAACTCTCCTTCAGTCCCAAGCAAATGGTTCTGGAATGCGATGAGCACAAGTCAGATGGCATAGCCAACAACACAGGCAACATAACTTAAGGACAGATTTCATAGGGTTTACCTGGTTCTTGTTACTAAGAAATGTAGCATTTTCCATGATTTTCAAACACTTCAAAAGCACCACTAGGCTTTCCAAGTTCACATTGTTTCTTGGCTCTAAGGAAGATGAATGTTGTTCTAACCATCCCTGCAAGCACAAGTTTACAGGAAGATCAGTACGAGTAAACTTCTCTAGGTCAATTTCACATATAGAATACAAAATACTGCCTACAGCCAAAACTCACAGTACAAATATGACATCCCTTCCCATTTTCAAATGCTAACTCAAGTCTGTACTCATCAATTAAAATATTTTTTCGTCAGCACTGACTATCACAGTTCCCAAAGCCCATCCCCAGATTTACATTATTAACAAAGCAAACGGCCAGTATAAACAACTTGTATCCCAACTGACACCTCTCCATCCCAATTTACGAGACAAGTTATGTAATTGGTTAGACATCACATCCTAACCATGATGGCAAGACTAGCGAATAAGAAATCAAGCTATGTAGGTTTTTCAGATGGAGGTCGGAATAGAAGATTAAGATCTTCAGCATTTTCCATAGACAAATAGATGTGTATTAACTGTGTTACAAGTTACAGTGGCACCACTGACACTATCCCAAATATACAGACTTGGGAAATAAATTGCAGATCTCACTTTCTCAATATTTACTACTTCCTCGGTCCTACTTAAAGAGTTGTGTTTTTCTTTTTGGGTCATACCATTAAAAGAGTAACTTTCCTTTTTGGGTCATCCTTTAAATAAATTGACTATAGTTATTTTCGTTTCCTGCCTAGTTTGAATTCAAATGTTGCCTACTTGTTTGATATCAAATGTTTTGAGGGGTAATTTAGAAAATTAATCAATTGTACTATATGCAAACCACTATCTTTAAATTGCATGTTTTAAAATTAAACATCTTCAAGTAGGATGGAGGGAGTACTGATCAGTACTGACCAGTCATTTAAGTCCTTTTGATTACTGAAATGGTGAACAAATTAAGAGAATAACAAGCTCATACCTCCATTGTGACATAACAGTTCTTAGTGACTTCAAAGACTGCATCAAGCCCTCCATGCTCTCGTAGTTTTTCCTTGAAATTACCACCACTATTTCGGACAACCCCAGAGGTTTCTAGATCAAAACAAGTAAATACGGATAAGGGCGCCAGTACAACAATCAAAATGGATAACAAGAACCTGTTAAAACATGTAAGAGAAGTGAAAAGCAAAAAAATCATACACAACAAGAAATTGAAGAAGTTTTAGACCGTATCTACTTAAATTGAGTATGTATGTAAGAAACTTCAAACTTGCACTAAAGAGATCAAATTTAGTTCTAGAAATTCCTTAAATTAAAAATGTAGCATATTGAGGCTGTAAATAATTTTTTCTAAGAAAAAACACTGATGTAGCTATTTATCAGATTGGAATCATAAAAAGTCATATATACACTACAATAGTAACATGCATTATCCTCATGAGACAACTTGGGTCTCATCTAAATGCTGTTCACATGGACTATGATTACTTGGTATACCATTCCTAATTCTGCCAATGGGCTGTTGTCCTGCCAATTAGACCCCAACGCACCTTAAGATCCTTTTGAACTCTGAAAGGAAGTTAAGTTCATAGTTCGAATGTACTAAATGAAGAAACCTCTTCAGGGTATTTTGCCATTACAAGTTAATGATGTATAGATACTTAGGACATAATGCTGATAATGACCTCGGAGAAGTGTTGACATTGATACATTTTAACAGGAGTAAATGGTTTCAAGCAAACCTTCCAGAGAAATAGTAGATAAGCAAGCCTTCTCCATTGTCAGTAAAGCAATCCATTTTGGAGACAACTCCGGTTTTTCTTTAACATCATTATTTCCATCTCTTGGCTTCATGTCTTTAAAATTAACAAGGATTTCCTGAACTTTGACTGAAATTGCAGCCGATGTGGAATCTTCTCCTTTACTATCCTGAAAGATAGCAGATTCCTTGCGTAAGGCTACAAGTTTACTGCCAAGTGTCGCTACTTTCTCTTTAGTAGCTAAAGCAGTTAGTGGCCTCAGCAGTTTTAGCAGGAAGTTGATGGAATTAGGTGAATCCAAACGATGATCTTCTTGACCCTGAAAAAGTAGAGTTCAAAATCATTAAGGCTCGTAAGAGTAGACACATGTAGACATCTGTATAACGGATAGTCAGACACAGTACAAACACATAAAACATCTAGGAATATAAAAAATGTTGTCCTACAATTCAGTTTTATAATCTCATCGACACATCTAAACATGAGAACATGGTGTATGTAAATTTTGACAGTGATCAAACTTTGGTTATAGTGTATGTATGAACCACCCTCTTCTCACAACATTGTCACCTACACTAGACTAAGACATAATTAAAGATAAACTTACTAGCCGTTGGTAGTATCCAGAATTATTTTCTGTTTCTACTTAATTATTTTCTTTATTGGGCCAGGATTGGGGAAGCAGGTGGATGCATAGAAGATCTGTAGATGCTCTGAGGCACAGTATGGGTCTGTATAGTACTTCAGCAATTTAAGAAATGTAACCATTACAAATATGGTTACACCGGTTATAAGATACCTGCAACTGCTCAGAAAAATCATACTCTTTCCCTTATTTACAGACACGTGTAGAGATAAGTCAACATGTGTATAGTCAGCACTTACATCGCTGGTCAAAATGTAGAAGAGAGCTGCAGCAGCCAGGTTGCTCGGTGCGTCATCAAAGCTGAGTCCCAAAATAGCATTAATGATTGTCTTCGCCATGCTGCAATCATGATCATTAGACAATTAGCCACGCACTACAAACAGGGATGAACTTTGAGCACTCACAATTCAAGACACAAATTTTTAAAATGTTCGATGTTCGAATCATGTAAACACAGAAAATAAATGGTATGCTTGATGGGTGAGTTTTTGCTTCATAACAGCAGCAGTCTATAGTAGACTAAGGGAGAACTCATCAGGGTTGATTAATCGAAAATGAAGCACACATTGCTCAGCTTAATCACTTCAATGCAGAGGTACAATTCTTAAATTACAAGAAAAACTCTTTAGACCCATTTGTTGATAGGAATGCAGCGAGAAAGTCCAAGATGTAAAATTTTCTCAGCAACCTACAGTTTTATAGCTGTTATTTAATCAGAGCAAAGGTTAAGCAAAGATAGTGCCACAATTCAACCATGGTAGCTACATAGAAAAATACTGGAGGCTTTAGAAGCCGGTGAGCCATGTCCTAGCTCAAGTACCTTCGGATCCAAGGGAAAGTGCCCTCAACAAAATTATGATAATAGTAGCTATTTAATTTTTGAAAGAATTGGTAAGTGCATAGGATATAGTAGGTTAGAATTACACTAAATAATGACGTAATTATTAGAGAATTAAGCTTGGAGCTTTGAATGTGCTTCTAGCAATCTCTTGTCAGGGTAGGTTATTCCAATATCTAAGTTTTCTCTAAATCCAATCCTATTCTGAATCCAAATACTCATGGCAATTCACATACTGAGCATTAAAAAGGCATCCCCAAGAAGCACGATAAATGGCAAATTCCTCCACCTAGATTCATGCCACCAGATAATCTATTATCAACTCTTGGTTAAAAGTTTCCTTTGGAGCACCATCTTTTAGAAATCATATTTGAAGCTAAAGTTTTACATAAAATAGCTAGGCCAAAGCAACTCACTAATATCAAATTTAAATTACTAACCTAGTATATGATTTTCTTCCTATTATGAGGATATCCAGAGCTAAGACTATCCGAAAATGATAGATATGCTTAAAATAGTCCTAAACTTCATTCAGTGAGGAAGTGAAATGAAAATGAACTAAAAACTGAGTCATCCAGTAAAATCTAAAATCTTGCATCTACCCTGCGAACAATATTTCATATTTTTTTCTTAATTTCTTAATATGGCAGAATGTATCAGGCTCTAAAGCTAGCGAAAATAATTATAATTACACACCATAACCACGTCACAGGTTGATTGCCCCCAAAAATGAAAGAAACAACCAAATCGAAGCACAACTATAAGAACAATGACATTGAATGCACAATTGAGGCAATACCACAAATGGGTTGTCAGCAAAATTCAAAATTTTGAAAAGGAGTTCATACCCCTGAGTTCTCAAGAGCCGGCGTTGTTGCAGGGTACCACAAATCGTCAACAAAGACAGCAAACTAGCCCGTCTAATCCTTACCGGCTCCCTTTCTCAATCCATCCAACGCAAAATCAACCTCATCAACATGCTCCATCATCTCCCCAACCTCCTGCGTCTCCATCAAGGTAGCCGTCTCAATCACCTTCTTCCTATCATTCCCCAAAGACTTCATCTGTTTCTTGGCATGCCTCGCCTTCTTCGCCTTCCTTAACTCGCTACCGTCGCCGCCGTCTTCCAACCACTTCTGCTTTCTTGGGGGCAAAATCGCCAATTGACGCGAATCCTGCGACGAATTGAAGTTGTAAGGGTCGGAATCGAAAGACCACTGAGCAGTTGAATCTTGGGAGGAGAAATGGAAGCCGTAGATATCTTCTTGGGGTTGGGAGAGGGAATTCTCGAAGCCACCGCTGCCGTTGTCGTCGTTGAATGGTGAAGGAGGATCGGAATCGGAGTAGCTATTACGGGTAAGGCTGTTGTCGCGGCTCCGGCGACCATAGGTTCTAACGATCATTTTGAATTTCCCAAAGCTGCTGAGAAATTCAAAAATTTCATACGAAGAGAGATAAGAGGATACTAGGGGAATTAAATTGGGGGAGAAGGGTAAAATATGAAATTTTGGTAGGGTTTTGAGTTTTGAAGGTTTCTTGAATTTTGAAGATTTTGAATTCGCAGATCCTCTTCTCTCCCAGCTGAGAGAGAACACAGAAGAGAGAGAGAGAGAGAGAGAGAGAGAGCAAGAGCTTTTTAGAGAGAGAGAGAGAGAGAGGGTAGTCCAGCTGAGATGTACGTTACGGAACACTATTTGGACTTCGGGTTTTTTATGGAGAAATTAGATTTATTAGGAGGGTAGTTTTGATATTTCAAGCAGGTGGTAGCTGTGGATTAGATCTTCACCGTTGGTTGTTGATTCGAGTCATATAAGTGGAAGCATCAAATGCAAAATTGATAGAATGTTCGTAGTTCAAGCTAAACCGTTAAGATTTGGTAAAAAAATTGAGAAAAAATGTTAATGAAATGAGCGTTTTGGATAGTTAAGATTTGGTAAAAAAATTGAGAAAAAATGTTAATGAAATGAGCGTTTTGGATATAAAAATGTGATAAGAATCATTGGCGAAAAGTTGTTGAGAGGGTGAAGGAGAAAAGTATTGATGCTGCAACAATCGTGCCCTAATCAATCTCCGTTCAGCTGTAAGATCAATTTTCTGATTTTTTACCTGAAAACAGAACCCACGACTAGCCGAAATGGTCTCCGGAGAAAACCCTCGGACGTGAAAATAAGTATGGTGATTTGAGAGCTAAAATATTATAATGAATGATGTATTCAGAATAACAAATAGCAATTACCTTGAAACGGTTGACGTTGTCTTGTATTTATAGTTATTGATGAGAGATATAATTGTGGTAGGATTGTATTAAATCCCTATAATTTCGGATCAGATATGCATAAGAGATCTTGTCCATGAATAACTCCTGATTTGTAGGAAGTCCGTTATGGAAAGAGTTGTATTCACGCCAGGACTTTGTAGGTCGTCACGTAATATGGGAGGTCGAGGTCGCCTGTTGAGTCTAGGTCGACCTGACTGATTGGGTAGGATCGGGCTGTACCCGAAATAGTGTCTGGATCGTAATGTCGGACCAAGCTAGGTCGGGACCGTCTGAGGTCGGACAGTGAGCTAGGTCGACTGATCACGTTGCTGGGCCATGGGTCTAGTAATAATTGGGTCTAGCCCACTGAAAATGTGGTGGCAATAATATGTAGATAACTGGGCTGGATCGTTGGGCCTAGCCCGACACTTTTATTCCGTTCAGCGGCCCCCAACTTTCTAAGTTGATATTTGTCGACCAGGAAGTTTGAGAAATTTTGATGAAATTTGAAGTAGATCGTAGGTCGATGATCGAGCTGTTGTTTGGTCGACCAATGGTGACGTGGCTCAATCCTGGACGTTTATTTCGGACGGCTGGATTGGTAGAGGCGCCGTAATTCTGTAATCATTGCTATTTTGACGCTTGGAAACTGCCTTGGAAACCGCTTCTCTGCATTGAATGTGATGGAACCGTTTGAATTTTCACTTTTCCGTTTCAATTAAGGAAAAATATAAAAGGGAAAATCCTTTTCCTTTTCAAATTTTTACACTTTATGAGCATTGGATTTTCTTCAGCAAGAACTGCACCGCAGCAACTGGAGAGTTCAACCTAGCCAAACCTTCGTCTCTTGTAGTAAACCCTTCTTCCCCAAAATCAATCAAGGTACCTCTCTCATCTTCCTGTTTTTAAGCTTAATTTAATTTTTTTTCCTTAGATTCCGCCATGGCTAGGACCTTTAGTAGTGAACCAGGAGCTTGGTACGGCTATTGTGTTGCGAATCATAGGGTATACAAATGTCTAGGTAGAATGTGGAAAGAGATACCCATTGAGGAGTGCGTAACCATTATGACTAGGTGGGGCTTGCAATTTGATGAACTTGAGCTTCCTGTAGGAGACGAGTTAGGTGATTAAGGGATTGACGACCCAAGAATCGTTGGCTTCCACCTTTTCCATGAACTGCTAGATCACTTAGTGTTATGTTATATAAGGGGACCCCAAAAACCTTCCTTCCTTAGGAATAATCAAAGCTTCCCAGGGAAATCTAGGTCGCCCTTAGGTAGGTCGTATGAGTCTGTATGTAGGACTGATTCCCCTGTTTCTTCTTCTTCAGATATGTCGACCCAAGCATCAGCGAGCTCCTCCTCTGACAGGATCGTGGATGCTTTCTGTTCGAAGGCTGTGCCAGGTCGCAATGAAAGGGGGTACGTGGTCCCAAAGCCAGAGACTGGGAAGAAGAGTGCTGACTCCAGGATAGAGCTTCTCTACAGCTTTTATGAAATAGATAAAGGGAACTACCAACTCACTCATGTCACTCCTCGAGAGAAGAAAACTCATGGATGGGAGCATTGGGCGCTGGATCCTACGAGAGTGGCCTTCTTCTATGGCCAATTTGAAGCTGTATTGAGACTCCCACTGGACTCCTTTATTTGTGAATTTCTGGAGTGTATGAATGTTGTCCCCATGCAGATAGGAGCCAATTCTTGCAGGGTATTAGTGTGTTTTGCCATGGTGTGTCGTTTCTTAGGATATGAGCCTTGCATGAAGGTTTTTAGATAGTTCTCCAAGGTGGCCTTTGACAAGAGAACTCAAGGGTATAGTACTCCAGCTAGGACTAAGGCCCCCAAGTTGTTTGTCAATCTCCCTGATAAAGTGACGGGCTGGAATACTCACATGATTTTGGTCGAGAGCCGATCTGGCTGGGAGTTTCCTCTCCCCACTAATGAGTTAAAGGATCTAAAGGAGGAGGAATACTGGGACCCTGACTGGTACAAGGATCTGTCTGATAGATTGCATTTGGTCGCTGATAGAGGGCCAATTAGTTGGGAGTTGCTGGGGAGCAACAAAAATAACTTTATACAGGCGGGGATGCTGATAGGAGATGATGATGTAGCTCCTTTAGCTCTGATTGTGAGAGGTCCCATGTATCCTGACTGGGTAACCCATGCGCTAGGGAAATTTTCTGATAAGTATGGCTTGTGTCGTAAGACCCCTGACTACTGTAGGGTTAACGGCGAGCACGTTGGTGGTAAGTATTTACTTATATCTTTGAGTGTGCTAATTAACTGCTAGCTCGTAGTGTTTTTTGCTCGTACGTATATGTAGAACCTTTTTAGCTCGTATATGCATGTAGAACTTTTAGCTCATATATGCATGTAGAACTTTTAACTCGTACATACATGTAGAACTTTTAGCTCGTACATGCATGTAGAATTTTTTAACTTGCTCGTATTTTGCTTGCTAGGTCATGCTTTGATAATTTCCTCCTCATGGTTTCTTGCAGTTCTCACCCCTGAACAGCAAGCGAACATGGTTCGTATTATGAGTACTAACCAACGAAAGAAGAGGGCTAAGGGTCATAGAGCAGCTAACGCTCGAGCTGGTAGAGAGAAGGAGGCCGAGGAGAGAAATAAGCTGCTGCCCAAGGTAAGATTGGGAATGGTCCCCCTTGAGGAGCTCGAGGTCGAAGACCCTGCTACAAGTGAATCTCCCAAAGATCAGGCTGCTAGAGCTGGAGCAGCTGAGCTGAACCTGGAACCCATGCATGAGGATCCTCCGGCTGGGGGTAAAACACCTGTGGTCGACGTAGATGATGAGGAAGAAGATGAGGACGATTGACCTCTTAATACCAAGAAAAGGTCCAAACCCAATCCCTCAACTAAAAAAGGGGAGGCTACTGGCAGCAGCAAACAGATCCCCACCACCCCACTTTCTTATCCCGAGCTTGTGCAGGCTCGCGTAGATAAGTTGAGCGATGTTCCCTTGCTGAATGGAGTGGATAGCTCGTGCAGGGAGTATCCCGAGCTAGAATTTGGGAAGGCCGTGGTGAGGCGGGCTGCCGACCAAGACCTGGTGAGCAAATTCACGAACAAGGGTTTGACTGCAGATATGTGTAAGGCCAGGTTCGGTATGGTTCATGCTGAGGTAATACTTCACGTTTCCTCATAATCATTATTCTTCTCTCTTGCTTCATATATCCATCTTGACCAACTTTTAGTCGATCTGACCCTTGAGTTTCTTTGTCACAGGCTCTTGCCATGGTCGAGCTTTCCACAAGTTATTGGAAAGCCTGTGAGGAGCAAGAGAAGCTTGCCAAAACCATGCTTGCTCGCAAATCCAATGAGCTGAAGAAACTGCAAGGTGATCATGTCAAGCTGAAGGAGGAGCATTCAGACTCGGATGCTGCCTATGAAGCCCAGAAGTTGGTTAAAGAGGACGCAGTGATGGCCAAGGATGAAGCTTTGGGAAGATTGGGGGAGGTTGAGAAGGAGCTTGCGGCAACCAAAATTGAGCTGGCGACAACCAAGAAGATGCTTCATAGCCGAGATGAATTTTTGGCTAAGCAAAATGAAGATCATGCTGCAGCTCGAGCCAACTGGAAGGAGGAGGCTGAGGCTCTAGCTAAAGTTGTAGTGGAGGCGTATAAGGACAGTGATGAGTGTTTCGAAAACACTCAGAGTCAAGCCTTCTCCTTCTATGACGTTGGTCGACACCATATGGCTCGACGCATTTTGTTGGATCCCTCGGTCGACATTCCGGTTCAACAGTTAGCAAGGTGGGCCTCAGAGGATCAATATTATATGGTTGCCCGCAAAGGTCACACTCTTGTTCCCTATAATGACAACGATCTAGCTGCCCTTGCTACTGAAGATGCTGAGATGGAGGCTGAGCCCTGGGTCGTCCCTCCTGTTGAACCAGTGAATTTTAATACTATTCTTCATGAGCTTATGAATCTTGACGAGCTGGCTTTCGAAGGAGACACCCCCAGGCATGGATATACCGAATCTGGCAAACTCAACGATTTCCAATATCAAGAGAAGGATTTAGCTACTACCAGCGATCCAACTGGTACCGATCCAACTGCATGATTTTATTTAGATGGTTATGTAATGAACAAGTCCCAAAACAGTTTTTATTTTTGCTTTAGGTAGTTAGTGCCTTGGCCCAGCTTTTTGGGAGGCATACTAACTCGTAACTTTTTATTTACTCAAGTCCTGACCCGCTTTGGGGGACTTATTTTTATTTAATCGTAGTTGACTTTTTACTTGATCCAATCTTGCTTTGATTTGGCTTGATTGTTTGAACGTCGAACTAGATTAAATAGGACAAGTAAGTCGCTATAAGCTTTTGGTCGGACTAGTTTTTCAACAACAAAGTCGACCTTATATTTGCATGTTTTTCGAAAATGAGGTTGACTAAGAGTCGAACCTGTTAAATGAACGAAGCTGACCAAGAGTCGAGCTTGTTAAGGCGAAGTCGACCAAGGATTGGACTTGTTAAATGAACGAGGCCGATTATGAATCGAGCATGTTAGAATGAAGTCGACTAAGAGTCCGACTTGTTGAATAAACGAGACTGACTATGAATCGAGCTTGTTAGAACGAAGTCGACTAAGAGTCTGACTTGTTGAATAAACGAGACTGGTTATGAATCGAGCCTGTTAGAACGAAGTTGACTAAGAGTCGGACTTGTTGAATAAACGAGACTGATTATGAATTGATCCTGTTTAAAGGAACGAGGTGTTGGGTTTTATGGGTCCATGCGCAGCGGAATTAAGCATCTAATAACACAAAACCCTAGAGCCTAGGATCCGTTCTATACAATTAAATTGAATTCTATGAGATAAAATAACCAACCTTGAACGCTTTCCGTTCTTGAGCTATCGAACAATGTATTGATGTGATTCTGAATACAAACTTCGAACTCTAGGCCTTGATCGTTGTACGAGCGAAGACCCTCTTATGGTATTCACACCTTTGAATGAACCAAGAACAATTTCTTGATGATTGCTAGATCATAAACCTTGAAGAATATTGAGAATTTTGTTGTGATTTTCTTTTCAGAAATTCGGCTAGACTTTTAGGGTTTTACAGACCTTATATTTATACTACATTAGTATGGTATATGTTTCCTAATCAAATTAGGAAACCAGTCTGTAAACCGCCTTGTGGCTCAAGTTGTCGCACGACCAGCCGAAGCCCATGGCCAAGTTCTATCGCGCGATGACATGTGCCACATCAGGAATCTCAATCATTCTTCCTCTGGTTTAATCAATCCATTCTAGTTGTGTGTGACCCAATATGATTATATTATATTGGCAATGAGCTCGATCATATCGACCCTCATAAAACATAAGCGGACTCTAGCAAGCCATTATGTCTACCCAAATAATATAACGTAAGAGTTCACGTTTCCAATGGTACACTTCCATTTCTCCCTTTGTCTCACGATGTTATATTGAGCACAAGTCATGGTCCACATCAACTTGTCTTTGTTCAATGCCTTCTCGATCTTGAGTATAACGATAATTCCAATCACATTGGGGTATGGCCATACACTTTCATCATTATCACTCATCGAGGGGCTCAAGCAAACATCTCTCTTTCGAGGGACAAATTCCATCTTGATTTATCATCCTTCCCATCATGAATCCGATCATGCCAAAGATAGCCTTTATAGATATCGTGTTAAGATATCGTTTGACTAAAATCAAACATGAGTTTCATCATATGTAAGGTCATGATAATCTCAGGTCTAGGGACTAAATGAAGTAACCTTATAAGATTTATTTATGACATTTGACCATGACATAAATCTCATACGGATCAAGTCCAGTCACTTGTTCTCTAGCAAGTACCCATAAATTTAATGTGCATCTCTATGCATATAATCATCATATGATTATCCATTAACATTTATACTAATTATTCACTTAATAATTAGGGACAGAGATTATTACAAATAAATATGCAAAATATATAATAATCGAATGATAAACTTTTCATATAATAATAAATAATGTCAACACATAAGTCTATCAACTATAGGCCTAGGGCATAACACTAACAGTCTCCCACTTGCACTATGCCCAATCTCCCATGTATCGAATATCCATGGGCCCAACATGACCATCATGCTTAGCTTGCGGGAGAGCCTTAGTTAATGGGTCCTTCATGTTGTCATCAGTGTCTACTCTGCATATCTTTACGTCTCCCCTTTCGCATATCTCTCGGATAATGTGAAAACGTCGAAGTATGTGTTTGGATCTCTGGTGTGACCTTGGTTCCTTTGCTTGTGCAATGGCACCATTGTTGTCACAATAAAGTTCAATAGGATCTTTGATGCTTGGAACAACTTCCAAATCACTAATGAACTTTTTTATCCAAACAGCTTCCTTAGCTGCATCAGATGCCGCTATGTACTCAGCTTCGATTGTAGAATCAGCGACGATACTTTGCTTGGAACTTTTCCAACTAACAGTGCCTCCATTCAGCGTAAACAAAAATCCTGACTGCGATCTGAAATCATCTTTGTCGGTTTCGAAGCTAGCATCTGTGTAGCCTTTTACTACAAGATCTTCTTCCATTCCTCCAAAGACCAAAAATACATCCTTTGTTCTTCGTAAGTACTTGAGGATATTCTTGACTGCTATCCAATGTGGTTCGCCGGGATTCGATTGGTACCTACTCGTCATGCTTAGAGCACACGAGACATCGGGTCTAGTACATAACATAGCATACATGATAGACCCAATTGCCGAAGCATATGGAATACCATTCATTCTCTTTCGCTCATCGTTAGTCTTAGGACTTTGAGTCTTGCTAAGAGATACACCATGCAACATTGGCAAGTTTCCTCTTTTAGAATTTTCTATTTGGAATCTTCTAAGAACCTTGTCAATGCAAGTACTTTGACTTAAACCAATCATCATTTTAGATCTATCTCTATAGATCTTGATACCAAGGATATATGCAGCTTCGCCCATATCTTTCATTGAAAAACACTTTCCCAACCAAGACTTGATAGTCTGTAGTGCAGGAATGTCATTTCCAATGAGTAAGATATCATCGACATACAACACTAGAAATAGTGTGGGGAATTGGGTGTAATAAAAAAATCATGAAAATTGGAGTGATAACGTTTTGCGTCGGGGTTTTCACTTTTATCAGATTCTGAGAAGAGGGCAACTAAATACCAAGTTCTATCTTTTCTTTTGCTGGAAGCATGGACGCTCCCACTAATTTTCTTGTATACACAAGGTTCATCTTCGTTCTTGATGAAGCCAAACTCTTTGATTGCTTCATCAAAACGTAGATTCCAACTCCTAGAAGCTTGCTTCAATCCATAAATGGATTTCTGCAACTTACACACCTTGTTAGAATTTTACGGGTGACAAAACCTTCAGGTTGTATCATGTATACATCCTCAAGTAAC
Source organism: Adenophora triphylla var. japonica (assembly GCA_022495995.1). Taxonomy (NCBI): domain Eukaryota; kingdom Viridiplantae; phylum Streptophyta; class Magnoliopsida; order Asterales; family Campanulaceae; genus Adenophora; species Adenophora triphylla. Next base: position 227,578 of record JAFEMH010000904.1, read on the forward strand.
TTCCCATTTAGGAAAGCTGTCTTGACATCCATTTGCCATATCTCATAGTCATAATATGCGGCTATGGCAATTAAAATTCTAATAGACTTAAGCATAGCTACAGGCGAAAAGGTTTCATCATAGTCGATGCCATGAATCTGCCTATATCCCTTAGCTACAAGCCTAGCCTTATAAGTGTGCACCTTCCTATCCATGTCGGTCTTTTTCTTTAAGACCCATTTGCACCCTATGATTTTTACACCTTCGGGTGGATCAATCAAGTTCCAAACTTGATTATCATCCATGGATTGTAATTCGGACTCCATGGCCTCTTGCCATTTTTCCGAATCAGGAGAGGACATCGCTTCTTGATAAGTAGGTTCATCGTTTTTAATTAACTCCACTTCATCACTTTCCGTAACGAGAAATCCATATCTCTCGAATTCGGATCGTGACCTACCACTTCGGCGAAGGACTTGTGCATCTTGAACCGGTTCTACAACTACTTGTGAACTTGGTTCAGTTTCTACCATTGGTTCTATGTTGTTTTCGGGTTCTCGAATTTCTTCGAGATCTATTTTACTCCCACTGGTTCCTTTGCGAAGAAACTTCTTTTCTAAGAAGGTACCATTTCGAGCAACAAACACTTTGTTCTCGTTTCGGTTGTAGAAATAGTATCCTTTAGTTTCCTTAGGATAACCCACGAAAACACATTTATCAGACTTAGGTGCTAGCTTGTCAGAAGTTAGCTTCTTGACATATGCATCGCAACCCCAAATCTTCATGAAAGACAAACTAGGTTTTCTTCCATGCCACATCTCATATGGGGTCTTTTGAACCGATTTGGTAGGAACTCTGTTTATAGTGAAAGCAGAAGTTTCTAGTGCATGTCCCCAAAAGGATAAAGGAAGCTCAACTTGACTCATCATAGAATGAACCATGTCCAACAAAGTTCTATTCCTCCTTTCAGACACACCATTCCATTGTGGTGTTTCGGGTGGAGAGAGTTCTGAAACGATTCCACAACTCTTAAGATGACTGTCAAATTCTTGGCTCAAATATTCGCCACCTCGATCGGATCGAAGTACCTTAATAGTTTTGCCAAGTTGATTTTGCACCTCATTTTGAAATATTCGAAATATCTCAAACGATTCACTTTTATGTTTCATTAGATAAACATATCCAAATCTACTATAATCATCAGTGAATGTTATGAAGTACTGAAATCCTCCCCTAGCATTGCTATTCATAGGTCCACACACATCGGTATGTATGAGGCCTAATAAGTCGCCCGCCCTTTCACCAGTTTTGGTAAATGGGTCCTTGGTCATCTTGTCAAGTAAACAAGATTCGCATGTCTCATACGATTCATAATCATGTGAGTCTAAAAATCCATCTTTATGGAGTTTAGAAATGTGTTTCTCATTTATATGGCTAAGACGACAATGCCATAAGTAAGTGTGGTTTATATCATTGGGTTTAGATTTCTTGTTAATGTTATAGACATCATTATCACGATTTTAAACATCAAGGATATAAAGACCATTGAATGAAATAGCAGTACAATAATGCATATCACTCTTGTAAATGAAAAACTTCTTATCACATATAAGAAAATTAAAACCTTCATTATCCAAACATGAAATCGAAATAATATTCCTACTTAAAGCTGGAACGTAATAACAATTGTTCAAAACAAGTATTAGTCTACTAGGTAAAGTAACTTCATAAGTTCCTACGGTTAATGCAGCAACTCTTACTCCATTCCCCACACGTAGGTCCACTTCACCATCCTTAAGCATCCTTCTGTTCTTTAGACCCTGCACATTTAGACAAATGTGAGATCCACATCTGGTATCCAATACCCAAGCACTAGAAGTAGATAGGAATATATCTATAACAAAGATACCTGAAGTCGAAGCAACACCTTTGCTCTTCTTGAGTGCTTCCTTGTATTTTAAGCAGTTTCTCCTCCAATGTCCAATCTCATTGTAATGGAAGCAGACTGCGTCCTCTTGGGACTTGGGATTAGCCTCATTGGATTTGGCACCCTCTTTGGGTTTGGCAACATTTGCCTTAGGATTAGCAACTTTTGCCTTTCCTTTACCCTTGAAACCCTTCCCCTTGTTAACCATCAACACTTGATCGGTTTTCTTCTTGACAATATTGGTTTTCGCAGTGTTCAACATTTGAACTAACTCGGAAAGATTCTTATTCATGCCCCCCATGTTATAGTTCATTATGAAATTACTAAAACCTTCGGGCAATGAATTCAATATCATGTCAGTAGCCAACTCTTGGCTAATCGAAAAACCGAGCCTCTCAAGATGTTCGATGTGGCCCTTCATCTTTAGAGCATGGGGACCAACAACTTGTCCTTCACTCATCTTGCATGAGGTTAGGGCTTTAACTGTGTTATACCTTTCTTGCCTTGATTGAACTTGGAACATTTCCATCAGTCGATTGTTTAGATCAACTGTCCCCAAGTGCTCAAGATCCTTCTGAAGGCTCTTGCACATGGCAGAGAGCATGAGGCAACCAACATCAGTAGCATCACGCTTATGCTTCAGATATTGATCCTTCACTGTCCTAGTAGCATTGGCAGCAGGTTCAGGTGGAATAGGTTCCTCGAGAATGTACAATTTCTCCTCTTGCCTGAGAATAATTCTCACGCTACGGATTAAATCCATATAGTTTGTACCATTCTCTTTCAACTTTTCCTTCTCAAGGACAGATCGCAGTGACAGATAATTATTGTTTGATGCCATTTATTCTACAAAAAGATATACATAAAATATGAACATATATGAGTAAACATATTATATGAGAAGTATAATGCATTTACATGAAAATAAATGCTTCCACTAAATTATACACATTCCAATGCAAACAAGCATAATATACATTTAATGGGCTAAGATCCATCTTTAATTTAATTTCAAGTTTGCTATGGCAAACCGCTCAAAACTAAATTAATTAGGTAGAAACATCAATCATATCACATATATGACTCTTAGATCTTTTATGAGATTTATTCAAGACATCATATGTCTAAGCATATTTCAATCTCATCTTATGCCTTGGGTCCAAAACCATTTTGATAACCCAATTAAGTTCATTCACTTTAAACGTATAGGAACCACCATTTCCTCATCTTGCTCGCAAACGAATAGAATCAAAGTACCTTGCTATGACAAGCCCACCCAAAACTATCTGAATGGTCTCTAGTGTTTTAATCATGATTTGGCATAAAGAACTTAAAAGTTAAATGAAGGTTCTTTAAAGTAGATTATAAGCATATCAGCAAAGATAGTCATAATCGCGCACCAGGTAAGTTCCCAGGAAGATAGGTGAGCCACAAGGACTACTTAAGTACCAAATATTTCCTTCGACAGAACTCTCCTAGACATGCACAATCAAAAATCAGCTCTGATTTGCAACATAATCAATACTTTGTATAAACAGTCAGTTTCCTTTTAAATTTTGCGTAAAATGACTTGTTTCTCGTAAACAATCAGAAAACCAAAATTTCAATGTTTCAATTTAAACATTCAGGAAATTACAATATAATGTTTCAACTAAACATCTAACCAAGTTCTCTAACACATAAGAACACATAATTCATGCATCGCAATAATTAATAAAATCATATTTTAATTAACTAAGCATGCATAAACAATGAATTAATCTAGCATAGCCCTATAAACTTAATTTCCAGAAATTTATAGCATCCAGATTAAGACATAAACATATCAGATTGCAAACACATTCATGGATTAGCAAGATTATGTAACAAACTGATTCTGCCCAGATTGGGCAAGTTTTGTCGCGTGACACAAGCATGTTCTGTCGCGTGACACAGTCAACCTTTGTCGCGTGATACAAGGTTACCAGGTTTGCAGATTTCCAGTTTCAATCAATTCTTAATCACAGAGCAATTAAATCATATAAACAACTTTTGACAGATTTAATTCGAAGTGAATAGAACATGATTTAGGCATATTGTTTCAAAAACAATCAAACTATCGCATACAAAACATGCAAAAAACTATATAAACAATTTATATCAATTTTTTAGCATGTTTATTCAAACTTAATCATATGAACGGGGCTCTGATACCACTGTTGGGTTTTATGGGTCCATGCGCAGCGAAATTAAGCATCTAATAACACAAAACCCTAGAGCCTAGGATCCGTTCTATACAATTAAATTGAATTCTATGAGATAGAAATAACCAACCTTGAACGCTTTCCGTTCTTGAGCTATCGAACAATGTATTGATGTGATTCTGAATACAAACTTCGAACTCTAGGCCTTGATCGTTGTACGAGCGAAGACCCTCTTATGGTATCCGCCCCTTTGAATGAACCAAGAACAATTTCTTGATGATTGCTAGATCATAAACCTTGAAGAATATTGAGAATTTTGTTGTGATTTTCTTTTCAGAAATTCGGCTAGACTTTTAGGGTTTTACAGACCTTATATTTATACTACATTAGTATGGTATATGTTTCCTAATCAAATTAGGAAACCAGTCTGTAAACCGCCTTGTGGCTCAAGTTGTCGCACGACCAGCCGAAGCCCATGGCCAAGTTTTGTCGCGCGATGACATGTGCCACATCAGGAATCTCAATCATTCTTCCTCTGGTTTAATCAATCCATTTTAGTTGTGTGTGACCCAATAGGATTATATTATATTGGCAATGAGCTCGATCATATCGACCCTCATAAAATATAAGCGGACTCTAGCAAGCCATTATGTCTACCCAAATAATATAACGTAAGAGTTTACGTTTCTAATGGTACACTTCCATTTTTCCCTTTGTCTCACAATGTTATATTGAACACAAGTCATGGTCCACGTCAACTTGTCTTTGTTCAATGCTTTCTCGATCTTGAGTATAACGATAATTCCAATCACATTGGGGTATGGCCATACATTTTCATCATTATCACTCATCGAGGGGCCAAAGCAAACATCTCTCTTTCGATGGACAAATTCCATCTTTATTTATCATCCTTCCCATCATGAATCCGATCATGCCAAAGATAGCATTTATAGATATCGTGTTAAGATATCGTTTGACTAAAATCAAACATGAGTTTCATCATATGTAAGGTCATGATAATCTCAGGTCTAGGGACTAAATGAAGTAATCTTATGAGATTTATTTATGACATTTGACCATGACATAAATCCCATACGTGTCAAGTCCAATCACTTGTTCTCTAGTAAGTACCCATAAATTTAATGTGCATCTCTATGCATATAATCATCATATGATTATCCATTAACATTTATACTAATTATTCACTTAATAATTAGGGACGGAGATTATTACAAATAAATATGCAAAACATATAATAATCGAATGATAAACTTTTCATATAATAATAAACAATGTTAACACATAAGTCTATCAACTATAGGCTTAGGGCATAACACTAACACGAGGCTGACTAATGGTCGAGCCTGTTAAAACGAATTCGACTATGAGTCGGACTTGTTGAATGAACGAGACTGATTATAAATCGAGCATGTTTAAAGGAACGAGGCTGACTAAGAGTCGAGTCTATTAAAACGAAGTCGACTATGAGTCGGACTTGTTGAATGAACGAAACTGATTATAAATCGAGCCTGTTAGAACGAAGTCGACTAAGAGTCAGACTTGTTGAATAAACGAGACTGATTATGAATCGAGACTGTTAGAACGAAGTCGACTAAGAGTCGGACTTGTTGAATAAACGAGACTGATTATGAATCGAGCCTGTTTAAAGGAACGAGGCTGGCTAAGAGTCGAGCCTGTTAAAACGAAGTCGACTATGAGTCAAACTTGTTGAATGAACGAGACTGATTATAAATCGAGCCTGTTTAAAGGAATGAGGCTGACTAAGAGTCGAGACTGTTAAAACGAAGTCGACTATGAGTCGGACTTGTTGAATGAACGAGACTGATTATAAATCGAGCTTGTTTAAAGAAACGAGGCTGAATAAGAGTCGAGCCTGTTTAAAGGAACGAGGCTGACTAAGAGTCGAGCCCATTTAAAGGAACGAGGCTGACTAAAAGTCGAGCCCGTTAGAATCGATGCACAAACGTAACACAATTTGAATAAAACTGCAATTTTATTGAAGTAATAACACGATTACATAGAAAACGGAGAGCTAGAACTAGAACTAAACTCCAACTTGAAAACGAAAACTACTTTTGAAGCTGAACTAGAAAACTGAGCTAGAAAACTTGAACTAGAAGTAGTATCTGATAAGGTGGGTAGCATGCCATGGGTGCTTCAATTCGTCACCATCCAAATGGGCGATCATGTAACTTGTTCATCTAAGTTCTCCTTCCAGTTGACTCGATCCTCCTCAAAACATGGTCGCCTACTTGGAACGGTCTTATCTTCACTTTCTTATCATGGAAACTCTTAGTTTTCTGCTTGTAATTTACCATCCTTAGATGAGCTGTATCTCGCTTTTCGTCAATCAAATCCAAGTCGATCAATCTATTGACCTCGTTCTGATCTTGGTCGAAGAAAATTACTCTAGCTATGGGAAATTGTAGCTCGGCCGGTGCCATGGCTTCTGATCCATATGCAAGAGCGAATAGGGTTTCCCCCGTGGGCCCTCGAATGGTTGTGCGGACTACCCAGAGAGCAAGGGGGAGTTCGTCCAACCAGTTGCTTTTACGACCAACCAAACCTGTTTTTAATGCTGAGAGGACCAACTTGTTCGCTGCTTCAGCTTGTCCGTTGCCTTGGGGATAGGCGACTGAAGATTTCCAATGCTTTACTCCAACTCTTTTCATTTCGTCTTCAAAAGCTTGGGAGAATTGTAACCCGTTGTCCAATACTATTGCTCGAGGAATCCCGAAGTGGCACCAAATGAAGTCGTGAATGAAGTTGATGGCATTTTCCTCAGTAATCCTGGCTAGTGGCTTGGCCTCGACCCACTTTGTGAAATAATCAATAGCTACGATCACGTACTTGCAACTTCCACGGGCGGGCGGGAAGGGTCCAACTAAATTGATACCCCACATAGCAAAAGGCCAAGTAGCGATCACTGGAGTTTGCTCGGTTGTAGGCAGGTGAGGTAGATTGGCAAATATTTGGCACTGGTCGCACCCTTGAACAAAATCGTGAGCGTCCGCTCTCATGTGTGGCCAGTAATAGCCCATTGTAATCAACTTGTCGGCCAAAGTTCTGGCCCCCGGGTGTCCACCACAAACTCCACTATGCACGTCGTACATCAGCTGGGTTACCTCTTGGGGGTGTACACATCTCAATAACGATTTACTGAAGGACCTTCTGAACAACGCATTTCCTTGAATGACATACCTCGGAGCCTTCTTCTTGATGGCTCGAGCTGCTTTCTCGTCTTCAGGTAGCTCGCCAGTTTCTAGGTATGCTCGCATTTCCTCGATCCAGCACTTGGTGTAGACTCAATCTCTACCAGTACTCTCCAGACATTGAATCTGAACCCTCTCATAAGCTGGATGTTCGAGAAAAGAGATAGGTTCCCCATGATGCTCGTCCGATATAGCCAGTTTTGAGAGTAGGTCGGCCAATTCATTGTCATCACGTCTAACCCTCTGCATCTCCCAAAATTCCAAGTCTTTGATCAGTTCCTTTACCAGATCGCAGTATTTAACCAAAGTGGGATTCAGCACCTCGTACTCTCCTCTGACTTGGTTGACTATCAGTTGAGAATCACAGTAAGCTACAATCTTGGTCGCCCCAAAACACTTTGCGTACTCAATAGCAGTGACCAAAGCTTCATATTCGGCCTGGTTGTTGGAAGCTTCGAACTTGAATCTCAGTGCCTCCTCATAAACGGTCCCTGATTCTGGCTCGATCAATATAATTCCAGCCCCACTAACGTTCTTTGTTGCCGACCCATCAGAGTACACTTTCCAGCAATCGTAGGGCAAACTTGTGGCGGACTGAGTCTATGGCTCCTTTCCTTTTCCTTTCTCCTTCTGAGCTCGAACTTCGCTATCTCCCTTGGTGAACGTAAGGTCGACCAAGAAGTCTGCCAAAGCTTGAGCTTTTAATGCCTTTCGAGGCCGATACTCGATGTCGAATTCTGTGAGAGCAATTGACCAGTTGAGTAAGCGGCCTGAGCTTTCTGGCTTATGTAGGATCTTCCTCAGGGGTGCATTAGTAAGTACGACAATCGGGTGAGCCAGAAAATAAGATCTCAACTTCCTGGAAGCTACGACCAAATCATATGCTACCTTCTCTGCATTATAGAACCTGCCCTCCACGTCGGACAAGGCCTTGCTTACATAATACACGAGCTTCTGAAGCCCTCCTTCTTCTCGAACTAAAATAGCGGCCACAACTTGGTCTCCAACAGATAGATAGACAAACAATGTTTCCCCTACAACCGGGCTACTTAATAATGGCGGGGAGGCAAGGTACTCCTTAAGCTGCTGGAACGAAGAATGATATTCGGCCGTCCACTCAAAAATTTTCGTCCCCCTCAATGATTTAAAGAAGGGTAGAGATATTTTCGCCGACTTAGCTATAAAGCGACCTAGGGCTGCAACCCTACCGTTGAGTCGCTGCATCTCCTTGATATTTGTAGGCTCCTTCATGTCGACCAGAGCCTTGATCTTTTCTGGATTGGCTTCAATACCTCGCTGAGAAACCATAAAGCCAAGAAATTCGCCAACTTCCACGCCGAACACACACTTACTCGGGTTAAGCTTCATGTTGTTTGCTCGTAAATTGGCGAACGTTTCCCTTAGGTCGACCACGTGACGTCCGACCTTTGTTTTGATGACCATATCGTCGACGTAGGCCTCCATGTTTTAGCCAATTTGTGAAGCAAAGACCTTGTTGACCATCCTCTGGTAGGTCGCTCCTGCGTTCTTCAAACCGAACGACATTATAGTGTAATAATAGATACCCCCAGCAGCTTGGAAAGCCGTCTTCACTACATCATCCTCGTTCATCTTGATCTGATGATAGCCCGAGTAAGCGTCGAGGAATCTTAATGTGGTGTGCCCAGCTATTGAATCTACGAGCTTGTCAATTCGAGGCAGGGGATAGCTGTCCTTGGGGCAGGCTGGATTTAGGTTGGTGAAGTCGACACACATCCTCCACTTGCCATTAGATTTCTTCACCATAAACACATTAGCTAGCCAGGTAGTATGAGAGGCCTCCTTGATGATACCTGCACTTAAAAGTTTTTGTACCTCAAGTTTGATCGCTTCCTCTTTGTCACGAGCAAAGCTTCGCAGCTTCTGTGCCTTGTGTTTCATGGTCGGGTTAACCTCTAGCCTGTGAACAGCGACTTCCTCCTTTATACCCTTCATGTCTTCCACTCACCAAGCAAAAACATCACTGCTCTCTTTTAGTAGCTCGACGATTTCTACTCGTTCTTCAGCTGACAACTGCTTACCAATCTGAATTTTTTGTTCGGGATAAGAAAGATTTGTTATCACTGCCTCTAGCTCGTCAACAGCTTCAAGTTCCGGACCATCTCTAAACTGCAGGGTCTCGATAATGATCTCGCAAACCCTCTGTCTTTCTTCAGCCCCAAGTGTGGAGCTTCTTCAACAATCATATCATCCAATTCAGCTGCGATCTCACTGGTGGTGGCCCCCGAGTTATTGTCGATCTGTAGGCATAGCTCGCCTATGAAGACTTGGTCGACCATAACTGCATCTGAATCGACCATGGTGTTTTGAGAAGGACGTGTCGGCTCAGTCATGATGTCGTCATGTGAGTGATAGGTCACTTCTTCCACTCATGTGATCATAGATAGTCGCGAAGTTGTGGTGACAGACTTTGATAGCTTCAAGTACCCCTAAGGAGTTTCAACCTCTAGCTCCCTCTTCTTTCTCATTTGAAGGACATGATCAAGGTAAGCTCGAGCTGTACTTTGCACGCATCCTACTCCAGCTAGGGTGGGAAACTTAACTCGTTGATGGGGGATGGAGGCCACCATTCCAAGTGCGACCTGGCCAGGAATACCCAAAATAGCAGCATAATCACTATTTACATCAATAACAATAAAGGTTGCCTTAGTAGTGACCCTGAATGGATGCTGGCCTATATCAAAATCTAGCTCGATCTGCCCTTTTGCATCCACCCTATGATTGGTGAAGCCTTCAAGTCGACCATCATAACGTGACAACTGCTCCTTTGAGAGTCCCATTTCTTTGAACGGTTTATAAAATAGAATGTATTTGCAGACCCCCGTGTCTATCAAGAGTCTGCTCATCGTACACCCATCAATCAGTCCTGGGATAACGAGAACTTGCTCTCTGGCCGCTACATTAGTTGCTAGTTCGTCTGGATAGAAGTTGATAACCTCGTCCCTGATATAGCTTCTAGGCGGCACATGAGGGGCCTTGTTGAGCTGGAATATCTTGTGTTTCAGAGCGGTGTTGCTAGCTTGCTCAGTAATCACAACTAAATTCAATCTATGTTGCCTTGGCTCTTGCATACCACCAGCAGCTCGCTCACCTTCGCCAGGCTGAGCGGCTTTCACATACCTGTCGAGCTTACCATCATCAACCCACTTCTGAATGATACGCTTCATACTCATACAATTTTCTGTAGTGTGGCCCGTATCCTTGTGATATTCACAATATTTGCTATTATCCCTTCTGAACTTATTTCTTGGGTTCATTGGGGCTGGTGGGCCTAGCTCGACGGTGTTCAAGATTTCAGTGCGACTTACTGTCAACGGGGTAAATGTCTCGGGCACTCTCTTAGTCGCCCTTGTTCTGTTCTTCCCATTCTTGTTGTTACCACCGTTTTTTGCTGAGTCCTTTTTATCAGTATCTGCGACCTCAGACTTGGAACCTTTTCCATTCTTCTTTTCCTTCCTCTCTTCAGCTAGTGCCACATTGTAGGCCTTTTCAAACAGTTCTTGTCGGGTCTTCACGCTCCGGACTGTTAGCTCGTAGTCTAAGTCTGCGAAGGCCACCCCATTCCTGAAACAATTTATTACTTCCCTATCCGTTAGGTCCTCTTCAATCTGGTCGACCATCTCCTTGAACTTGGTATAATAGCTCATCGAGCTTTCGTTCTTTCCTTGCGCCAAATTGTTCAAGTCGGTGACCGTCAACTTCCGGGCTCCAGCTGTCGAGAAGTGATCTAGAAACTTCTTTCTCATGTAATGCCATGTGGTAATACAACCTGGTGTTAAACCCTTAAACCAAGTCAAGGCTGCCCCTGTGAGAGTGTTGGTAAGTGCCTTGCACATCATATCATCCTCGTTGGAGACGAAACACATGGTAGCCTCCAGATGATGTATATGGCTCTGGGCATTGGTCGCACCCAAATACTTTTCAAGAGTGGGCAACCTGAAACCGTGAGGAGGTCGTCTGTCGAGAATTTCCTTGGACAAGGGACGAAGAGTAAAGTCATTTCGTTCGCCCTTTCCTGCATCCTCCTTCCTGTCGGCCTCCCATTGCTCTAGCCTCTTCTTCCACTGAGACCATTCCCTAGCATCTGGATTGTCGTCCCTTGCATGGGAGACATCATTGGATCTTTGTCGTTTATCACGGTGAGGTTCCCTCCTTGAGTTAGCCCTATGCCTTTCGCTTCTGGGGGGAGTCACCTCTCTACCTCGTCTGTCTCTGTGGGAAGGTGACCTTACTGAGTTCACTGGCGACCTGCGCCTATCTTCCCTGACTGGCGACCTGCGCCCATCTCTATCCCGATGAGAGTGCGATCTAGCTGATCTGATTGGTGACCTACGCCCATTTCTCTCTCGGTGGGACTGCGATCACTCTGTTCTAGCAGGCGACCTGTGCCTATTCCTCTCAGCCTCTCTTTGTCGCCTCAACTCTGACTCGGCCTCCTGCTCCCTGTTCGTATTGAGATGACTTTGCAAGTCATCAGGTTGAACCGGTATGTAGGTGCGAATATGAGGCACGATCTGTCGCTCATCATTTTGTCTGTTACTCCCGTTCTTCCTAGCACTTCCGTCGGGCTGCCTGTGAGAAACCTAGGAGGGGGCTGTCCTTTCCGACCTTCTGTCATTCTGCCCCGGCTCCTCCTCCATCTCTATCAATTCTGCTAGAATCCTAGCCCGTTCTACTAGTATCTCCTTCCTACTGAGGGGATTGGTTGAGGGACCTGGTCTGTCGCCTGCAGCCATTCGCCCTGCTTGTGGACGCTTTGGAGGGGGCTGTGCTCCTTGCTTGACCATAGGTCTCTTCTCCCTCCTGTTATCAGGCAGGCCTCTACCATCAGCAACGCTGTTTGAACGTGTTGCCCTTCCATGCTGACGAGGCGGAGGAGGAGGATGAGGCATGTTAGCATTGCGATTTCCAGCACCGGCATTCGTGTTGGCGCCGACGTTTCCTTCATTCTGTTCGTCCGAGGCTTCTAAAACATGGCCGTCTGAAGTCACCATGATGATGGGTTGTAAGAAATTTCGAGGTCAAAAACACAATTCCCGACAATGGAACCAAAGTGATGCTGCAAGAATCGTGCCGTAATCAATCTCCGTCCAGCTGAAGATCAATCTCCTGACTTCTGGCCTGAAAACAGAACTCACGACTAGCCGGAATGGTCTCCGGCGAAGACCCTCGGGCGTGAGAATAAGTATGGTGATTTGAGAGCTAAAATATTGTAATGAACGATGTATTCAGAATAACAATTAGCAATTACCTTGGAACGGTTGACATTGCCTTGTATTTATAGTTATTGATGAGAGATATAATTGTGGTAGGATTGTATTAAATCCCTATAATCTCGGATCAGATATGCATAAGAGATCTTGTCCATGAATAACTCCTGATTTGTAGGGAGTCCGTTATGGAAAGAGTTGTATTCACGCCTGGACTTTGTAGGTCGTCACGTAATATGGGAGGTCGAGGTCGCCTGTTGAGTCTAGGTCGACCTGACTGATGGGTAGGATCGGGCTGTACCCGAAATAGTGTCTGGATCGTAATGTCGAACCAAGCTAGGTAGGGACCGTCTGAGGTCGGACAGTGAGCTAGGTCGACTGATCACGCTGCTGGGCCATGGGCCTGGTAATAATTGGGCCTAGCCCACCGAGAATGTGGTGGCAATAATATATAGATAATTGGGCTGGATCGTTGGGCCTAGCCCGACACTTTTATACCGTTCAAGTATATTTTTCATCTCCAAACTTTTTAAGTTTTTACCTTTATGTCATTAAATTAATTTTTTTTACCTATCAATCCTTTAACTTGGTTATTTAGGCATTATTTGGTTCCACAAAAGCAAACAATGCCCCATCTGTGTCTGCCACATCACCGGATTTAATGGTAACATTAACGGTAACATGACAGAAGGACCAAATAATGACTAATTAACAAAGTTTAAGGAATGAAAGGTAAAAAAAAATTTAGTTCAATGATGTAAAGATAAAAACTTAAAAAGATTTATGAATGAAAAAGGTATTTTTCTCGAGGGTGAAGCGGTTCAAATTGAATAAAGAAGTATTATTCAAAAATAAATATCTAAATAATTTTATTTGGTTCTTGATCATAATCAAGAGTAAATTAAAAAAAATTGAAAATTTATTTTAATACAGAGAGAGTATATGTTTTTCATCCTAGAAATTGTGTTGTAGTTTTATTTGTGACGCCCTTTTGTTGTTTTTTTTTTTTTGGTTACCCAGGTTCCCCAGCTTCGTCGGGTTATTCCTGGACCACTAGCTACCGGCCCCACAGTGTCCTAGCGGAGGTAAATCGCGGATATGCCCAAAGCAGCCAGGGTGGCAGCACCCCTTATACTCCTGGCCCCAAGGGAGCCCTCCTACAACGCGGTAGTTGAACTCCCCACACTGAGGTTGCAAGCCCAGCAATGCTGCTTCCTTAACTGAATGGATGTGCCCGGGGGACTCCTAAGGACCCTGAAACCCAGGATAGGAACAATAACCACAAAGATTTTCCTTGAGAGGAATCGAACCGGTGACCTTCCCTTCGGGAGGCCACCAAAGCAACGCAAGTACCACTGGGCCAAAGCCCATTAGGTTTGTGACGCCCTTTTGTAATCAAATACTATGTGGTTTTAATTGGGTCAAAGGAAGTAGTAGTTATAAAAAGGAAGTAGTAGTTATAACTTATAGAGTTGGTCTTATAAAAAACGCATTTTTTCTGGCACTTAGGAAAAACGTGTTTTGTATTTTTCCGTTTGTGCCAGTACCAGTTTAACAAAGTGTCAGTGTAAACAAAGTTTCAGTTCATGTATATAAAAGTGCCAGTATAAAAAGTGCCAGTGCCAGTTTAACAAAGTGTCAGTACACTAACACTGGCACTTTGTTAAACTGGCACTGACGCTTTTTACACGGGCACTTTTATATACATGAACTGACACTCTTCACACTGGCACTTTTTTACATTGATACTGGCAGTTATTAAAAGTGTCAGTGGTAGTGTTAATAATTGCCAGCCATTACACTGGCACTTTTTTACCCTATCGCTGGCACTTTTTTACCCCAAACACTGATAATCATTTTTGCTGGCTCTCAAAAACACAAGCACTGGCATTCAAAAACATATGCACTGGCATTCAAAAACACATGCACTGGCACTCAAAAACACATACACTGACACTCAAAAACACATGACACTCAACATTGTTTCTTTACTCCACATGCTGGCACACACCATACACCTTGCTGGTACTCACCGTAACAGAGAGAGAAAATTGAATTGAACATGTGAAGCTGAAGGAGAGAGAATCTAGAGAGAGAAAGGAAGAAGTGAATAGAAAGATTGCTTCACAGAAAGCAATATCTATAATCTTGAAAAGAGAGGCCACGAAAGCTGTGATTGAGAAGAAAGGAGGCCCCAATAATTCAAAGAAGCTGTTGCCTCGAACCGTTTTGGAAGCGCTTCACGAGCGATTTCTTCAACGGCGGCGTCCACGGCGACGTCCAATTTCGAATCCGATTTCCCCAATTAATTTAAGAAGACGAAGGTTCCCCAGATTTGAAGCTCCTCAAATAGCACTAAGGCCATAGTTGGGGACAGTTTGAAGAACCATTCAATTGCTTCCTGTTTTGATCCGATTGTCAAAGACTTTAACCTGTGAATTTGAGTTTTCATGGTGTCGATTCTCGGAAAAGAAAGAGAAGAGGCTGGATCCTATTCAAAAGCAAAGAAACTGGAAGTGAAAGCGTCTGATGTGGTTTTACCCCGGCCGCGCGTCCCTAATACAAAACACGTTTTTTCATAAGTTATGAAAAAACGCATTTTTTACAAGATTTTGGCTAACTTATAAGGCAAAAATCCTTTTTTCATCACTGAACTTTAGAATATTTTACAATGTTCTCATTCAACTTTTATTTTTTACAATGTTCTCATTAAACTTTTCATATTTTTACAATGTTCTCATTTCGCCTATAATTTTGGTAAAAGTTTAACGAAAGTCAGTTAAATTACCTAATATGAAAAACTTTCGTGATGCCACGTGCGAAATTAATGGCGAGTGATTTATCGCATATAATCTAGTTATCGTATACATTAGTAAATTGATTAAAAACTTAATCAAAGTTAGTTACATGAGGTCATGTGACTGACTTTTGTTAAATTTTAAGTGAAATTATGAACGGGGTGAGAATATTGTAAAAATATGAAAAGTTGAATGAGAACTTTGGTAAAAATAAAAGTTCAATGAAAACATTGTGAATTGGACAAAAAATCACTAATGAAAGTACGCTTTTTTGCCTATTTTTAAGGAATTCGATTAGGACACTTTTTTGGATAAATGTGTAGTTTTAATTGGGACGGAGTAAGTAGTAGTTTAAAGGGAAACAATTATAAAAGTATCTCAACTAGAGGTGCCCATCCGGTTCAAATCGCCGGTTCCGGTTTCGAACCGGCGGTTCACGGTTCCACCAAACATTGAACCGAAATCGGCCCGGTTTGTCACGGTTCTGAACCGGCCGTACGGTTTCGGTCCCGGTTCTAAACCGGCTAATTTCCAAAAAAAAAAAAATAGACTTGGGCGGTCGCCCAAGAAGGTCCGAATAACTTGGGCGGTCGCCCATGTGTCCAGTTTAAAAAAAATAATTGAAAGGCTTGGGCGGTCGTCCAAGATGACTTGGGCGGTCGCCCAATTGTCCAGTCCTTCAAAAAAAAATTACAAGTTAAATTCTTAACAATTTCTGTTAAGTTTTACAAAAAAGTTAATTTTTTGCAAAAAAGTCATATAAAAACTTAACTTTTTTTAAAATAAACGAAAGTATATAAAAGAAAAAGGGACGGTACCCTTAAATTTTATTAATTAAAATAAAATTACAAATGAGGGGGACAACCAACCTTACCCTTTTATAAATAAGGGGGGACATTTAGGAGCTTTTACCTCAACCTAACTATTACAATTAAATAAAAATAAACCTAATCTATAATCTAATCTATAAAATTACAATTAACCTAATCTAAAGTCTAAAGAGCGGCGTATTTCATTCGGCTTCGCTTCCCGATGTATCTTCATCAAATGCCTCCTCCTCTTCGGAACTACTTCTTTTATCTTGAAGTCGTAGTTCGGCTCTATGCCAATCGCCGAGCAACATTTGATATTCTAAATTATATGGAGACAACCTTGACCTTCGATCGGATAAGACATTTCCTCCTACACTAAATACTTCTTCTACGGCAACGATTGAGGCGGGAGCGGCTAGGATCTCCTTTGCTATCAATGATAGAATAGGATAGTTGTTTGCCCTTCGTGCCCACCACTTTGCAATATCAAAATCGTCTATAGGCTCAAAAGAAGTGGTTAAATAATTTTCAAGTTCAATATAAGTGGAGCCACCTCGTTGACGTTTTTGAGTTCTAGAACTAATTAAATTATCTAAAAAGTTAAAGGGATCGCTATCTTCCTGAGAACCACCTACATTTTCACTACTAGGAGGATAAACAATATTACCAAAAAGATCATAATATTCTCTATAAAGTGTATATACAATATTTTTAGTCTCAGTTACAACGTCTTTTGCCTTTGGGATAGGTCTATCTAAAAACAAATCAAAGCCGGTGGAAAATAGATTCTTATAATAATAATCTAGTATTTGTTCTAAACCATCTTCTCTTATCCTAGGATCTAATAGTTTAGCTACTAAAAACAATGGGGGAATGATCAAAAAATATTTAAGCCATTTTGTTCTCATCTTGTTAATACATTCACCTAAAATTTGATCATCTTTAAAATGCATAAATATGTAACTAATTTTAGCGGCGTGTTCTATAACTAACGGTGAAGTGGGATAGTAAGAATCGGATAATTGTACGGTAGCATCTTTAAAAACTTTCAAAACTTTCTTTAAATTATTACAAATATCCCATTGATGAGGCAATATTATAGTTGAATACTCTATTTGTTGAATAAACTGACACAATATTGGTTTGAGTGTTACTCCCTTCGGTATGACCATGATCACCCATTGGAAATGTTGTATCAACTTCATCATCGCTCAAATTAAGCGTTTCTTGTGGTAGAGGTTGAACATTAAGATTGCCCCAAATGGAATCATCGGCGGGGGGAAAAAATGGATGCGAAGTTGATACATTCTTTCCCTTATCGCCACGGCCGCCACGAGATGAAGACATTTTTTTGGTGAAAAGATGAATTTATGTGAAAAAAATGAAATTATGGAGACTTTGCAAGATTGAGATTTGAGATAATTAATAATAGAGAGTAATTGAGAGAGAGATTTGAGAGATTGAGATGAGAGAGATTTGAGTCTTTGAGAGATAGAGAGAAAGAGATTAATTGAGAGAGAGTAGTGAAAAAAATAAAGGGAGGGGGAGGGTATTTATAGGTTTGAGAGAAAAAGAAAAAAAAAACGTTTTAGGGACCAAAATAAAAAAAAACCGTTTTAGGGACCAAAACGATTAAAAAATATTTTTTTTTTACATTTTGGTCACTGACCGTTATTTAACGGTCATTAAACATGGACCGTCGGATCAAGAAATGGACGCACCAGATCATCTAGCCGTTGGCGGTTCCGGTTCCGGTTCGTGAACCGGCGGTTCCGGTTCCGGTTCCTGAACCGGCGGTTCACCGGTTTTTGAAATATGGAACCTTAACCGGACCGGCAAACCGCCGGTTCACCGGTTCACGGTTCGTTCGATCCGATTTCTCTCCAATTTTGATCCGGTCCGGTTTCGATTCGGCCCGCCGGTTCGGAACCGTTTGGGCATCTCTAATCTCAACTGTTAAGATTGTGGGACGGAGTGAAAAGTAGTTTTAAGGAAAACAACAATAAAAGTATCTCAACTAGTCAACTGTTAAGATTGTACATGTTTAGTAACTTATCTCATTTATGTTGCATAAAAAATACTCAACTCTTTATTTGCAACGAAGTCACTAACACTAACTTATTCCAATTTCAAACGTTAAATATACATGTACCTATGCAAGCGACTTTATTGGCGGAGCTGGGGTGGAGAAGACCGTACTTATTATGGAATTGATTAATAATATTGCGACAAGATAGATATGTCGCTTGGATGTAAAATTCAAAGGGTTCTTTATTAAAATCTTAAATTGTAGGGTCCAAATAATAAAAAAAAAAAACTGCAGACCTACAACACTTTTCCCTATCTTCACTCGTTGTTCCCAACCAGAGCCAACTACCTCACTACTCCCCCACTGCCCCCTACCTCACCAAAGCCAACCACCGTTGCCATGTACCCGAGATCGCCAACATATAGAATATTGAGAACAAAATAACTCAATTATAGGAAACAGAAGCAAAAGAAAGTTGTTATTTGCCGCCACCCTCCCCACACCTCTGATGCTACCATGAAAAATGGTGTTGCAAAGGAGCTGACTCACAGCTGTTCAAGAGGATACTCCGGCTGGTCTTCTCGGGATGGAGAGCCTTGACTCCTACACACAAGTCAACAAGGGTAAACTAAATCGGGGGTGGCTCCGGTAAAACCCCTCCGACGTGAGAATAAGTCATGATTTCTTGAGATAAAAAGGGGGTATTAATGGAGATAGGTCTAGAGAGAGAGTTTAGAGAGATAATAAAAACTTACATAATAAGGTAGCCTCTCACGGTTTTATACCATGGTACAATCATGAACCATACCCACCTAGGACACGTGTCAATTCACCCACGTTTTGTCAGTCAACTGCCCTCAGAGTTGGTGAAAAAGTACTATCCACCCCATCATGCCACACTGTTGACATCATGGGGGAACATCCACGTGGCACTGTCACAGTCACGCACAATTTGTCACTCATTCTTGTCGCCTAGCGACAAGCCTTCCAAAGTGGAATGTTAACATAACCGTTCAATATACCCCCTATTCTTATCGCTAGAAAGCTTAAATCTACTAGGTCATTTCCCACTGAGGACTTTCCCTCTTATCGCCAACTCTCGTTTCCTTACCCTTATCGCATCCCGCCAATCTCACCGTTTTTGAAGAGAAATTCAACTTACCAATTAACTTATTATTATTTACCCTTATAGGCCTATACGTCCCATTTTATATAACCTGGCCCACTAAGCCCATTGAGTCCATCACACAGTTAAAGCCCAATCCTTATTTCATAATCACTTCAGTAGCCCCCAATTTCGAGACTTGAATCATTTATGTTTCAGGCGAGAAATTCACATTGTTTATTACTTCCCGCCGGCGAGTAGCCACCCCGCTAGATGTTATACAATGACGTCATCCTTAAAACACGTGTCACACCCCTAGGTCCTTCAACTGACTGACGGTTGGTGTGATGTGACATACAAAAAGACTTTTTGAATTTTTGAAATCATTTAATGGGGGGGGGGGGAATTTCAAAATTTTGGGGGCCAATTAAATTTTTCTGTCCCCCAAACACCGTTTCAAATTCCCCTAATATAAATGACCTCCCTCCTCCTACTTTCACCTTTTTCCCATCCTCTTCATCTCTGAGCTCTAAAGCGATTTCCGGCCACTGTTGAACTTTTCCGGCGACCTTGTTTCAGGCGTGCTCTGACCTCCCTTTGACTAATCCCCAATTCTCCTTTGTACTCCGTTTACAAATACTCACTTACATACCTGTCTCCCTCTTGAATCAACCTGGAAAACCAATTTTTCGGTAGTTCATTGGAAATTCCAGCTAACCTTCGCTCAATCTTCAACTTTCTCAACGACCCTTCGTATTTTCCAGGTAATTACTTGGATCCTTAGTTTTTCCTTATTTTCTTTAAATTTTGTTCGTCGCCATGGCTAGGTTTAAAAATTGCCTTAGACAAATTAGATATGGCCAGTGTCAAAGGACTGGGGGTATTTACTACTTGATTAGAGGGATCTGGGCAAGAATCCCACGAGATGACTTAGTGAATTGCCTAAGAATTAATAGGGTAGATCCCGCCATAATTGATGCCGTAGAAGTTAGGGGTAAATGTTTTCTTCATTTCTCAGCCCCCATGTCCAAGACATTTTTCACTCCCCGCGAACTTTGCGAACACCTTTGTCGCTTCTACGGTCCTCCCACATATTCTGATAGCTCTGACACTGACTTTATCGCTGCGAGATCTTTAGTTAAGAGGTCTCGTTATAAACAAATTGTTTCTTCTTCTGATTCAGGCGAGATGTCAAACTTGGGAGCCCCCGGCGCTCTACCTCAACCAGCGGGAATAACCCTTCCACTTCAGTCGCAGCGAGAACTTGCCCTTCTCAAGATTCCCACATAACTCCCTATCATACCAAATATAACATCAACCATCTCGACTACCACATTGCCGCTTATGATGGCGAGATGTCTCTTTCCACAATTAGGCATAGGCAGGATGGCGTTGTGATTTTCCCGTCCCAACTGGACGCCGGGCTTAGAGTTCCCATAGATACCTTCATCTCACTTGTCCTTTTCAAGGCTCAGGCGGCAATAGCCGAGCTTCACCCAAACGCGATAAGAGTGTTGACATGTTTTATCACTATTTGTCGCGCTCTTCGGCGAGAACCTACCACCCATCTCCTCATGGATTTATTTACCGGATACCAGCAAAAGGACAGCAAAACCCAAGAACTTAGAATGTCACTGAAATACAAAAAACCAAAAATCCTCACTCCCCTTCCTTCTAAAGTTCACAACTGGCAGAATGATCCCCTTTTTATCGTTTCCCGCATTGGGTGGGCTCTTCCTACTGACTTGAAAGGGATCCACCCCAAAATAGATAAGAAATGGTCCCTGGATGAGGATGAAAAACGTTTGAAAGCTACCATGGTCCGTCTTCTCGCCGAAGCTAGCACCACCGATCCTTCCCCGGCCCTGTTCTCGATTCAACAAATTCTCGCCGACCATTCCCTCCTAAGCCAAGTGGGACTCTCTTTCGACTTCCCGCCAGCTCCCCCACGAGTTGCCATCACCTTTACAGAATCTTGGCCTGGCTGGGAACGTCACTCAGGCGACAAATTTGGCACAGATTGCACCATTTGCGGGAACGGCCACAACATGTGTCCCGCGATGCGAGAAGTGCAACGTATGATTTCCACTGTCTTTTACTTTCTTTACTAATTATAACTTTTCATTGTCGCTTACAATATTTTTATTTCCCGCAGTTCATAGGACTATGGATATGAATCAGAAAAGGTTGGCTCAGGGCATTTCGGAGCAGCAAGCCAAGCGTCTGGCCATGGCCAGAAATGCCAGTCTCAAGGCCCAAACTACTAACCTTACCATCCCCATCTCGCTTACTGGTGAAGATGAAAGGGTTGCAACGGAGACATCTCGCAAGAGAGCCCCCAGCACCGCTCCCCGCGCCCGGAAACGACAACGTACAAATATCCATGTTCCCGCTCAAGGGGACCAACCAGAAACTCTTCACTTGCAGGATGAAGAGGAAGATGAAGAGGAGGAAGAGGAATAAAAGGAAGAAGAAGAAGAAAATGAGCCCCATCATGAGGCAGGGGACAATGCTCCTCTTGGCCAACAGAGAACTGAGAATGAAGGGATCCCCTCAGAAAATCCCGCAGGCTCCGCCACTCCACCTCCCTCAGCTCAAACGCACGACGCAGCCCCTCGTGCTTCTCCCCACCATCCATCTTCATCCCGCTCGATTCCTCGCCGCCGCGCCAGCTGGTTAGAGGAGGGATTCAAGATTCCCGAGGATGAGGCGGGTATGGTAGCTCTTTGCCAGGAAGCAAATGCCATTCCCAAACTCAAGGGACTAATAACAGAGCGACTTGATACGGTTTCTTGCTTGTTGGGCTCCACTGCCCTCAAGCGATCAAGTGACGCTGATCAGGTTGCCTACGTTGAGGGGGAGAATCCCGCCCATTCGGCCTATCACGCGGGAATCCAACTTTCCTTGGTAAAACACCCTTGCTTTCTTTTCCTTTGTTTACTTTCTTTTCCTTGCTAACATTTTATTGCCGCCTCACTTTCCACAGGCTAGCAGCACCTTGTTGGGCTTGAGTAACAAGTGCATCAAGCTGGAAGAAGATCTTACCGCTGCTGAACATGAGCGGAATGTCTTTAAGCGAAAAGTATCTAGGCGGGATACTTCCATCCAAGAGCTCAAGGATCTTAAGGCTAAAGCAGATGCCGACCTTGCGGCGGGAAGAACCCGTTTGGAAGAGCTGGAGAAAATGAACAAAGAGGCAGAAGAGAAATTGACTCGACTTGCCGTTGAAAATGAGAAAAACAAAGCTGATGTCGCGAGACTTGCTGACCTTGAAGCCGAGAATAAGCGACTTAGAGATGAAGACTTTGTTAAGGCCAACCAAGTAACCAAGCTTCGACAAGATCTTGCAGGTGCTAAGTCCAAGGCTGAAACTGCCGAAATTGATGCGTTCGATAATGCCATCCTTCATACATTAAGGACTATAGCCGCAGAAGCCAATCCCGCCATTACCCCAACCATGCTAGCGAGATGGGGTTCTGAAACTATCTTCAGCGACAAAAGTCGCAAGGGACATTCGCTTGTGCCTTATAGCGAGGAGGAGTTAACCCAGCTGGCGGCGGAGGATGCTGTTCTTGGCAAGGCAGCCTGGCCTGTTCCTGACACCCGCCCTGACAACATTATTCCCGCCCTGTTCGATTTGGTTCAGAAGAACAAAGATGCTCTCAATGCCGCCTACAACGCCCACTGAACTTTTCTTTTGTGATTTCTGATTGCCGCCAAACTTTTTTAAATTTGTCCTTGGTCTGTAACAAACAATATTTATTTTCTGCATTTTAATTTCATCTTTTATTTCTTGCAACCATGTTTTGTTGCCAACAATTTACTTTAGTTTTGATGGTGGGTTTTTGTGCCCAGCAATTTGTAATTACCTTCTTGTCGCCCTTTCGCGACCTTTCATCTTATGCTTTTATTACTTATGACTTGTCTTGAATCTTTATTTGTTTATTACAACTTTTTCATGTCGTATGCCTTTCTTTTAATAAGCAAGAATTTTGCTTCGATAGTTCATCGAAAATTGTGTCCCTCCATCTTATCTCTATATACATACTACTCCCTTAAAAAAAGTGAGGCTTGTCTTTAGGCAGCCTCACTCCCAAGTCTAGATTCTCGCCCATTATTTCGTATGTCAACAAGTATTATCTTGACGCCCTTCCATTTGGCGCCTTGGTCTCTAACCAAGATGCCACCCATTTTGGCGCCTTGGTCTCTAACCAAGACGCCGCCAACTTTGGCGCCTTGGTCTCTAACCAAGACGCCGCCAACTTTGGCGCCTTGGTCTCTAACCAAGACGCCGCCAACTTTGGTGTCTTGGTTAGACACCGCCAACTTTGGCGCCTTGGTCTCTAACCAAGACGCCGCCAACTTTGGTGCCTTGGTCTCTAACCAAGACACCGCCAACTTTGGCGCCTTGGTCTCTAACCAAGACGCCGCATCCATTTGGTGCCTTGGTCTCTAACCAAGATGCCGCCAACTTTGGCGCCTTGGTCTCTAACCAAGACGCCGCATCCATTTGGTGCCTTGGTCTCTAACCAAGACACCGCCAGCTTTGGCGCCTTGGTCTCTAACCAAGACGCCGCCAACTTTGGCGCCTTGGTCTCTAACCAAGACGCCACATCCATTTCTCCAAGTGGGGGCGACAACTGCTTCTTAAATCCGTCATCATGTCTTTGCGGCCTCTCCCCTTGTCTACTTTCTCTATGAACTCCACTTGCCATTTTCTTAATCAATTTCCCTTGCTCGAATCTCGCTACTCTAATTACTGCTTCATGAAACAGAAAATTTGTTAGATTTTAACAAAAAACGATAATCACAGAAAGATATGTCGCTGAATAATTCCTGCCTCCTTCCATCATGCTTACAAGTTAAATCATTCTAGATTGGCAAATTCTACATAACTTTTCCGTCAATGTGAGGTGAACAAAAACACTTGACCCCAAAAGAAAAGTTACGTAGCTTTTGTTATCTAGAGCAAAAATCAAAAGATGCAACTACAAAAACTTGCGACAACTTCATTGATAAAAACGCTTCAGATGATCAACACTCCAAGCATTCTTCAATTCTTCACCATCCTGCTTCATCAGCCAATAAGTCCCTTCTCGAATAACCTGAGACACCTGAAATGGCCCTTCCCATTTTTCATTTAACTTGGTGAAGCCCGGCTTGGGTCCTGTGGCCTCTGCACTTCTCAGCACCCAATCACCCACATTGAAAGACCTCTTGCTAACCCGCTTGTCATATTGGGCCTTCATCCTCTGCTTGTAATTTACCATCCTCATTCTCGCTTGCAGCCTCCTCTCATCAACCAAATCAAGGTCGTTACACCGCCGTTGGCCATTTCTCGCCTCATCATAATAAGTTACCCGGTATGTCGGCAAGGCCATCTCGGCCGGCGCCATGGCTTCAGATCCATAAGTCAGAGCAAATGCTGTTTCACCAGTTGAGCCCTTTATTGTGGTCCTCACATACCATAATGCAGTTGGCAATTCTTCTAACCACGCGCCGCCTCTTCCTTCCAAATTTTTGCGCAGAGCGGCAATAATTTGCTTGTTTGCCGCCTCAGCCTGACCATTGCATTGCGGCCTGTACACCGCCGACATCCAATGCTTCACATTCATCCTCTGGCACTCAGCGGCAAATTTCTTCACGAACTGTGTTCCATGATCAGAGACAATGGCTCTGGGTAACCCATATCTACACCAAATATTTTCTTGAACGAACTTGATCACATTGTCTTCGCTTATTGTCGCCAGAGCCTTCGCTTCCGTCCATTTGGTAAAGTAATCAACGGCAATGACTACATGCTGGCATCCTCCCTTGGCCTTTGGAAATGGCCCAATCAAATCAATGCCCCACATATCAAAGGGCCATGTCGCGACAATAGGCGTCTGCTCAGTGGCGGGTTGCCGCGGTATATTCCCAAACCTCTGACATTTCTCGCATTTCCGCACATATTCTTCCGCATCCTTCTTCAAACTTGGCCAATAGTAGCCGTGGAACAGGACCTTCTCCGCCAGGGATCTCGCACCCGGATGGCCACCACAAACACCTTCATGGATTTCAAACAAGACCTTGGCCACCATTCCGGGCTCCACACACCTCATCAACGGCTTTGAGAAAGATCTTCTATGTAAGATCCCATCCTGCACAGTAAATCGCGGTGAAGTCGCCTTTATTATCTTAGCCTCTTCTTCGTCATGCGGCAATTCACTCTTGTCTAAAAAATCTTTCATCTCTGTTACCCAATTCTTCTCTGCTTCACCAATCTCCATGATCACAGGCCTGTCAATAGCAGGCATATCCATATACTCCACTAGGGGCTCATCAGCAGCTTGGTTTCCCCCACTTCCCGCCGACCTACTCAGCGCGTCAGCCTGTGAATTCTCTTCTCGATCAATTTGCACCAACTCCCAAAACTCAAAATGGCTCAAGATGCTTCTCGCCAAATTGCAATATTTTATCAAGAATGAATTTACCACACCGTACTCGCCTCGCACTTGCTTGACGATCAGCTGGGAGTCAGAATGAATCACAATCTTCTTTATTCCAATGTCTCGCGCAAATTCAATTCCCGACACCAATGCCTCATATTCCGCCTGATTGTTGGACACTGGGAACTTAAACCTAAATGCCTTTTTATACTCACATTCCGCATCTGGTGACATCAAAACCATTCCCGCTCCTCCTCTGTCCTTTGCTGACGAACCATCTACATGTAGGACCCAACAACCTGCCGGCCTCTTCTTTTCTTCAATTAAACTTGTCTCAGCCCGCTTTGCCGCCCTCTTCTTCTCGCGCTCCTCAATCACTTCAGCCTGAGACTTAGTAAATGAAGTTTCAACTATAAAATCTACCAACGCTTGCGCCTTAATAGCTCGGCGGGATTCATATCTGATGTCAAATTCTGTCAACTCAATCGACCACTTCAAAAGCCTTCCCGCGGAATCTGGCTGCTGCAAAATCTTTCTTAAGGGCGCATCCGTCAACACCACAATCGTATGAGCGACAAAATAGGCCCTCAACTTCCTTGCCGCCACCACCAAAGCATAAGCCAACTTTTCTGCATTAAAATATCTCGACTCAACCTCGCTCAATGCCTTAGAAACATAATACACAGGTCTTTGAATTCCCCCTTCTTCCCTCACCAATACTGCAGCAACTGCGTAGTCAGAGGCTGGCAAGTAAACAAACAATTCTTCCCCCTCCACAGGGCTACTCAACAATGGTGGCTTCCCTAAATAAGATTTCATTTCTTCAAAAGCTACCCCGCATTCCTCGCTCCATTCGAATTTCTTCCCGCCCTTTAACACCTTGAAAAACGGCAAACATCTCTCCGCCGATTTCGAAATAAACCTCCCCAAGGCAATGATCCTTCCATTCAGCCGCTGAATCTCGCGGATAGATTTAGGTGGCGACATGTCTAACAACGCCTGAATTTTTTCGGGATTGGCCTCAATCCCGCGCCTGTTTACCAAAAATCCCAAAAATTTTCCCGCAGTTACACCAAATGTGCATTTACTTGGATTCAACTTCATGGAGTTCCTCCTTAAGTTCTCGAAAGTCTCGGCCAGATCTAGCACATGATTGTTTTCCTTAGACTTGATCACCATATCATCAATGTATGCTTCCATATTCCGCCCAATTTGTGACTTAAACACTTCATTCACCATTCTCTGATATGTCGCCCCCGCATTCTTCAAGCCAAAAGGCATCATTTTGTAACAAAAATTTCCCATTGGAGTTCTAAACGCTGTCTTCGCCTTATCCTCCTCCGCCATCTTGATCTAGTGATATCCCGAATAGGCGTCAATAAAACTGAACACCTTGTGACCAGCAATGGAATCCACCAACTTATCAATCTTGGGCAAAGGATAACAATCCTTGGGACATGCCGTATTCAAATCAGTGAAATCAATGCACATCCTCCACTTCTTATTTGACTTCAAAACCATCACCGGACAAGCTAACCAAATTGGGTATTGAATCTTTTCAATTATCCCGCCTTCAACAACTTCTCCCTCCTCCATCACAGCCAACTCTTTCTCTGGCGACAAATGCCTCACCTTCTGCTTAAATGGCTCTATATTAGGATCAGCGTTCAAATAATGCAGGGCGACATTCTCATCAATGCCCCTCATATCTTCAGGCCTCCAGGCAAAGACGTCCAAATTTTCCGTAAAAAATTCAATTAAGCACTCCCGCTCTTCCCGCGACAACTGCTTGCCAATCTTTATTTTCTGCTCTGGGAAGTGACAATTGATTTCTACCTCCTCCAATTCTTCTCCCGCCTGGATATCTGGCTCATCCCGCACTTGGAGGGTTTCCACCTCTATCCTTTTCCTTTTCCTCGCATTGGCGACAACCGGCTTTCTGGGGTCAGCAAAGGTACTTCCTGTAGGCCTCCCTTGGACATCTTCCACCTCAATAACTTCACAATCATCATCAGATTCATCTACAGGCACCTCAACACTTCCCTCAACAATCTCCTTAATTCTCGGTTCATCCATACGTACCACCCTCACAACCCTGGCATAACTTAAGTTGGGTGTCACATCCACCATCTCCATTGCCAAATGGTTTCCTTCGTCAGCCTCATCTCGCCCAACCATGCCGGAATCAAATTCTCGCCACATCTCCATCTCATGCGCGCCTTCTCGCTGAATTTTGGAATCAGATTCCTGCTCATTCATCATGTCTATTTCCCGCTCTCCTTCAAATTTCCACGTCGCTAATTCTGATACATGGCTTGTCTCCGCCGTCACCATAGCTGTGCCATTTCTCATACTATCCGTCATCTCCCAATTGGAATCATCACTGGCCACCTCCACAATCTTGACCATGTTTATCTTCAATGGACTAGATTCAACTTTGGTAGTCATTGAAGTTGTGCTCTCCATCTTAGCTTTCAACATTTCCTTTTGCTTTCTCACTACTGTGACTGCCTCACTCTTCAAGCAACCTATCCCATTGGCGGTGGGATACTTCACCCTTTGATGAGGAATTGACAAAACCATCTCAAAACTTAACATGAACGGAATTCCCACTATGGCGTTGTAAGGAGACACGAGATCAATCACCATGAACTCCACGTTCTCGCATCTCGCCAACTTTCCCTCGCCTATCTCAACATCCAACATGATGGTGCCCTTAACCTTGACAGAATGATTGGTAAAGCCCTCAAGGTATCCCTTATGAGGCACCAAATTTGCCTCAGTATAGTTCATCCTTTTAAAAGCATCATAATAAAGCACATTCCTACTTGCTCCAGAGTCCACCATAACTCGCTGCACAATATTATTTCCTGGATACATCGTGATGATAATTGGCTGACTCCCATGACTCTTAGTAACAGCCAATTTTCGCCTGGAGAAACTGATTACTCTGTCTTGGCTGGCGGGAAACTGAGGAACGTCGAAAGTATGCGTCAAAGTCATGATTTGATTATTCAATTGGGACACACTGGGCAATGGGTCATGGATGACATCTACTAAATTTCTTTCTGGCCTACGTTGATCATCCCGCCCAACATTCTCCTCCACATACTCCTGCAGGAAACCTCTATCAATCCTCCCTTGAATTAATCTCCTCAAATTATAACAATCATCAGTCTTGTGCCCCTTATCCTTGTGAAATTCGCAATAACTATTCTGGTCTTTCGCTGCATCCGTTCCGATTACAATGGGAAAAGGCTCAGGCAAATTCACTTTCTTCAATATCTCGCTAATAGGAGTGTTCAATCGGCTGTACTTAATGGCCGTCTTTAGCTTAAACTCTCTCTGACCCCCCATACGTCCATCTCCACGACCTCCGCTTCCTCCCGCCTGACCTGCCCCTCTATTGCCGCCAGATCCTCTCCTATCATCTCGCACCACCTCCACCCTTTCACTCGTTACTTTCTTAGTCGCTTGATTTGCCACTGGAATCCCCTTAGCCTTAACTCTAGCCCCACTGCAAAATCCCCTGACCCTTTCATACAACTCCCCCGTAGTCTTTGGCAACCTCATTCCTAACTCCTGCTTAAAGTGACCTGGCTGCAAACTGGTGTTATACAACATAATTATCTCGCCTTGAGTGATATCAGTGACTTGATTTGCAACTCCCATGAACCTGTCTGTGAAAGTCGCAATCCCCTCTCCGTCCTTTGGCTTGAGGCTGCACAACTCCGTTTTTTGGACCGGCTGTGATCCTGACGCACTAAACCTCGCTAAGAATTTCTCCCTGAAATCTTGATACCCCATTATAGAGTCTTCAGGCTGCGCTATGAACCATTCCAATGCATGATCCGCCAAAGTGCTCACCAACGCCCGACACAGCACTGCCTCATTTTCAGTCAATAGCGACATTGTCGCTTCAAATCCTCCAACGTGGGTTATTGCTCTAGTCTTTCCAGAATAACTTGACAAAGTTGGCATGCGAAAGCTTGGGTCTGGGGCTACACCTTTGATACTCTGAATGAACGGAGCCAAGAAAGGCTTTTTTCCTTCCACTTTCTTTGTTCCCGCCTCTAATTCCCTAATTTTCTTTGCCATCTCAGCCATCTCATTTTTCCACTTTTCTTCCTCTTCCTTCTTAGCCTTCTCCATCTCATTTGCCCTGGCCAATTCTGCGGCCTTCAAGGCATCTGCAAGCTTCTCGGCATCAGCCGTCCTTGCCGCCTCTGCGGCCCTCCGCTCCCTTTCCTTCTCATATTCTCTATCCTTCCTTTCTTGCCGCCTTCGCTCCCTATCCCGCAGTGACTTCTCACGATGCTGCCTATCATCATGATGTCGTGATAACTAAGACCTTTCCTTGACATAATGGTTTTTATCAGGAACATGTTCCTCGTCGTGCGTTGAGCCACTGGATTCATCATTACTATCATATTCAAAGTAATAAGATTCTTCTTTAGAGTTGCCCGACTTGTGGTATATTTTCTTTCTCTTCTTCTTCCTTGCTCCCAGGCCATCACCCCGCCTATGGTTTCCTACCAATCCTCTGGGTGGCGGCATATCCATATCTTGCCTTGGCCTATTAGCCACGCTGGCGCTGACCTCTCGTTCTTGCCCATCGGCACGGGCCCTTCCTGCCTGTCCCTCCAATAGTTCCTCGGGAATGTGGGAAGGCTCCACATGTAACTCCTTCAACTGTTGATTATTGGCGAGAACTCGCATCCATGCCTCATTATCCGCCCTCAACTTTTCTATCTTTTCCCTCACTGCTGCATCCTTTGACTTCGCGGGAATTTGCCCTTCCTCTACTGCCTTAGCTTTCTCAGCTCTCGCTCTATCATCTCGCTCTCTAGCTCGCCTTACGGTAGAGTCAGTTTGCGAGGTATGGGCCTCTACCTCCTCTACCTCCTCGCCAGACCTTGCCTCAGCACGACCTTCCTTAGCATTGGGGGTTGCCAACATCAGGTTTTGAGCTGCCTTAGAAGGGGTAGCCTTATCTTGCCCCATCACCATGGCTCACCAGTAAACAAATAGACACCTTCGGCAAACACTCTACACCAAATAACACCTTTTTACAATAAAGCAACAATTCTGACAACTTTACAAGTTATTCTTCTGACCACCAGACACCTTTGCACCATACATTAATTAGCCAATCAACATTTACTACCAAGGACAATCCTTATGACACCCTAAAATAAATACAACATCAGTCCACCGAACAACCTCTGACAAATACAACCTGGAAATCCTCCTTGGTTTTCAAACCAACTAGCATTTACTCCTTCAACCAAAATGACAATAAAGATCCTCTGGGCTCCACCAAGAGAGCAACAACAGTACACCACCTCCTAACTCACCACCGGCAGCCACCAACAATCTTCCAAACTCCACCAAACCACCCAAAGAAGAACATTCAGGTCCCGGCAACGGAACCAACTGATGCTACCATGGAAAATGGTGTTGCACAGGAGCTGACTCACAGCTGTCCAAGAGGATACTCCTGCTGGTCTTCTCGAGATGGAGAGCCTTGACTCCTACACACAAGTCAACAAGGGTAAACTAAACCGGGGGTGGCTCCGGTAAAACCCCTCCGGCGTGAGAATAAGTCATGGTTTCTTGAGATAAAAAGGGGGTATTAATGGAGATAGGTCTAGAGAGAGAGTTTAGAGAGATAATAAAAACTTACATAATAAGGTAGCCTCTCACGGTTTTATACCATGGTACAATCATGAGCCATACCCACCTAGGACACGTGTCAATTCACCCACGTTTTGTCAGTCAACTGCCCTCAGAGTTGGTGAAAAAGTACTATCCACCCCATCATGCCACACTGTTGACATCATGGGGGAACATCCACGTGGCACTGTCACAGTCACGCACAATTTGTCACTCATTCTTGTCGCCTAGCGACAAGCCTTCCAAAGTGGAATGTTAACATAACCGTTCAATATACCCCCTATTCTTATCGCTAGAAAGCTTAAATCTACTAGGTCATTGAGGACTTTCCCTCTTATCGCCAACTCTCGTTTCCTTACCCTTATCGCATCCCGCCAATCTCACCGTTTTTGAAGAGAAATTCAACTTACCAATTAACTTATTATTATTTACCCTTATAGGCCTATACGTCCCATTTTATATAACCTGGTCCACTAAGCCCATTGAGTCCATCACACAGTTAAAGCCCAATCCTTATTTCATAATCACTTCAACCTCCCACCCGACAAAAATATTGAGTATATGCGCATTACTAAGTTTACCCAATAATTTTTACATTCTAACACTAGACCCATGCATCACCCTTTTCATTTTACCCTTTTAATCCCTTTAGAATACCCTAATTTCTATTCGTACTCATCCCAACCTCTCTTCTTTGGAGTTCAGATCGTTAATTAAGAACTCTCGAAGTAAAATAATGTCATTCATTATTGATAGATGAGTTTTACAGTCATTTGTTAGATTCAGATTTTTGTGGTGAAATCTTTGAGTTTTGTGTTAGTTTGATGACAGGACACGAAGATAAATGATGATATGAGCTTAATTGAGAATATTATAGGTTTATGAGGAAGTTTTGAGCTATTTAATTACCTATAGAGGATTTCGAGCTTTGTAAGGACCAAAATGAAAACTCGAAAACAAGAGGCTATGCACCCTACTCATTCGGGTACAAAGTAATTTGGCGATGGGATTATGGCCATGCTCATTAGCTATGCGAGAGCATTATAATGTTAAAATGAACAAAATTATACGCATTATGGGTGTAAATGATTCGGTTTTGATAAACTTAGAGGTCAAACTGCTAGGCATCGGTATTGAGAAACCTCAGACCGAATCAATCCGTAAAAACTTTCAAAACTAACCAAGATAAACAATCATGGTTTGGTTAGATTTGTTCTAAACCGCAATTTGATATTACGGTTCAAACTGCGGTCAAAACCGCGATCCAAACCACAATCTAAACTGCAATTTGATTTACCGGTCCAACCCATGTTTAAATCGCTATCTAATTAAGCATTAAGCAATTTAAAATCTCGGTTCAGCCCATTCAATTTCCCCTACTGCACCACTCTATATTTATATCCACCTCCCTCTCTCTCTCTCTCTCTCTCTCTCTCTCTCCCCTTTCTCTCCTTCTTTGTGTGGAAAAATATCCTCAAAATAAGAACACCCAAATTTTCTCTCCAACACCCTACAAATCCTCCCCATAACTGCTTTCTCAAGAGCCCGGATCTATCGGACTGGTTCCAAAGCTCGATCTGGTCCAAAGGTCAAATATAACGTGACATATTATAGACCACGATCTCCTAAAGACCGTTAGAGTCAAGACCGCGGATAACTAGAGCGCTAGGGTCAAGATCGCGGGCAGCTAGTCCGTCAGTAAGATGATCGCGCCAACCATGACCGCGATCTCCATGACCGCGCCCAATGAATATTGATCGCGGGCTCATATCAGACTCCCGATTATTTTCACCAGACTCCCGGTTAAAGCCAAAGCTAGTCAGCAAAAGCCTGTACCTATGCTGACACTAATAAGCCGGCTTGTACCCATCGCATTAAATGGTGGCTCAGACGCCCACTATGCATATAAGGTGCGGCGTCAACTATCCTCTGTACATGTCCTTTAAGCGACATTCCTCTGCAGTAAATCTTGATTTATGGCACAGTCCATCAGGCGCGGACACGTGTCCTAGGTCAAAGACAAAGATATCCTCCAGGACTGACATCATCAAGCAGCTCCCTCACACTATAAATATCAACTTTTGTCCCCATGGACAAGGTAAGTGTCAAATTATCATTTATAAGTCACATTGTCTAAACCCTAAACACACAACTCACTAAGACATTCTAAGTCTTATTCTCAGTTATAAACCTCAGAAATCTTACTCTCACACTTGAGGGTCTGAGCTGAATTAAACTCCGGCTTGGTCTCTAACGGTGCTCATTCTCTTTATTGTGTTCTAGGTACGATTCAACATACAAGCCGGATATCCTAAACAAGTGAGACCCCCAAAAGTCGAGGTGTCATCACTTTCTCTCTCTACTTCCCCAATTTCTCTCTTTCGATTTTCATTTCATTTCCAAAATCCAGAAAAATTGCCCCAGTGAATTACCAAATCGGAAACGAAATGGTACGATTCTTAATATACATTATGCATAAAGCCAATTTAGGGCTTTCAATCAGACAATTCTAATGGCGAAAAAGAGAGAGTCAGATGCGACTAGGTTAGACGAGGTGGATCGATCCATGTATACAACCTTTTGTGTTCGAATTCTTTTTGCTTCTGTTTAGTTTATTTTTGGGAAAATATAGAATAGAGATGATGGATGTTTTTTGTGTTATTGTCGGTGATGTGGTTGCGAGTTATTTCTTCATGGGTCTGTGTGTTGTAAACTGAAGTTGGGTCATAATTTGATTGTTGAAGAATAAACTCAAAGTTTGTTATGTTAGTATAGAATAGCGATTTTGGAAGTGCATTTTCCCATACGGAGAAGTAGAGAAATGAAGTGAGGAAGGAAGCGTATACAAATGGTTTTACCATAGCTCAGTCCAACAATTCGATTTCGTGGATTACAAACGCTGTTCGGTTTGGTTCGATTCGAATTGATTTGGATAGGTCATATTGCATATTAAACCAAATTAAGTGGTTTGTCAATTTTTGAAATTGAGCTGACCATTTTTGCTTTAAAATCAAACTAAAATGAATAATTTAATTCGATTCAGTCTCAAATCACGATAATTTAGTTCGATTCAGTATCAAATCGCGATTTATAGCGACCCGCTGACACCTATACTCCCTCCGTTCCATTATAAATGAGGCAGTTAATATTTACACGTGGATTAAGAGAAAAAATAATGATATAAATATTGTGAGTGTAAAAGTAAAATATGAGAAAGAATGAGTGGAGGGAATAGTAAATTATAATGGTGTTGTGAGTATTAAAATAATGTAGGAGAGAGAATGAGTGGAGGGAATAGTAAAGATTCTTTGCCATTTTAGGAAGTGTGTGATTTGTAGCGGGACGCCCAATGAGAAAAGTGTGATTTGTAGCGGGACGGAGGGAGTATATGTATGAATATAAAAACCTACTTAGTTTTTAGGAGACTTTTGATATACGAATTTGAGGTTCAGATAAGGGTCCGTTTGGATACACATAATTGGAATTGAATTGGAATCACAATTTTATGGAATTGAATTTCAACATATTCGAATTCCATAGAGCTTCAATCATATTGTTTGGCTAATCTATAGAATTCCATTAGAATTGATTTACAATTCCAATTCTATTGTTAGGATACTCATGCAGTTTAACGGAAATGAATTTGTCACTTAGGCTCCGTTTGTTTAGCAACTCCCTGCCCCCCCCCTGTTGGGTAAAAAAAAAATAATCATTTTAAATTTATTTTAACAACTCCCCCCTGCCCCCACCCCGTCGGGTAAAAAAAATTATTTTAAATTTATTTTAACAACTCCCCACCCCTGCCCCTGTCCCCCACCCCCCGTCAGGTCAAAAAAAAAATCATTTTAAAGAAAAGAAAAAAGAAATCTGATGTATAGTAAAGTACTTGTAACTTCCATGTTTGTATTTGAACTGTCTCACATTAGCTTATTACTCACATATTGTAAGTTATAAACGTTCTAATTTCCCCTTTTTTTCTTTATATAAATCCTTAAGTGTTTTAAAAATCTGATGTATAGTAAAGTACTTGTAACTTCCATGTTTGTATTTGAACTGCCTCACATTTTGTAATTTTTTACTTTAACTATGGAATTGATTTTATGGAATTGGACTATTAGAATTATAATTCAATTCCAATTCTATCCCTCATTTTAGCATCCAAACATGAGAATTGAAATTCCATGCTCCAATTCCAATTCCAAATTATGGAATTGGTGTACCCAAACATACCCTAAGTGATTTTTTCTCCATTCAAACTCCGTCTCTTATGATTAATTTTACATCGAGATTATGATTCTTCAAATTATGATTAATTAATTTCGGATTTGAATCTGCTCAAGCTCAATATTCGCTTTTCCCCTTAATCGAGTAGCTTATAATTGGTCATGTCTCATTTGTTGGTAGATGAACAACCATAATTAATTTGATGTATGTGGGATCCACCTCAAATCAAATTAATACCAATCACTCATTAAAAAAAAAGATATACTCTCTCCGTTATTAAATATAAGACTGGACGAAATAAATGTGATTGGCCAAATCCAGCGGGCTAAACCAATACCCAAACGAGCCCAAAGGCCCATGACGCGTAAAGGGCCCATCGAATGGTTCCAATGATACCAGCCCATCAATCTAGATCAGTCGATCAAGCTTATGTTCTGACCTTTCATGGTCCCGACTTAGATTCGTCCGACATACGATTTACCCCTTGTACAATCTCTGCTCGGCCAGTACACAAATTTAGGGAGGATGCTGGCATGGTCTATAGAACTCACTAAGTTTCAGATCACCTACTCTCCCAGAAGGACCATCAAAGCGCAAGCCTTAGCTGATTTTGTAGCAGAAACATCATTTAACCTTGCGGACAGCGAGCTGGGGAAAAGAAAGAGGGTAGAAACCCAAGAAGGTTCTGAGTCGAGCACAGATCTAGCCAAAGAACGACCAGAAGAAGTATGGACCCTATTCGTGGACGGATCTGCGAGCAAGCTGTTAAGCGGCGCGGGCATACTTATGATCGCTCCATGCGGGGAGAAATTCGAAAGAGCCTTGAGATTCAAGTTTGAAGCATCAAACAATCAGGTCGAGTATGAAGCAATCATCGCGGGCATGGAGCTGGCTAGAGATTTGGGGGTCCCAAACATTGAATAAATAGTGACTCCCAGCTCATAGTAAATCAAATAAAGGGGGAGTATGACACAAACAACCTAGTCCTAGCTAAGTACTGCGGTCTAGCAAAATCCCTTCTCAAAAACTTCGAGTACTATGAGCTAAACCAGATTATGAGGGAAGGAAATGCAGAAGCGGACCTCCTTTCCAGAATCACCGAGCAAGAAATAGAAGAGCTGAATGTGGACTGCCAAATAGAGTTCGTAGAGATGCCTGCCATCGATCAGATTCAAATTAACAATATTGAGGACCAAGAGAGGGACTGGGTAGATGAAATCAGAGGTTACATCGAAAAAGAAGCCCTCCTTGAGGATCAAGCAAAGGCTAGACTTATTAAAAAAGGAAAAAATAAACGATCATAGATGGAATACTATATCGGGGATCATTCACCAAGCCTTTGCTAAGATGTGTAAAAACTCATATGGTCACCAATTTACTCTATGAAGTCCATGAAGGAGTTTGTGGCAGACATCCAAGATCTCGCACCCTCTCAGACAAAATCAAATTTCAAGGGTTCTATTGGCTAACCACGAGGAAGGACGCCGAGGAGTACGTAAGAAAATTTGCGACAAATGCCAGCGGTTTGCGGACATTCCTAGACTCCCATCAACAGAGCAGACTTTGGTTATACCATCGTAGCCGTTTGATACTTGGGGTATTGATCTAATAGGACCGTTCCCAACTGCTAGAGGAAGCATTAAATACGTGGTAGTGGCCGTAGACTATTTCACAAAATGGACAGAAGCCAAAGTCTTAGCCACTATTTCCGAGGAAAATGTCATCAATTTTGTCCACGATCACATCTGGTGTCGATTTGGGGTTCCAAGAGAAATAGTCTGGGACAATGGCACTCAGTTCGCTGCAAAATTCACAGCTGAATGTGAGAGAATGAAAGTCTAACATCGCCAGTCCACAGTAGCCTATCCTAAAGGAAACGATCATGCTGAGGCCGTGAACAAGTTAGTCCTTGCCGCCCTAAAGAAAAATTTAGGAGGACGTTAGTTGGACGAGCTCCAGACCGCGCTATAGGTAGTCCGCACAACGATCAGAAATTCAACCGGAGAAACTCCTTTCTTGCTCACGTATGGGGTAGAAGCGGTAGCCCCAGTAGAAGTAGCCCTCCCCTCCTACAGAGTCACTTACTTCGATGAGACGCGTAATGAGACCACCAGAAGGTGCGATCTAGATGATCTCGAAGAAAAGAGAATGCGGACAAGGGAAAAAATGATTAACTAGAAACAAAGGCCAAAAAGCATCATGACAAAATAGTTAGCAAAAGAGGCTTCTCAGTAGGAGATTGGGTGTTAAGAAATGTTGAGGTACAAGAGACCCAAACTGGCTTCCACAAACTCTCCCAAAAGTGGGAAGGTTCGTATCAAGTTACCCAAATCATCAAAGAGGGAACCTACAAACTGCGTACAGAAGAAGGAAAAGACCTCAAAAATGCTTGAAATAGCGATCACCTTAGAAAGTACTACTTTTAATCGTTGTATTATAAAGGATGATAGAGGTAACAAATATATCAAGAAGCAAGACATTTTGTGCATACTATTGAAACTCAGAAAAGCACGAAAGTGATATCCTCATTGTGCAAAATTGCAAGTGAATGCCCGAAAAAAAGGGAAGCCTGCACCGGTCACAAACCTGCTGATGCGCGTAGGCCTCGCTGGCCGTTGATCGCATGCCCGTATGTACAAAGGCCAAAATTGAGCCCGTACATGATCGCCAACAAGACTCAAAGAGTCCAAAATGCGAGAACCATCTACAAATGGATATGGAAGCCAGCACCGGTCATACACATGCTGATGCGCGGACTAGCCTCACGGCCACATTCTGCATGCCCGTATGAAATTAGCTTGCCTTGGCTCTTTCGAAATACGCCACAGACTTAAAGTCCAGACAAGCTTACATCACTAAAAGTGAAACGGATGAGAGTGATCAGAAAAGTCTAAAGCCAAAATAAGCAGAGTGGGGTTAAAAACCTCGACGTCAAAAAAGGCCACAACGAACTCTTGATCATAGAGAAAAGGGCTAACTCTCATAAGAAAACTTAAAATGGTTTTTGAACAAAGAGTTATCAACTCATAAACGCGATCAGTAGGCATTACAATGCGCGCGACCACGACATTGAGTCAAAAGTAATTATTAGAAGTCATATAAAGCTTAAATGAGGAAAAACAAGAATACATGCTTAGCAAAGCCTTGGTATCATTATCAAAAGTATTCAAACATTGCAAAAACACGAGAGCAAAAGCGAGATAAGAGTAATTCAAATATACTTTTCATTAATAGATCAAAGATTACAAAGTCCTAAAAAATCTATTACAGAAAAAGATAAAGAAAAATTCTAAATTGTTGGCTGAACAGGCTTAGGAGCAGCTTGGGCTTCAGACTCAGGGTTAGGAGAAGGAAGAGTATTAGCTGAAGCTTGATCAGTCGCTGGAGTAGGATCTTGGGCAGGAGCAGGTGCTAACCGCGACATGAACAATTGACTGACCGCAGGCCCGTTAGGAAACATGCGAGTAGTGGCAGCTTCTAATGATAGACCCTCATGGCCAAACCTTAAGTTATCAATTTGATCAATAAGGCCAGAAGCGGTGACCGCGGCGACGACAGGCAAGGTAGAGGTTGCTGCTAACTCCAAATTATCGATCTCCTCTTGAGCCAGAGGGACCAAGGCATGCCCTGGACCCTTGGTTGCTTCTCCTTGCCCGCACCTTCAATCTCGATGCCAGCCCTCTTCCTTGATCGATAAGAGTGAGTAGATGAGGTGTTGCGATGAGGACGAGGACTGGAGGCACGGCTAGATTGCGGTGGCTGCCCTCGGGGAGGCAGATCCTTGGCCATAGGAACTCCTCGAACACCAGCCAGCAGGGGCGCCAGAATTCTTATCTACTACGGGCAGAGAAGCATCGGTATCAGGAACTTTATTCAAGGCCTCTTGTTTAGCCTTTTCCTCTTGAGCCACTTGACGCGCCTTGAACGCTTTAAGTTGAAGAGTGTTTAGCTTGGGGGCCATGTTTGGATCTATTGGATCTGTGTCCAAGAAAAGAAGGCAGATGGTTTGATCGCAGTTCAGAGAAAATAAAAAAGCATAAGGAAAACAGTTCAAATCAAAGACAGGAATAGAGACCGATCCAAGATGGAGGCTCGCAGACCGCGCCCATCATGCACGTCTTGCAATTGGACTCTAAATAAAAAAATTCATGAACCCTCCAGGCGGGATCACGAAGCTGGGGCTCAATAGCCACCCGGGGGGCATATTAGCTACCTTCCCTTTGAGGTGCCACCCCCGAAAAAATTAGCAAGGGCTCGCAATTTATGAACGCACCCACATCAAATACTGGTTGCACCTTCTCGGTCACGAACTGGGCCAGATGGATAGCAATTGCAACTTGAAGGGCCTCAGATTCAGACGGGCTGGGGTATGAACTGGCAGAAACCCTAACTGGAACGGCCCACTCCAGCCTTGAGAAATTCCACCCAAACCTACTCTTAATGACCAGAATATTCTTCTGGTTCCATTGATGGAATTTATTTGTGGGGGCAGAAAAGGTGCAGGCAGAGTTAGTTTTGGTTTTCAGGCCGAGATTGTCGTTGGTTATCTGGTTAGAATAAAAGGCATATAGCCCGGAGAGGGAATGTTCAAAGCCTAGGACCTTACACACCAAAATGAAGGAAACAAGGGCTCGAATAGTGTTTGGGGTTAGGTGCATAGGGAGGCATCTTTTGAAGTCAAGGAATTTGACAATGAAGGGGTCAATAGGAAGTCTCAATCCGTTCTTAAACTTGACCCCATAAAAAATGCAAGATTTATTGTTTTTGCGGACATCGGCCACAGTTTCTGGCCTCAACTTCCCCTTCACCTCCACTTCTTGAAGCTTGTGGACGTGGAAGGAATTGGGGTCAACACCATAAGTGGTGTACAGTTCCATCTCCCAGTCCGTGCAGGGCGCATTTTTCTTCTTCTTCTCGCCGCGCCCAGAAGTTGAGGCTCCAGCATGACTCTTGCTGCGGGCATCAACATTCTCATCCGGTCCTTCAGCAAAGGCATCAACTATTTGGACTGCCTGCTGTGGCGTGCCCGCAGCCATGCGAGAAGGAATCTCGCGGTCATCCATCTCGGTCTCTGAGCTATCAGAGCCAAAGAGACCGGTAGATGACCCAATGATGGCTCCACTTCAGCTCCATCCACCTCCATATGTGTAGGCTCATCGTCACTACTGTCCAAATTCAACACCAGTACAGGCTGGGCCTCAGTTTGAGTGTTGGGGTAGATTGTGTTCAAAGGTTCCACATCCAGTGGCTCATTTAGATCATCCGCGGGCACGCCAGTGGCATCAGGGGCCTTATTCACCTCGGTCTCGTCCATTAGATCAAATTTCTCCCAATCAGTTGGTCCCACACTGAGAGGATTTCCTCTAGCCCTCCTCACCAGTTCAATAGCGTTCAACGCCTGGTCTCTCTCTCGGGGATACCTGCACAACACCGCCATTATAAAATTCCTCAAACGGTGTACATCACCTAACACCAACATGTCGCCGTTCAGATGCAATCTTTTCTTGGCTTCCCACAGCCGGGGTGGGACCCAATTTCCCCAGTCGTAATAAACCGAGAAATAGGTAAAGGCCTCTATGGATAACCTAATCCAAGAGTGGGCCACTTTCCTATAGATACCCCCCGATTTCTTGTAAACGATGAAGGTATCAGGAGTCATGTCATTACCCAACTCTAAAGGACGTTCCATCCTATAAGTCATCCTAAGAAACATAAGAAATAAAGAGATGGAGAAGGAGATGAAAACAAATAACAATTACGGAAAAGACGGAAGGAAATGCTTAAGGAAGTAGAAGGTAAATTTTCTCTCGCTAAGAAAATTTTCTCTCTCTCTAAGCAAGATTGTAAGTCTGAAGGTGATAACAGAGTTTGAAGGAGGAAGGGTTTGATATTTATAAGCCTACATATACAAGCCGACTCGTATTAAATAGCCCACAAATCGTTTCCCTCGAATCACTAACTGGCGTCATCGTTTTGAATTTCAAATTATTTGCGCTCAGCATTTATGGCGCCTTTTGACATTCAGACATGTATCCTCCGTACCTGACACGCGCTGGCATTATGACAGTCAAGGGGCCCACTCGAACTGGGAAGCAAACCAAAGCTTCTACCAACTTCCACCAAACTCCCCTCATGTGCTCCTCACATGTGCCATATGTAAGGGAGTCTAAGCAAAAACCAGCGAAAAAACACAACACTTGTGGTCGCATCAGCAATCTGACCGCAGATCGAGCTTAACATAATTAGCTCCTCGCTCAGACCATGAATGGATCCTCGCTCAAAGCTAGGGGCTAGGGGCTACTGATGAGCCCGTTTATATTAGACCGGGCCCAAAGCTCGATCTGGCCCAAAGGCCCAATATGGCATGGTATATCATAGACCGCAAGAGTCAAGACCGCGGATAGCTAGAGCACTAGAATCAAGACCACGGGCAGCCGTACCATCAGTAAGATGACCGCGCCAATCGTGACCGCGATCCCCATGACCGCGCCAATCGCGATCGCGATCCCCGTGATCGCGCCAACAATGTTGACCGCGCCCAATGAATATTGATCACGGGCTCATACCAGACTCCCGGTTGTCTTACTAGACTCCCGGTTAAAGCCAATGCTTGTAGAGCAAGATTTCACAATGGTTCTGACACCAATAAGTCGGCTTGTACCCATCGAATTAAATGTTAGCTTAGGCGCCTACTATGCCATTAATGCGTCACGTCAACTATCCTCTGTCCCTGACAACTCAGCGACATCCCTCTGCAGTGAATCTTACTTTACTGACAGACTCAATCAGGGGCGGACACGTGTCC
Organism: Adenophora triphylla var. japonica; assembly: GCA_022495995.1. Classification (NCBI taxonomy): domain Eukaryota; kingdom Viridiplantae; phylum Streptophyta; class Magnoliopsida; order Asterales; family Campanulaceae; genus Adenophora; species Adenophora triphylla. Next base: position 270,026 of record JAFEMH010000904.1, read on the forward strand.
TAGGTCAAAGACAAAGATATCCTTAGGGCTGAAGTCAGCGAGCAGCTCCTATTTACTATATATATCAACCTTTGTCCCCATGGACAAGGTAAGTGCAAAATCTTTGTTTGTAAGTCACATTATCTAAACCCTAAACACACAACTCACTCAAGACATTCCAAGTCATATTTCTCAATCATAAACCCTCAAGAGATCTTACTCTCACACCCGAGGGCCTGAGCTGGATTAAACTTCGATTTTGACCTTAACGGTGCTTATTGTTGTTGTTGTTGTTGTTGTATTCTAGGTACAAAGTAATATCAAGTCAGATATCCTAAACAAGTGAGACCCCCGAAAATCGAGGTGTCATCATATTACACAAGGGGTATTATTGACTATCTATATTATAAATGGCAACATGGCACCTCATCATGTGAACAGTTGAATGAATAGTGTCATATGCCAAATTTTCCATTTTGTCCTCACTAAGTTGTCTCTTTCCCATTTTGCCCTTTAAATTTATTTATTTTTTTAAATTAAAAAAAAAATTAAAAAAAAAAAACAGACACACGGGCTTGCTCTAGTTGACCGATAAGTTTATCCCAAGCATTCCATTCCAAGTACCGTTCAAAGAAAAGCTACAAATTGTAGCGGCATGAAACAAATTAATTATAAATAAAAGAGATAAATAAGCTAAAACGAATATATTTTCAAACAAATTTCATATATTTTGACTTATAGTATCTAGAAAGGGAGTACTATTATGATACTCTCTTCTCTCTGTTAGACCAAAATGTTATGTTGCACTTTTCATTTTACTAAGTAGGTAATTCGTGCTTCGTTCGCACGGGAAATTAATTTGCTAATATTATGATTTATTTTTTATAATATAAGTATATTATAAATGAATCAAAACATTAATATTTATAAAGTTAGAAAAATTGTATTCAATTTTAATAACTTTGTTTCACATAAGTTTAATAGGAATTGCATTGTGACTAACAATGTAGCAATTTTTGCTATTTTATTTTTGATGTTCATACTTTATGTCATTTATTTTTTATGTCATAATTTATGTCAGTATGCAACATTTTTTATGAACGTTAACAAAGTGAATGAAAAAACTAACGACCTATTTCTTTTCAAATTACAACATTTTAAATACAATGTAGGGGTTTTGAACCTTAACATTCCCGAGAAAAGTACGTCTTTAAGCTAAATGCTCATTGGCATTATTAACGACCTACTTTGACATATATATATATATAGTAACTATTATGATTAACTAATATTATTAATAGTAATAGTTAACATATACTCCCTCCGTCTCACGTTAGTTGAGACTAACTTTTTGGGCACACCAATTAAGGAGAAGTAAGTGAGAGAAAAAGTGAAAGAAAATGTTGTGAGTATGAAGAATTAAATAGGAGAGAGAATGAGTGGGAGGAATAGTTAGGAGAGAGAATGTTGTGAGTGTAAAAGTGAAATAGGAGAGAAAATGAGTGGGGTAAATAGTGAAGATTTCTTTACCATTTTGGGCAGTCTCAACTAACGTGGGACGGCCCAAAAGGGAAAGAAGTCTCAACTAACGTGAGACGGAGGGAGTATTGTAACTATAATACTATTACTTAACCTATATAGTAAATTAATACTATTTCTAATAATAGTTAGCATATATAGTAACTATTATAGTTAACTAATACTATTAATAGCAATAGTTAACATATATAATAACTATTATAGTTAACTAATACAATTAATAGTAATAGTTAACATATATAGTAACTATTATAGTTAACTAATACTATTAATAGTAATAGTTAACATATATAGTAACTATTATAGTTAACTAATACAATTAATAGTAATAGTTAACTTATAAAATAACTATTATAGTTAATTAATACTATTAATAGTAATAGTTAACATATATAGTAACTATTATAGTTAACTAATACTATTAATAGTAATAGTTAATTTATATAGTAACTATTATAGTTAACTAATATAATTAATAGTAATAGTTAACATATATAGTAACTATTATAGTTAGCTAATACAATTAATAGTAATAGTTAACTTATAAAGTAACTATTATAGTTAACTAATACTATTAATAGTAATACTTATAAAGTGATGACGTGGCTTCTCCAAAATCAAGAATTTGTCTAAACTTGTCAACGTGACGAAGCCATAACCCTCCTCACCAACTTTAATATATATATATATATATATATATATATATATAGATTTGTCCCATAATAAATGTTGTGTGATTAGATAAAAAAAAAAGTATCCCCTCCGTCTCACATGAGCTTGCAAAAACTATTTCATTAGGTGTTTCACTTGAATTTGCAAAATTCATTTTAGATAAGTTTTTATTATTTAATAAATAGTTGGGATCACATGTCATATTCATAATAATTATCCACTAACTATTTTCTACTCCACTTTTTCTCTCTTTTTCAACTATCTACACTCACAACACATTAATCTTTTCAAATTTTTTTTCTTAATTTTCGTATTTTGGCGAATATTTTGCAAAATCAAATGAAACAGAAGGATTAACTTTGTACATTTAACAATTTACAACTTACCTAGTAGTAGAACAAAATTTTAACAATTTACAAACTACATAGTATTTCCTAGGTGTTCTGATTTAATGTTTTTATTTTCTTTTTTAGTCTATCCTAATTTAAGTTTCTTAATTATTTTATTATTTAAAATGAATAATGAAATTCACTTGTCATACTCACACAAAAATTCTTTAACCACTTCTTCTCTCATACTCATACTCCTACTTTTCATTTCTACTTATAACATTTACTATTTCTTAATTCACATGTCAAGTTAAGCTAAGAACTAAACCTAAAAAATTATGAAAACACTCTTATATTTTCTAATATATTTGAGATTTTGATTTATAAATTAGTACTCCCTCCGTCCCACGTTAGTTGAGACTTCTTTCCCTTTTGGGTCGTCCCACGTTAGTTGAGACTGCCCAAAATGGCAAAGGAATCTTCACTATTTACCCCACTCATTCTCTCTCCTATTTCACTTTTACACTCACAACATTCTCTCTCCTAACTATTCCTCCCACTCATTCTCTCTCCTATTTAATTCTTTATACTCACAACATTTTCTTTCACTTTTTCTCTCACTTACTTTTCCTTAATTGGTGTGCCCAAAAAGTTAGTCTCAACTAACTTGGGACGGAGGGAGTATATACTCCCTCCGTCCCATCTCACTTAAGAAAACTTTTCATTTTGGGCGTCCCACTTCACTTAAGAATTCCCAAAATGAAAATCTTAAATCACTATTCTCTCCACTCATTCTCTCTCCTACATTATTTTAATACTCACAACACCATTATAATTTACTATTCCCTCCACTCATTCTCTCTCCTATTTAATTTTTCACACTCACAACACTTCTTCCACTCATTCTCTCTCCTAATACTATAATAATATTTCTTAATTTTCGTGCCATTTCAAAATTTCCTAAGTGGGCTGGGACGGAGGGAGTATATTTTACTCCCTTCCTCCCACTTCAAGGTTCCTACTTTTCCTTTTGATCTGTCCCACTTCAAGGTTCCCTTCCTTAAATGGAAAGTTTTGAATATATTTATACCCTTATGATTTAATATATTTACAAAAAAATCATTCATTATACCCTTATAAAGTTAACATATTTACAAAAAAAACCAATCATTAACTTACTATTCCTCACACTCATTTTCTCTCCTATTAAATATTTTTAACTTTTACATTCTCTCTCCTCTAATCTTCTACCAATTTAAAAAAAAAAAACCAATCATTAACTACTATTTCCTACCCCACATTTAACTTTTACATTATCTCTCCTCTATTCTAAACAACACAAACAATTTTTTTTCTTAAAAAACGTGAAATCCACACCAAAGAACCTTGGTGTGGGACGGAGGAAGTATATGATTAGTTTAGGAAATAATTGTAATTATAAGATTAGATTATATTTGACTAACGACTAACGGCTAACTTTTATTTTTATATATGTTTTCTATAATTTAGGTATGAACTAAAGGAAGGGAAGAACTCTTGGATTGATAAGGAAAGAAAAATCATTTTTGATAAGGAAGAGATTAGGTGAATCCATGTTGAAGAAGGATTGTTATCATTATATAAACTAGAATAAGCCCGTGTTCGAGGAATTTTTTTTTTTTTAATTAAGCCCGTGTCTGAGGACACGTTTTTTTTTTAATTAAAAAAAAAATTTAAGGGCAAAATGGGAAAGGGACAAATGTGTGAGGGCAAAATGGGAAATTCGGCCATTGAAACTATTCATTCAACTGTAGCAAGTACAAGTTCTAATTTATACTATAGATAGGCCGCTCCTCTCATTGTTTGAACACGAATTTTCGTGAGCAAAAATCGAGCTTAGACAAATTACTTAGTCTTTTCTTTGTGTCTTGAAGTTCAGATCTTTAATAATTCAAGATTGCTTTTATGTTTTATTGTTTTTAGGTTCGAATGATTTTGGTCTTTTCGTAAGATTGTTTCTTTTCTTTTCATTGTAAGATTTTTCTTTACAACTTGTTCTCAAACAAAGTTGGGATTTTATGAAAAGGTTTCCGGCAAGAGTTTCTTGCTGAAGTGTTTAAAATTCTGATTGTTATTCTGCTGCATTTATTACTGTTCGCGGGAGTTATTTTACTGTTAAATTGTTTAGACAGTTGTTAGGATATGTGAGCACCCCAACCCGGGACCTAACGCGTGTCCCGAGCTTGAGAAGCTCAAACTAAGGAAACCCATCTAAGATTTTTAAAACTTTTATTTGCCTTTACAAGAAAACCAATTCTCAATTTCCCATAAACAAAATCCAATAATAACATCTCCACTTGGAGGAATTTAAACAATTACTTTAATAACCATACTTAATTAATTACATTGAAAACCCTATTTAACATTGTTTAACAAAAGAGTTTTCTATACAACTTATAAAAGATTAATACTTAATTAGGATTCCCGACAACCCACTCATATACCTATCCTGACAAGTCCCAAAAGCAACAGTCACAATCGTATCCCCGTCCTCACTGGTTCAGGTCATCTGTCTCAGCACAATCTAAAGCAGTAAAAGGGAAGGGGTGAGAATAAATCTCAATAAGCTATTATGAATGCAACAAGATGTCAAACAAGATGCAACACATAGCATGGTAGCACATAACACATTATGAAAGCGGTAAACACCATACGTTACCTCATTTTACCTTTCCCGTCTGAACAATAAGTCGTACAACGTGGGAGTAAAACTCCACTCTTTGGTGAATTACCTCCAGCACATTCACCTCTTATAGGACTCATACTCCAGAGATCCATATAAGAAAAGATACCTATATCAGAGTATCCAACAATAATATCGCTAACTGTAAAGCTTTAGGCTTAATACGTAAGCATTCCCCTAATCACCAATCGCAACAGTGCAGTAAGGCTTCTTTATGCTCAATACGTCGTTAGCACACCCACTCGTGGCCACGAGAGGGACGGTCCCAGGTATGATGAACCTTCAATCACTTATAGAACAAATCCATAATTGATTGAATTCCATTATACCCCCGAATATCAACACGTTCAAGCACATAATAGATACTTGAAATATAATCCACAAAAAGGGATAATAATATTACAACATGGTAAAATATACTCATGCTAATCAATACCATAGTGCAACAACCATTTAATACACTATGCATCATAATATAACAACATGGTAATGTATACTCATGATAATCAATACCATAGTGCAACAATTCATTTAATACACTATGCATAATACCATTAACGAATATGAGTTCAAATAAGGTATCCATATAACCACATAATCCACACCGGGATGCAATATAATCAATATGCCAGATAATCCACAACTGGGATACAACACAACCATACCAAATAATCCACAATCTGGATACAATACCACCATATACCAAATAATCCACAATCGGGATACAATATATTGATGTAACACATATACATTCCTAACCAACACACTAGTGTGATTTTAATCTCTACACTGTTCAACTAATCACCAAGGTATGGGAGCAAGTAAGGCCAACCTAAACCGTAAACCATCCTTACAAAGTTACTACTCAACCTTGAATAATATTAATAAAAGTGTAAGTCCTACTTCCCAAGTTTGAATCACTTTGGTGAAGTTACAATTCAAGCTTATCAACCCTTTTCCGACAATATTCTATATCACAAGGTCTCTATGAAGGTTCAAGCTCAATTTACCAAGTGGGAGTCACCATTTATAAGTGATCAATCAAGCTTACCAAACTAATTCAAAGCTCGGCTTTAAAATGAGGTGCAGGGTCTTGGGCGACCACCCATACCACTTGGGCGACCGCCAGTGGGTTTCAAAAGGAATACTAGTTTACGCCCTCGGGCGACCGCACACACCTCTTGGGCGACCGCCCAAGAGGGTTTTCAAGGTGGGATGTTGCTTGTCCTCATGGGCGGCCGCACAAGCCCCTATGGGCGACCGCCCAAGGCGATTTCCAGCACATCCGCATTTCTATCCTTTCTACTTAGCTTTAATTCCTTTCTTTTATCTAGCCCAATATTCAAGAACACCAAGAGGATTTTCTAGCTTACAAGGATCATCATAAATCAATTAAACTCATAATAATGTAAACCTAATTTATTCATTACTAAATCTTCCACCCATTTCATACCATAATTCAAGTTTAACCTCCTTAATCTACTTAATCCATTTTCTTACACTATTGATCCTCTTCCTTAAACAACCACATCATTCTATAACATAAACCCATTTCTTAACTACAAGAAGGTTTCCAAGCATCTAATAACCATTTTAATAATAATAACAACACCAAATAATTCATGAACATTAATTAGAAGAGAAAAATTCTAATAATCCCCAATCAAGTCATTAACATATTACTCCCATTATACCCTCATTCCTTCAACTTAAGCCCCCATATCATAACTAAAATCAATTAAATCTTGAATAATCATTTTACTCAAATAACCATATTAAAAATACAATATACTTTTTCTTTTCATAAAACCTTCATTAACACATAAAATGTGCAATAATTAGAAAGAAGTCATAATAACTTACCTTAGAGATTATGAGGTGAAACTATGATTTCTCTAGCTTGATGCATTCCCTTTGCCTCTACGAACATGAAAGTACACCCGAATCTTAAAATGGGGGAGGATTGGATTTATAATAATTTTTGGAAGGAATTATCCAAGGAGGTTTCCATGGAGGCTTCCATGGAAATTATTGAAGAAGAAGAAAGGAGAATAAGGTAGGAGTAGGGAGGTGATTTATTAAATAGTAAGAGAAGGATGGAAGGGATGGGAAAAGCATGGGAAGGGTATGGGGCCTTGACTCTTTAAGGAGGAAGGAGAGGGATTTAGGGGATTTGGTCCCCCTTCCACACAATCCAAGGCTTTCAACTAAAAATAAATGAAAGCCCCACTTTATTCCCATTATTTATTTTACCCAATTTAACCTCCTCTTACTCTTTATCTATTTTCTATTTTTATATTTTCTTTTAGAACATTATTTTATTTCTCTATCATTTTATCCTAATACAAGAAATCAAAAATGAACACATAATACTAACAAGAATATTATAAGCACACAATATGATACTAAAATAGGTGCCTAGATTTAGGGTCGTTACATTCACTCCTCCTTAAAGAAAATTCGTCCCGAATTTTAAAAAGACTTACCTTAATGATCAATAACAAAGGGTACTTCCCCAAACGTTTCAATTTACCACCTTCAAATAGTTTTCTCAAAGTCATGATTCTTATGTACATTCTCACAATCCAACACTCTAGAATTAAATCCCGGAATTGAAATCCTAATAACTCTCAACGTTTTTCCCTACATAATTCAAATTCGCCTAAGCATCCTTAATTGAAGAATTTCGTACGTATGAAGGATCATAAATAAATTTTCTCATACCAATCTTTAAACAATACTCATTCAATGCTAAAAAAACTGCTAGTATACTCAACTCCCTTAAGATTAATAGAATCTCTCCGGTTGAAAGGAACCCAACACACAATCTATTCTTCAAAAATCTGGATAATCTTCTCATCTTGAGACTATCCTCTCATCCTATTAATTTCTGAATCACCATTGAACTTCCCTTAAAGTCTCCACATTCTATGGGTCTAATCTTGACTATTTGCAACAACATCTCGCCTTACGACTCAAAGGATACACTTGACGACACATAAGCCTTTCGGTTAATCGCATTCGAAATCACAATAACTTTACCGAATAATATAAAATGACGCAACTAAAATCTTTTAATAGTTCCAATCATCGCTTAGGCTTGTAGATCTCTCCCCTTCGAATAACTAAATTATTCAAACTCATAGGGTCGGTCACAAATCCCAAAAGGAAACTTCAAAAAGATAAGATTCTTACTTAGATAACGCAACACAATTGTAGTCACTCTCAAGTAAGGAATAAGAAAATTTCCACTTTATCTAAGTTAACTTCCTCCAAGCATACGCTATCACTTTCACATTTCTCTTAATATCACAACCAAATCTTCCTTTAATACGCACTTAAAATTCACAAAGTTCTCACATTCACTAGGTAAGGTAAGGATCGGATCTATAGTTAATCTATTCCCCATTTCTACCAATATGATTCATTCTTATTACATCTTACACCATTGATATCCTTCCGAGTTATCTAAATCAACGATTTTATAATTCTCGAGAATTCCTTGAAATTTCCTTTGGTAGCACTTTGCCAACCTCAAAGGTTACGGACACAATCCTCATGAGATCCATGGTAACTTCCAAGCTTAAGACTATAGAACCCCAAATTTTGGGAAACTTCTCGAGCCAACTCATACTAGCTAAACTTTGCATACAAGGACTCCTCACAAGGAATCATTAACCCAACTCTCCAATGATTTTCATGATCCTCTCGGAACTTTAATTTACAAAGAGACCATCAATTCTAATTACCATAAAGCCATCAAAATAAGGCTTAAAAATTCTGCTTATCCTACTTAGAATCAACACACGCGATACCTTGATGGAAATACAATTACCATCTACTCACAACTAGCACGAAAAATTTCCGAAAAGACTTCTCATGCAAGTCTAACACCAACCAAATACCTTTTACACTTTTTAACCAAAATTTTTCTGGCTTAAACGCATATATAACAAGAATACCATATAAAGGTTTATCTATATCAAATACCAATATAATCAAATTGGGTATAGAAAAGGAGACTCACTTCTTATGATAGTCTACCAAAGGCACAACAACTACTTAACCCTTCAGGTCAAGTATATCTCATAATTACAAATCGGTAATCATACCAAATCAACTTGCAATACATGCTCAGCCATGACCACATCACCACTGTGGTAAACCAAAGAAGATTCGAGATATTCTCTCATAAGAGCAGAATTCTCTAACAATAAAACAATTTCTCAAGTAATGTATGCCACATAGAAGCAACATGCTATGCCACACATAATGATATGAAACAAGATCAATAAAATATGGCCCCTAACTTCTGAGACAGGGAATTTACCTCTAGTGACCTCTGAGGGATCTATCTCTCCTGGAACCGAAACACATACTCGACCATAGGCCTTTACTTTACAACGCCATTTTACTCTAGACAATATTGCTATTACTAAATCTTTCTTCAAATCCTTTCATGATCATTATAACTTACTAAAATGGATACATAATTCCCAATAACTTTGAATATCAACCTTACCACATTCATTCCAAAACCACCTTTTCCTGTTTATCTCTAAAGCCCTTTTAATTGACTAACCATTACAACCATCATGTATATTACTTAATACATCATATACTATATATGACCACAATTCAACCACAACTATACCACTTAGTCAATTTTAAGCATAAAGTTCTCAAATGATACCACCTACTCTCTCCAAGTCCTATAACCCTATTACTCTATCTTCCCACATTAAATCATATCTTATTATCACTAGTTGTTATATTCATTCAACCACTACCTAAGTTATTTTCATTAATTTTACACATCACAAACCACCCAACAATACTCTCTCCACCATGTATTAACTTTTATAATACTCTTTCAATTAACAACCTATTTTTGATCAAACCATCACTCTACTCATTTCCAAACCCCTTTCTTATTATTCTAACAACCAAACAAATTGTCAAACTTATCAAAAATCATTTATACGGTAATAATAGCATTGTTCAACACATATAACAACAACTTTATAACTTAGCCAACTTCATGAAAAGAAATCCTAAATAATACCACATACTTAAATCATTTTTTCTTATCATCAATACTATGCCAAAACTTCACTATACCACATCTCAACTAATTTAACAAATTTCAACCCAAGTAAAATGCACCAACTCACCGGTAACATTTCCCATATTCAACCCAAGACCATTTGAATTCACTACCTAAATACCATGACTGTGAGGCTACAATTTAAACATCCTTCATTTTCTAGAACCTTTCATTTGGTCATCATTGTTTTCACCATTAGAACAACTCCTACACTAAACGCTCGGCGTCAATTATCACACATTCCCCCTTAGTTTAGACATCTACCCTTGACCTCTAAACTAAGCTCTGATACCAACTGTGAGCACCCCAACCCGGGACCTAACGCGTGTCCCGAGCTTGAGAAGCTCAAACTAAGGAAACCCATCTAAGATTTTTAAAACTTTTATTTGCCTTTACAAGAAAACCAATTCTCAATTTCCCATAAACAAAATCCAATAATAACATCTCCACTTGGAGGAATTTAAACAATTACTTTAATAACCATACTTAATTAATTACATTGAAAACCCTATTTAACATTGTTTAACAAAAGAGTTTTCTATACAACTTATAAAAGATTAATACTTAATTAGGATTCCCGACAACCCACTCATATACCTATCCCGACAAGTCCCAAAAGCAACAAATACAATCGTATCCCCGTCCTCACCGGTTCAGCCACCTGTCTCAAAGACAATCTAAAGCAAGAAAGGGAAGGGGTGAGAATAAATCTCAATAAGCTATTATGAATGCAAGAAGATGTCAAACAAGATGCAACACATAGCATGGTAGCACATAACACATAATGAAAGCGGTAAACACCTTACGTTACCTCATTTTACCTTTCTCGTGCGAACAATAAGTCGTACAACGTGGGAGTAAAACTCACTCTTTGGTGAATTACCTCCAAAGACATTCACCTCTTATAGGACTCATACTCCAGATCCATATAAGAAAAGATACCTATATCGAAAGTATCCAACAATAATATCGCTAATCGTAAAGCTTTAGGCTTAATACGTAAGCATTCCCCTAATCACCAATCGCAACAGTTCCGTAAGGCTTCTTTATGCTCAATACAAGCCGTTAGCACACCCACTCATGGCCACGTAGGGACGGTCCTGTGTATGATGAACCTTCAATCACTTATAGAACAAATCCATAATTGATTGAATTCCATTATACCCAGAATATCAACACGTTCAAGCACATAATAGATACTTGAAATATAATCCACAAAAAGGGATAATAATATTACAACATGGTAAAATATACTCATGCTAATCAATACCATAGTGCAACAACCATTTAATACACTATGCATCATAATATAACAACATACGGTAATGTATACTCATGATAATCAATACCATAGTGCAACAATTCATTTAATACACTATGCATAATACCATTAACGAATATGAGTTCAAATAAGGTATCCATATAACCACATAATCCACACCGGATGCAATATAATCAATATGCCGATAATCCACAACTGGGATACAACACAACCATACCAAATAATCCACAACTGGATACAATACCACCATATACCAAATAATCCACAATCGGGATACAATATATTGATGTAACACATATACATTCCTAACCAACACACTAGTGTGATTTTAATCTCTATACTGTTCAACTAATCACCAAGGTATGGGAGCAAGTAAGGCCAACCTAAACCGTAAACCATCCTTACAAAGTTACTACTCAACCTTGAATAATATTAATAAAAGTGTAAGTCCTACTTCCCAAGTTTGAATCACTTTGGTGAAGTTACAATTCAAGCTTATCAACCCTTTTCCCGACAATATTCTATATCACAAGGTCTCTATGAAGGTTCAAGCTCAATTTACCAAGTGGGAGTCACCATTTATAAGACTGATCAATCAAGCTTACCAAACTAATTCAGCTCACCTTTAAAATGAGGTTCTGGGTCTCTGGGCGACCGCCCATACCACTTGGGCGACCGCCCAAGTGGGTTTCAAAAGGAATACTAGTTTCTGCCCTCTTGGGCGACCGCACACACCTCTTGGGCGACCGCCCAAGAGGGTTTTCAAGGTAGGGATGTTGCTGTCCTCATGCGCGGCCGCACAAGCCCCTATGGGCGACCGCCCAAGGCGATTTCCAAAGACATCCAGATTTCTATCCTTTCTACTTAGCTTTAATTCCTTTCTTTTTATCTAGCCCAATATTCAAGAACACCAAGAGGATTTCCTAGCTTACAAGGATCATCATAAATCAATTAAACTCATAATAATGTAAACCTAATTTATTCATTACTAAATCTTCCACCCATTTCATACCATAATTCAAGTTTAACCTCCTTAATCTACTTAATCCATTTTCTTACACTATTGATCCTCTTCCTTAAACAACCACATCATTCTATAACATAAACCCATTTCTTAACTACAAGAAGGTTTCCAAGCATCTAATAACCATTTTAATAATAATAACAACACCAAATAATTCATGAACATTAATTAGAAGAGAAAAATCCTAATAATCCCCAATCAAGTCATTAACATATTACTCTCATTATACCCTCATTCCTTCAACTTAAGCCCCCATATCATAACTAAAATCAATTAAATCTTGAATAATCATTTTACTCAAATAACCATATTAAAAATACAATATACTTTTTCTTTTCATAAAACCTTCATTAACACATAAAATGTGCAATAATTAGAAAGAAGTCATAATAACTTACCTTAGAGATTATGAGGTGAAACTATGATTTCTCTAGCTTGATGCATTCCCTTTGCCTCTACGAACATGAAAGTACACCCGGATCTTAAAATGGGGGAGGATTGGATTTATAATAATTTTTGGAAGGAATTATCCAAGGAGGTTTCCATGGAGGCTTCCATGGAAATTATTGAAGAAGAAGAAAGGAGAATAAGGTAGGAGTAGGGAGGTGATTTATTAAATAGTAAGAGAAGGATGGAAGGGATGGGGAAAGCATGGGAAGGGTATGGGGCCTTGACTCTTTAAGGAGGAAGGAGAGGGATTTAGGGGATTTGGTCCCCCTTCCACACAATCCAAGGCTTTCAACTAAAAATAAATGAAAGCCCCACTTTATTCCCATTATTTATTTTATCCAATTTAACCTCCTCTTACTCTTTATCTATTTTCTATTTTTATATTTTCTTTTAGAACATTATTTTATTTCTCTATCATTTTATCCTAATACAAGAAATCAAAAATGAACACATAATACTAACAAGAATATTATAAGCACACAATATGATACTAAAATAGGTGCCTAGATTTAGGGTCGTTACAGGATACATGTGTGAACAACTTTATGCACAAGTTTGATCAGTACTAGCTACAAATCTTTCAATTGGTATCAGAGTCTTCTCTCGACTCAACTGAGATCGATCCTTGAAAGTAGCCATTATGGATTGTCATCATAGTCATAATAAACCGCCTACCCTAAATGGTTCAAACTATACCATTTGGAAGGCTAAAATGATTATGCATATTAAGTATCTTGATTATCGTGCTTGGGTTAGTCTTATCTGTGGATATACTCGTCCCATGATTGAAATTTCCCCATCTACTTCTGGAGGTGATGACAAAAGAGAGAAAATTTATGGTTCTAAGCCCATATAAACTTGGAATAATAAGAAAATTGCTTTAGCAAACTTTAATGCCAAGGCCATGGGAGCAATCTCTGACAATGTGGATCCTTATATGTTTAGATTATTTTCTAATCAAACTATTGCCAAAGTTGATTGGGACATTCTCCAACTTAATTGTGAAGGACCAGCTAGTGTAAAACAAACTAAGCTAAGGACTTTAATGACTAAGTTTGAAACTTTAAGGATGGGAGAAAATGAAACTATAAAAAGTACTCAGCCAAAATTTTGGATATCTCAAACGAGTCATTTGCCTTGGGTAAAGTACTAAAAACTCTCCCTGAAAAGTTTAATATTAAGATTTTTGTTATTGAGGAAATCCAAGATATCCAGACTGTTGAACTTGATGAAGTCTTGGGAATTTTAACAAACTTTGAACTGAATCTTGGGGTACAAGAGTCAAGCAAAGCAAATTCAATTGCTCTCGCAAGTGCTCTCAAGGTATCTCAAGATCTAGTTCAACTGTCCAAAGATATTGATGAGTCAAACCTAGGAGAAGATGAGTTGCCATGATTACTCAAAAATTCATTAGTATGTTGAAAAAGAAACGGTTGACAAATTTTCCTATTTTGGCACCCTCAACTCCTTCCACGATTGAATCATTCAAGAAGGAAAATGTTGCAAAGAAGCCTGTACCTGAAGGCCAAAGGTCCATTGATTCAATTCAATGCAGGGCTTACAAAGGTTATGGACATTATTCAAATGAGTGTGCCAACACTCTTAAAAAGCAAGGAATGAGTTTCTCAGCGACTTTGAGTGATTCTGATGATGATGAGCAGACTGCAAATCTGTCTATATGGCATCCATCACAGTTCACATTGTCTGATAGTGATTCAGATGTGAAAGATGTGCAATACTCTGATTGCACAACTTATCACACAACTGACTACACAACTGAGAACAGTATGTATACCTGATTGAATTCTTCAACTGCTGATAAAACTAGCAATGATCCAACAGAAAATTAGTGTGCTACCTATGAGGACTTGCACAGTACCTATATTAAACTCCATACTGAATGGGCCAAGCGAATGGAGCAAATTAATGTATTCAAACAGGTAAATGAGAAACTAACTGGAAAAAATCTCAAACTGAAATCTGAAGTTGAAAGTCTGTCAAAAGAAAGTGATTCCCAAAAACACTCCATAGCCAAGTTAGAAGTTTTACTCACAAAGAAAGATATGTAATGTGAAAAATACAAAACAAATCTTGATAAAGAAACAGAAACTCTAACAAAGCTGAACAAAGGTAAAGCTAAGTTCGAAGAGGTTCTGAAAATGGGAAACCAAGGAAAATCAGGATTTGGCTATGGAGACAATGTTTTTTTAAAAGAAGGAGAAAGCAATTCAAAAGTTCAAAAAGTTAAAATCCTCCGCTGAACTTGAATTTGCTGATGTAAACAGAAAATACGGGAAAAGGATGTATGTGTGTCATCACTATTTTACTCCAGGTCATATTCGACCATATTGTTACAAATTGAACAATTGAATTGTTTTGGGCAGACGGTTGTGTGCACAATTGAACACACAATTGTACAGACAACCCAAAGCTGGAGCAAGAACTGCCTAGGTAAGGAAAGAAACTATGAACTGTTAGGTGGCCTTCACCTCTTTTAAGAGTAGTGTTGAAGGGTCCTGCTTACTTTGACAGTGGTTGTTCTCGCCACATGACTGGGAAAGTGAAAACTTTAACGACTATGTGTGAGTACGCCAATCCAATTCGCGACTCTTTATAAGTTCCTTTTAATGAAATAAAATTGCACTAGGGGAATTTTGGTGAATTTCCGGTCCGTTTCAAGACTTCCGGAAACTTTTTATAAGTTTTTGTGAAGGAAGTGCTATTAAGTCATTTTTCCAGGCAAAATGACCTACAGGGAATTAAACCATTTTGGACCTAAGAGAAATTACTTGGAAGGTTCCAGAACGGCAAGTTGGCACCATAAACGGTTAGTGGCATGTTGTGTCACGCGACATAACGAGCCACGGAAAACTGAAGCAGAAGGTCGTGCGACACAAGAAGCCCTCATCAGCAGCCTATAAATTGGACCCTCCCCATCTCATTTCGAGATCCCTTTTCCACTCCCTACTGTCACCCTGCCAAAATTCCCTCAGAAACTCGTCTCTCTCCTCCTTCCACACAAACCTACACCAATTCCCTTCAATTCCCTCATCTCCCATACACATCTTACCCATCTACCTTCATACACTTCACATACACCTTGAAGCTCTCAATCCAGTACTCCATCTGTGTTTGGATCCTCATTCTGTAGCTGATTCAAAGATTCCTACACCTAACTTGGTGTAGAGATTGTGGACACTACAAGGGTAACGATTCCCTCCTTCTCTCTCTCATATTTGCCATTTTGCTTGTTTCATTGCAATCTCTATTCATCCACTTGATAATCAAGATCCATCCGCTCTTATTATCAAGTGGCAATCGCCATATCTCTGTTTAACTCAATAAACTTGGTTTAATTGCATATTCATGGCTTGATTTCACTGTATTTGTGGCTTGTTTGCCAAGGGAGTGTAGATCTCCCCATATCCACACCCCCTTAGTCAGTCTGTTGCTAATTCATTATTCTCTGAGTTGATTTGGTGTTGTGATTAGATCTGAATCAATCTCTGTTCATTATGTATTTCAAATTATAAGGTTCCTGCATATTGGTAACCTGTGTCACGCGACACAACTTGACATGTGGAGTCTTGTGTCACGCGACACAAGTAGCCACTCTGCAGAGACCATCATTTCAGATTGTAATTTGTTCATCTAATTCACTTGTCACTCAAAATAGAGTGTGGATCCTCAATATCCACACTCATTTGAAGTGATTTGTGTTGATCTCTGTGTTCAATTCAGGCTGTAATGTGGTATTATGATCACCTGATGTTGCTGTAGTTTGAGTCTTGTAAAGCCTCTGCAAGGTGGCCATTGGTGTCATGCGACACAACTGACCCTATCAGGTCATGTGTCACACGACACAAGTATCCCCTTGCAGAAGGTTCATTTCAGCTGTAATCTGTTCATCCTCCTTGTAAGTGGGATGTGGCCTCCCATGATAAATGGTTCACAAGATGTAATTCCCTGAGTTGAGCAATAAAATAAAGCACTTATATGCATTTTGTCACATATCTTGTCTCACACATTTTGCACACACGTTTGGATGTTTTGGATGTTGAACATAGAAAGACTCATTTACGGACGAGGCGTGTTGGGTGAACTCTCGGTTCTTCCCAACACGTAACCTGACCCCCGAACCCAAATTCTCTTTCAAAAAAGGTTTTCAATGTTTCCTTTAAAACGGCGTGGCGACTCTCAAAAATTTATTTTTTTCGGTGAGCGTACATTCAGTGGCGACTCTGCTGGGGACTTGAAACTTGTTTTTCAAAAGTGGGTCAAGCTTTCATTCATGTTCAACATCCTTCTCTTTCATTTGGGTGTGCTTTGTTTGTGACATTGTGTGATACTTGCATTTTGCATGCTTTGTTGTTGCTCTTCCCCTCCATGTATCTTGTGTTGTCATTTTGGGACTTGGTTTGAGTGATTTGCTTGGAGGCTGGGGCTGGTGCATGCTGCTTAAGGTTCTGGATATTTTGCCTTTCCTGTCACGCGACATAACTTGCCTTCTCAGTCCTGTGTAGTGCGACAGGATTGGCCAACCTGCAGGAGGTGATTTGTTCTACCAGGTTGAGATTGTGAGCAATTCCCATGATCAAATTATCGATCATTTGATTATTGTATCTCTGTGGGGTGTGTGTGTGTGTTGATTTTCCTTTTATCATCCCCTTTTCAAATAAAAAATATAAAAAATACAAAAAATCATTTTAATAAATAAAGGAATCTAGTCATCCTCACACTACGTCACATAGATCTAGAACCCTTGGGTGCGATTGATGGCATTGCGGACGGTGATGTATGTCACCTACGCTTGAGCGCCTGAAATTAATCCTATCCCCCTAGCGCGTTATAGGTGGAGCCACACTTTTTAAAGCTTACCCAACGGTTGGTTTTTGACACGCCATTTTCAAATACACTAAAATGAATTGTTTCAAAACTAATAATAGGCTTTCGTACCTATCCCAAAACCTAGCACGTGTGGGCATGTTGCCAATGCAATATGGTTTCACATATGGACATGTCGTTCTCACGGCATGTTCTAACGAGAGATCATGCCGCATTGTCAACGTGCACCGACGAGAGGTCATGCCAGATTTTTCCTTGAATTTCTTCGGAAATACCCGTTATGCTGCCCAAATTTCTCCAGAAAATTGGAATTGATCGTCCGTCCCATAAATGCTTTGGTTTTATTTAGGTATTATTGCCTATTATTAATTTTTAATCAATACATTGGTGTATTTTTGAATGGTGTGTCCCTAGGTTCCCCCCGAGGTCTAGTCTGCGAGAATAAAGGCTTATCCTTTTCCAACCGTCCCTAGGACTTAAAAGACACTACTTTCTACTTGAACAATAATAAGATGCTTGCACGAGTCCGTCTCATTTTCCATTCTTCCCTCTCCCATACCATCTCAAGGTCCTTTCCTCCACCACCTTACCAATTCCCATCTCCCTCTGCAAGCTACGGCAAGTTGGGTATGTGCTCTTGTGCCTGGCGGTCGATTGGTCCATATCCCCGAGGCAGAAGCAGTTCAAGTGCCCGAGTGGTCGTCCATCTGATTTGGTATCTGAGGTGTTTGGTGCAGAGAAGATTATGGCCCACCAGTCTGGAAGTTCGTATCCCATGGGTCAGCAGAGTGCAAATGGTGTGTCCATCTAAAAGTTGCGAACTACCCTTGAAGCCTTTTCCTCATGAGCGGGAGGCCCGATTGCTTGCTCAGATTGCTAAAGCTAAGGAGGACAATTTGTGAATGACAGAAAGTTTGAGAAGGGTCCTCACCCCATCAATGTCAACGATGCTCTTCCTTCCATCCGAAGTTGATGAAGTCAATCAATCTTCATAGGATCTAGAACGTCCCTTTTGAGTATCGAGTCTGTTAAGTCCAAGTTGGACCAGTCTTTCTCTTTCAATAATAAAAAGTCTTTATTTCTTTTCTTGCTAGACTCGAGACGTCACTTGCACACCTACATTACACTTGATTGAAATGGTTTTATTCTAAACGATCACTTGTGCTGCTCAATCACTAATGCTTTGAAATGATTAATGTTTAAATTAATCGGAGTGAGAAAATCAATTGATATCCTTCTCAAATTAGGGCTTATCAACTACCCACCTTGCATCTCATATGCTCACATCTCTTTCATCTTCCTCAATCTTCCGTTGCTCAATGAATTTGCATGAATCTTTCACAAGTAAGCTTAAGCAAGCAATGAAGCTTTAATCTCGTTTAGATCATCCGGTAGGGATTGCGGTTGAAGCCTTTCACCCTAGGAAAGCCATTACCTCACCCTCACTAAACAATACCCTTCCACTTCAAAATCGGCATGTATTGAAACCCTGTCTAGCCATCATCTCTGCTCCTTGCTGAGAGAAGTCCAAGCAATGCCAAGAAATTAGCTTCGAGAGTCGGCGGTGCGCAAAATACTCAAGACATGAAGGAAGGACAAAGATAATCCTAAACTCTTCAAGAAGCCTTCCAATTTATCAAAAGAAGGATTTTAAATCCTCACAATTCAGCAAGAATCCTCAACTTCTCAAGAGGCTTTTCAAAAGAAAGACTTTAGATCCTCACAATCCAGCAAAAGTCCCCGACTTCTCAAGAAGCTCTCCAATGTTCAAAAGGAGACTGATTCTCGTCAGTTCACAAAAAGTTCTCGATAGCTTGGACTTCCTCTCACCAACACCTTCCAACCAATCCCAGCCATCGTCTCGAATTTAGAGGATATTTCCCTTTACCTTCATTAATCCCAAGCCATCCTCTCAATTTTAGAGGATATTCCCATTACCGGAACCAATCCCAAGCCATCCTCTCGCTTTTAGAGAATATTCCCATTGCCCTTGCCTTTGGCCAAAGTCAAAAATTTGACCTCTCATTCTTAGAGGCAATCAATATCCTCGCCATAGAAATTCCAAACACATCCTCAAAAGCCAACCTCTCATCTTTAGAGGTTCAGTCAGCAAAAAGCCCAGCCAACCTCTCATCTTAAGAGGTCATGATGCAATCAACTTTCCAAATCACCCGTTGGCCGATCGAAGTCCTGAAACCCAGCTACAGTTCCCACCGAATAGCAGTTTCATTCTAATATCTTCGAGATCTAAATCAGATTAATGCTTCATTGCTTGCTTAAATCGGAGCCAAATCCATCCCGGCTCAAAAGATCATCAATCAAAGATTGTGCAAATTCAAACCATTCATTTGGCACTTCATGTGAGCATATTTCATTTCTCCTCCACAAACACTTCCTGTGGATGCCTCACTGGGGCTTCGCATTCGTGCCTTTCATTGACACTTCAAGAGGACATGTTCTTCAATTCTCCAATTCTCAGGAAAAATCCTCAAAGGTCCTCGGAATCTCGAATTTTCGCATTCCTTTCAAATCGGGATTTGCCCGAACTACGGCGACCTGAGCTCCTCCCAAGGAGGGGAATGTAGGCAACCAGAAATGGTCAGGTCACAAACACATTCAAATCTCAGAAAATCTGATCTCATCAAAGGCCGTCCCTATACACAGATCTTCTTTCCATCTATCCAAATTTGATCCGTGATATCAGTTGGTTTTCTCCTCGTGATTAATCGAAATATTTGTTCATATCAAGCTTAGTGGTTGAATAACCCGAGCATCAATAAAGGGTTTTAAGCAGCCTTGTGATCATCACGAATAAGACAAGTTTTCAAATGTCTCGACAAGTCTTCCTTTTCTACATCATAGGGAAATAGAGCCAAACACTGTCTTTCTGTCAGCAGGGGCTTCCATACACTTTTCCACACCTTGTGACGCTTATACTCTCTCAAAAGAGACAAACCAAAAGCGAGTGTGTTACACAAAATCGGGATTCATTCCCACTTCTCGAAAGATGTGCCCCTGCACGTATACATTTCCGAGTCTTGTCCACTGACTGAATGACTAATGTCTGAAAGGATGGGTTGCCTCCTTGGCCACAAGATGACTCTGTCTGCAATAAGGCTGCATTGAATCTCTTCAAGCTGGGGCTTTGTTAAGCTGTTCTCTCAGGCTCTCCGTACCAGATTCCCTCCGGGTTTGCTTTGCATTATTAACTGGGGCTTCGCCATGGTCACCTCCTCAAAATCTGGGGCTTCGCCTAGTCATCTCTTCAAAACCAGGGCACTCTATGCACTACCTCTACTGCTTGCCATCTCGGACACTCGACACACTTTGTTCTTATCAGGAACAATCAACCTGCTGCAATCTGTACTCCAGGGAGCATCCCCGACTTGCCTAGTCTGCATCATGTCATCCATACATTCCTCAATCATCACTCATACATTTCCCCACCTCATGGGAGAGGGTTCACCCCATCATACATAAACACATTCATCCCAGACACAATCCATCATTTGCTACATACATACATGCTCGTCAAGACATACAAAATCCTCATCTCCATTTTCATCTCCCAGCTGAGATGGACTCTTGCAATAAAAGATAATAATGCATAAGCAAAATTTCAAATAAAGTCAATAAAATGCAAAATGCCTAGAGTGTGTGTTTCTCTTTCCTCCCCTCACAGGGTACAATAATCAAAGTGATCATGATCTGATCATGAGGATTGCTCCTCAAATCACAACCTGGACAAAGATTTCAAATCCTGCAGGTGGTATATTCTGCCTTTATCATTTTCATCAGTCCCGTCATTTTCGGACTCATCAGCATCATCTGAAAGAACCTTGGCTGCCTTAGTCTCCAAGCAATGTTCGACCAAAGGAGCTGCAGCTGCCTCAAATCTCCAAGCAATAATGCCCATCAGTATCAGCAACATCAAAGCCTATTTCGCACGACGAGTCATCATCAAAGCTCGTTCTGCCTGGCGAATCATTAAAGCCCATTCTGCATGACAAATCATCAACAAAGACCGTCCCTCGCACGTCAAACCAACAACTCTTCATCAACAGTAGCCTAAGTCTCTTGGCAGCTACCTTTCATCATCAACAAATAGTAGCCTAAGTCCCTTGGCAGCTACCTTTCATCATCAACAAATAGTAGCCTAAGTCCCTTGGCAGCTACCATTCTTCATCAACAAACAGTAGCCTAAGTCCCTTGGCAGCTACAGTTTTTCCACAATTTCGCGACAACAGTGGTCTAAGTCCCTCCGGCAGCCACGATCATCAGCAATTGTAGCCTAAGACCCTCCGACAGCTACAACCCTCTATCAACATCAGCAATTGTAGCCTAAGACCTTCCGGCAGCTACAACCCTCCAACAACATCAGCAATTGTAGCCTAAGACCCTCCGGCAGCTACATCTATCCCTGCAGGTAAGCACAGCAAAGGTACGAAAGCATATATCATTCAAGTCATTATGTTCTTGGCATTATCTCCGTTTCCTTATGATTGCATAATGTTGGTCCCAAAGGTGGCAACAAGGGTGAAAATACAGCTAGAGGGGGGGTGAATAGTTGTTACAAATTTTTCGCTCTCAATTTAAAACTAAACCTCTACGCTTACAAAACCTCTTGCAGTGTATAAGAAACTGCAAGTAGAGTTGTAAAATGCACAGCGGAATATACTTAAAATAAATGCGGTTTTGAGGAGGCGGTTTTGCAAGGCGGTTTTAGTGCAATTTTCTGAGCAGTTGTAAAACTGAAAGTGTAGTTTGACAATGTTAACTCCAAACACAATTTCACAATAAAGGATAACTATATAAAGATCAAACATAGACAGAGATAAATAATTAGCAAGCACAGAAAATATAAATGCAGTAAAGTACGAACAAGCTATTTGGAGTGGTTCAATCGATAAACGATCTACGTCCACTACCAAGATGGTTAGTCTTGGATTTCTAAGAGAGATTTTATATTGAGTATTGAGAGATTACAAAGTACAATAAAATCTTTTCTATGAATAACAAATCCTTGACTATAACCAATGTATCTCAAATGAATAAACTATGTGCTTAAACAAGTGAGGTGTGTGTGTGTTCAAGATCAAGGCTCTTTAAATCTGAGAGATGTAGAGCTCAATGATTCTTGAATGTGTTAAGGCTTGATTTCTGGGCTGGGGAATATTTCTTGAAGGTTGAAGATGAAGATTCAAAGGACTTAGAATTTCTGGGCAGAGCTTCAACTTCTTATGAACTCACAGCAATTTTTCAAGATTCAAGCTCTCTTCAAATGGTGAAGATTAGGGGTATTTATACCCAAGCATCTCAAATATAGCCGTTGAATGCAGTGGTAGGCAAAGTACAAATTCCTTGATGCAATCCCATTGGTCCACAGCAACCACTTTTGTCCTTTGGAACTGTTGATGCAGGTAAAGCTGATCAGACCTCAGCTGCAATCAAGGTGGTTAGGACATCTGTCACCTTTTTAAGATCCTTGCAGATCTAGTCTGAAAAGTAGTCACGTGACAAGATATGGTAGTTGACTTTTGATATGCTGACGTGGATTCCAACGGTCAAAGGAGTTCACTTCAAGTAGCCAATCATTGGGGGTGGTTCTCGGGTCAAGCGGTCTGATATAAAAGCGGTTCCACCAGAAGAAGGATTTCCATATGTGCGGTTTGCTTATAGGTGTTCAAGCGGTTCCAAAAAGGGGATCACAAGGCAGTTAAGCTACAAGCGATTTTTGCCAAGCGGTTCTTATGAGGCGGTTTTGAAACTTTTGAACTGCAATCCTTAGGTCCAATGATTCTTGTGCCAGTCTTCAAGCCTAAATTTAACCTATTCTATAAAATGGACTTAGCTAAAAAATTGAAGTCTAAGCTTCATTACATAGGGTCCTAAAGTCCTAAAAATAGATGGGAGGTTATGGTATCAATCAAATCTAATACAAAATAGGAGGGTTAAAATATGCATACCCAACACATAACACTAAGCACATTCCATTGGCTACACGTCCTCGCCACGAGGTAGCCATCCATTCCATTGGCTACACGTCCTCGCCACAAGGCAGCCACACATTCCATTGGCTACACGTCCTCGCCACGAGGCAGCCATCCATTCCATTGGCTATACGTCCTCGCCACGAGGCAGCCACCCATTCCATTGGCTACACGCCGCCACCGCATTCCATGAGGCGGCCAGCCCATTCCATTGGCTACACGTCCTCGCCACACATTCCATTGGCTACACGTCCTCGCCACGAGGCAGCCACCCATTCCATTGGCTACACGTCCTCGCCACGAGGCAGCCACCCATTCCATTGGCTACACGTCCTCGCCACGAGGCAGCCACCCATTCCATTGGCTACACGTCCTCTCCACGAGGCAGCCATCCATTCCATTGGCTACACGTCCTCTCCACGAGGCAGCCATCCATTCTATTGGCTACACGTCCTCGCCACAAGGCAGCCATTGATCACGCATTCCACCAGCATCTCATCAATTGTTTAGAAGTGAATGAGCATTCTGCACTTCCAGATATCAAAGTGGTCTTCGTCCAAAATTGGAATGTGTGAATAGTTAACAGTTGTCATTGTCTTTGAGGTTGCCATAGCAAATCGGCACACAAGCTGTTAAGCTTGAAAAACAGTGGTTTTTAAAAGTGTTTGCTCTGATACCACTTGTTGGTCCCAAAGGTGGCAACAAGGGTGAAAATACAGCTAGAGGGGGGTGAATAGCTGTTACAAATTTTTCGCCCTCAATTTAAAACTAAACCTCTAGGCTTACAAAACCTCTTGTAGTGTATAAGAAACTGCAAGTAGAGTTGTAAAATGCACAGCGGAATATACTTAAAATAAATGCGGTTTTGAGGAGGCGGTTTTGCAAGGTGGTTTTAGTGCAATTTTCTGAGCAGTTGTAAAACTGAAAGTGTAGTTTGACAATGTTAACTCCAAACACAATTTCACAATAAAGGATAACTATATAAAGATCAAACATAGACAGAGATAAATAATTAGCAAGCACAGAAAATATAAATGCAGTAAAGTACGAACAAGCTATTTGGAGTGGTTCAATCGATAAACGATCTACGTCCACTACCAAGATGGTTAGTCTTGGATTTCTAAGAGAGATTTTATATTGAGTATTGAGAGATTACAAAGTACAATAAAATCTTTTCTATGAAGAACAAATCCTAGACTATAACCAATGTATCTCAAATGAATAAACTATGTGCTTAAACAAGTGAGGTGTGTGTGTGTTCAAGATCAAGGCTCTTTAAATCTGAGAGATGTAGAGCTCAATGATTCTTGAATGTGTTAAGGCTTGATTTACAAGAATTTGGGGAATATTTCTTGAAGGTTGAAGATGAAGATTCAAAGGACTTAGAATTTACGGGCGAGCTTCAACTTCTTATGAACTCTGACAATTTCTCAAGATTCAAGCTCTCTTCAAATGGTGAAGATTAGGGGTATTTATACCCAAGCATCTCAAATATAGCCGTTGGATACATTGTTGTAAGTACGAGTCCTTGATGCAATCCCATTGGTCCACGTGCAACCACTTTTGTCCTTTGGAGCTGTTGATGCGAGTAAAGGCGATCGGACCTCGAGTGCAATCAAGGTGGTTAGGACATCTGTCACCTTTTTAAGATCCTTGCAGATCTTGTCTGAAAAGTAGTCACGTGACAAGATATGGTGGTTGACATTTGATATTGCTGACATGGATTCCAACGGTCAATGAGGTTCACTTCTAGTAGCCAATCATTGGGGCGGTCCAGGGGTCAAGCGGTTTGATATGAAAGCGGTTCCACCAGAAGAAGGATTTCCATATATGCGGTTTGCACATAGGTGTTCAAGCGGTTCCAAAAAGGGGATCACAAGGCAGTTTAGCAAAAAGCGGTTCTGCCAAGCGGTTCACTGAGGCGGTTCTGAAACCTTTTGAACTGCAATCCTTAGGTCCAATGATTCTTGTGCCAGTCTTCAAGCCTAAATTTAACCTATTCTATAAAATGGACTTAGCTAAAAAAAATTGAAGTCTAAGCTTCATTACATAGGGTCCTAAAGTCCTTAAAATAGACAGGAGGTTATGGTATCAATCAAATCTAATACAAAATAGGAGGGTTAAAATATGCATACCCAACAATCTTCCCCTATTTGATTGATGCCATTACCTACTACAGCAAAAGCAAACATTGTACTTGGTAAAAACATGTCCATAAGAATTAACATGGTAAGTCATGTCCCAAGTCAATGCACACACTAGCTTAAGCTATAGATTTCTATACTTTTGAAAGATTGAAAAATTTACAATTTGAAGAGTATAGAAATGCATTCGATGCACTTAAAAATGTGAGTTTAAGTTCAAGTGCGGTTTAAAGCGAATGTTTAAACATCAATTCAAAAGAGTGATTTTTAAGTTGAAAAATATTTGAATGAGGTTTAAGACCTTAAGCGGTTTCATTGTTCTTCAAACAAGCGGTTTGATATGAACAAGGTTTTGGAACCATGATGCAATTTCCATTAATTCCTAAGATGATTACAAGTACAGGAATGAAGGAAAATTACAAGGTTACAAAAAAAAACAAAGTAAGTTGGACAAAGAAAATACAAGGAGAGTGCGGTCCAACTTACATAAGCGGTTCAAAAGGAAAAGCGGTTTGCTGGCTGGGCGGCTTGTTAACTTCATGATCGGCTCCACTTGGCCCGGCTCTTGATTGGTCGGGGGCAAACGCTTTCCTCAATCTTCTAACTTCCTCTGCGGTTACGGTGAGAGTAGCTTCAAGCTTCTTTAAGGCATTGACGAGAATGAGCGAGGTGGAATTGGTGGCACCAACCGCTTTGGTATTTTCCACAAGGTTTTCCTTGATAATGTCAAGCTTTACATTGACGAGAGGAATAGATAGAGTTGAAAATGGTGTGGAGTTCCTCTTGAACTAAAGTGGTTTGAGCTTGAATTGCTTGTTCCATAGGCTCAAGATCCACGAGATACCTTCGGGGAGGTTTTGAGTTCATTAGCTGTTGAGCCTAGTGGAGTTGAATCCTTCCTGAGGTTGTCCAAGCGGTCATTGAACTCATCTTGGATCTCGTTCGGCTTGGCCTTCACCGTATCGACACGGTATCAGTTCACCTTGGAATCCACCTTGAATAGATCAATTTGTTCCAAGACTTCTTCACGCGAGAGAATCCAAAGCGGTCACGGACAACTTTGAGATAATTGCGGTCTGGATTGAAGAAAGTCAAGGAATTTGGTGCTCGGATTACCCAAATCTTTATCAAGGGAGGCACATAATTTTTCTCCAAGAACATCCAAAGATTTCTTCATCTCCTCAACTGAAGCTTTTTCTTCTAAGGCTTTGACCATACCAGCTTCAAGAGATTTCTGAAAGGCTTCAGAAGCGGTTTTGATTAGGGAAGCGGTTTGGTCAGGAGTGGCGGTTGAGGAGGAGGATGGAATTGCTGTAGATCTCTCCCCCTTAATGGCATCAAGCAAAGAAGCTTTAAGGGTTGCCAACTCAAGGGAGTGAGAATCCACCTTGGCTTGTAAAGCGCGGTTGGATGCAAGGAGGGATTCATTGGAGGCGGTTAAAGAGATGACATGGCCTTGGTTTATGACCAGTTGGCCTTGAATCAGATTGAGGGTTTGGAGAATTTGGGAGTACTCAGAAGGAGGGGCGGTTGAGGGTGAGGCGGTTGGAAATATGGGAGGCGGTTGAGTTTGGTTGGTTTCAGGCGCGGTTTGGGTTTGAGGAGGGATATTGGGAGGAGGTGAATTTTGTCTAAGGGGTGAGTTGTGTGGAGTTGGGGATTTTGAAGGGGTGTTAGATTTAGAGCGGTTAGGTGTAGGGAAATGGGAGCGGTTTTTGTTAGGGGAATTGGTTGGGGTTGGATCATCCCTAACAGATTTGGAAGTGGCATGTCCAGCAGAGGGCTTGGACTGCCATTGCTGATAAGCAGATCGAGTAGGGGTTTGGTTTGAGTGTTGTGAATTTATGGAATGTGAATGTTGAGGTGAGTTATATTGGGATTGAGAAGATAGGGGTGATAGTGATTTTCTGGGGGAAAGTGAAGGGGAATTTTGAGGTGATTGAGGAGGGCAATTTCTGGGAGGTGAAGGAGAGGGTGAGGGTTGGACAGGTTGGCCTTTTCTGAGGGATTTCTTTTTGGCTACCATCTTCCTTCTCTTAGGTTTCTCCCCCTGAATTGGTGCGATTTTGATAGGAGAAGGAGTTATGGATTTGGATTTTGAAGGAGATTTGGACGGGGATTGGACTGGGGATTGGGTTGGAGATTGGACAGGAGAGGTTTGAGGGGTTGGAGGCGGTTGGTTTTACGGAGGCGGTTCTGTTGGGAGCGGTTGGGTCAACATTCTTGCCTTTGGCTTGATACTTCTCGGCTTGTTCCTTAGCCAATCTATCAGTTACGTCTTTGAAGAACCTTCATCTGTTCTTCCACAGTCAACCCAACCATCTCAGCCCTAGCCTTCTTGGCCCTAGCCACCAAGTTGGGAATACTTGGGTCTTCCTCTTCTTCATCCTCTTCATCCACCAAGTTCATGGTTTCAGATGGCTTCTTACGCTTCTTCTTCTTGGGACCGGCTCCATCATCGGTGTGGCGGTTTAGTTCTTTGGAGCGGTCTTAGTCTTCTTAGGTGGCGGTTCTGCTCAGTCTTGGGGCTTCCTGGACCGCTTGGCTCCTTTAGACTTAGGAGCGGTTGTGGGGTCTGTCAACTCATAGGGTTCCTTCCTTGGGTAGGTATCTGCATCATACAGAGATTTGTATAATGCATCTCCATTGGCATACCTGAAGGAATGGCATGCAAGTAGTCGAGGGAATCATCGGCGATCCACCATAAGTTACGGATTCTTGGTGACCATTTCATCTAGATGCTCAAAGTCCATCAAAAGAGCGGTTATGATCTGTGAGAATGGTCTCCACCTCGATCTTCACCTTTGACCTTGGGTGATAGGTCTCTGCTGTCCTTAATCTCTAAGTAAAGGATTCTTGGCCAGTGTAGCTTGATCTCCATAAAGATAGTAGAACAGTACATCCATTGTTGGGATGTAAAATTGTTATGGTTTCCAGTCTTCCCACAAAGCTTAGTTCTTCCCAACAAGATGACCAATGTGGCTCATCGGCTCACCAAAATTTTTCTGGGGATCTTCTTGTACTTCTTAACCAAGGTGTCTACTTTGGCGGTTTGGAAGCGACATTGTCTGAATAACTTGATCAACCTCTAAGGGAGCTCCACCTGCAAACTTGAAAAGCCTTCGATGTCAATATAGTCTATGGAGAGCTTTAGGCCTTGACAACGGCGGTTAGGCAAGAAACTCTTTGGCCTTCATCAAGAACTCTTGAATCCTTCTTAGCGGTTGCAAAGGCGATCCACGAAAGATGGCACTATGAAATTACGCTTCTTGGTGAAGAGCGGTAGGATGCACGAAACTACGAGCTTCCTCGGCAACTCCCTTCCTAGAGCATCGGTCTTTAGCTCAGCCTCATTTACTTCCCATCCAGGTAGGAAGGTAGATGGATCCTACAAGGTAAAACATGAAGTGTTAGATCCATTTTTGTATTCACAGTTCACAAGCGGTTTGGGCACCAAGCGGTTAAACAAAGGTGCGGTTTGAAAATTTCAAACCCCAAGTCAACTATGAATACACAAAGATAATGAGGATTTGAGAATAAGATTACTTAAGTACGTGGCATTGTAATCCAAACTTATCCCACATTGCAAGCGGTGATTAGAGAGGAATTTCTTGGTTTCCAGCCTATATACTTAGTAAAATCTCAAAAGCAATGAAGGAAGGAATTTAACCAGCATGCGGTTTCAAAAGATTTTAACAAGCGGTTTAGCATGCGGTTTAGCTTAGAAAAACAGAAGCGGTTTGAAACATAAAGTATAAGCGGTTTGCATACAAGCGGTTTCAAACCTAGTGAAATCCAAAAATTTTGAAAAAGGTTGAAAATTTTTCTAAGTGTTGAAAAACACTATTCAGAATCAAGGCAACCAAAACATATGAATATTCAAGAAAAAATTCATGAGTTTCATGAAGAACATGAGGAACATACATGAACACCAAGAACAGAGATTTGCAAAAACTTAACCAAAATCAACAAATAGCATGTCAAAATGATCACATTGGGAAGGGGAACAATAATATAACATTAAAAATTCATCCTTTACCCAGAATCATCCATAATCACTAAGAACATACAATGGGTGTTCGAAGTTCTTAAACTGAAAAATTCAAAATCAAAGCTCTAAACATGGATGGATCATGAAATAGTTAACATATTTAGAATCCATGTAAGAATCCGAGCAAAACCCAACAAGAATCATTAAAAATGAACAACAAACAAGATCAAAATCATCCAAAGCATGAATATGAAGAATACGAACAGTTTGTGTTCATCCATGGCTGATTTTAAAAATTGCTAAGAGTTAGGGTTTAGAAGTTGTTACCATTTCCAATAGCCTTCTTGGGACCCCTAGCAATATTGAGGCCCTTTGTCTTTTTGATGTTGTTGCCATTTCGGTTAAAGGTTTAAAAATGGAGGTTTTGAAGGTTTTAGAGAGAGAAAGTGAGTTGGTAGACGAGAGAGAGGACGGTTGCGAGAGAGTTGGCGATAAAAGGTTTTAGGTTTTCACCAACTTAGGTATATATAGGGTGAAGGAGCGAGCGGTTAGTTCGAAGGAATGATTGAAATTAAACCAACTATTGCACCCTTTCACCTCCTGCACATCTCTCTATGACGGCTGACATGAGGGTTTTTAATGCTCATGTCCCCTTAGCATTAAATGCTCTTAATTTTGAAATAAACGAGGGAAAACATTTGCAAAAATACCCTTATGTCAAAATAAGGACTAGAAAATAAATAAAAGGAATTTGAGCAGTTTTTTTTTTTTTTTTAAGTATAAGGATAAGACACAAATGGACAGAATTTACTCTTTGTTGAAACGCGGTTTTGATCAGCGGTGCATTGCATCAAACGGTTTGTCACATAGCGGTTGGATGCAGGCGGTTGGACATCTTGCGGTTTTTGGTATAGGCGGTTCAACATAAGCGGTCTCAATCCTTAAGAGTTTCAATCCTATACTTAACAAACAAGTTAGCCAATAAAAAGTATGAAATTTATTTAAGTTCAAGCATACCCATTTCTCCTCTGAGGAATGAAAATCTCTTGGAGTCAAGAGCCTTAGTGAGGATATCAGCAATCTGGTTGTCTGTCCCCACGTACTCTAAATGGATATTCCTCTTCTCCACATGGTCTTTGAGGAAATGATACTTGATATCAATATGCTTGGTCTTGGAATGCATGACGGGGTTGTTGGAAGGCGAAATTGTTGAAGTGTTGTCACACATGATAGGGCAATTTCCTTCTTGGATTCCATAGTCCACCAGCTGCTTTGCTTCATCCAAAGGATTTGGCGGCAACAACTACCGGCGGCAATGTACTCGGCCTCTGTGGTTGACAGCGAGCGATGCTTGCTTCTTCGGCCCAAGCAACTAGTCTATTTCGAGGAAATGACAAGTACCACTAGTGCTTTTCTGTCAATAGTACAAGCTGCATAATCTGCATCTGAATAACCTACAAGATCGAAGTTCGAATCTTTGGAATACCAAAGTCCAAGGTTAGTGGTTCCGGATAAATAGCGGATTATACGCTTGGCTGCAATAAGATGTGCTTCTCTAGGATGCGCAGTAGCGAGCACATACACGAGACACTAAACATAATATCGGGCCTACTAG
This sequence comes from Adenophora triphylla var. japonica, assembly GCA_022495995.1. NCBI lineage: Eukaryota > Viridiplantae > Streptophyta > Magnoliopsida > Asterales > Campanulaceae > Adenophora > Adenophora triphylla. The sequence continues at coordinate 301,715 of JAFEMH010000904.1, forward strand.
CGAGTTAAGTAAAGTAATGAGCCGATCATACCTCGATATAAAGTCGATCAACTTTCTTATCTTTGAGATCTTCATCTAGCTTATTGCCGGTGGCCATAGGAGTATCATATGCTTTAGCATTTTCTAATCCAAACTTCTTTATCAACTCCTTGGTGTATTTGGCTTGGCTGAGGAAAATACCTTCTTCGCATTGCTTGATTTGAAGCCCGAGGAAGAATGTTAATTCTCCCACCATGCTCATCTCAAACTTGCTTTTCATTAGCTTTTCGAAACGCTTACAAAGTAACTCGTTAGTAGAACCAAAAATAATATCATCGACATATATTTGAACAAGTAAAGTATGCTCATTATATTTGGCAATAAAAAGAGTTGTATCGATTTTACCACGTTTAAATCCTTTTTCTAGTAAAAATTTAGAAAGAGTCTCATACCATGCCCTTGGAGCTTGCTTAAGTCCATACAAAGCTTTCTGGAGTTTGTAGACATGATTGGGAAATTTGGAGTCTTCAAATCCAGGCGGTTGGGCAACATACACGGTCTCTTGCAGTTCACCGTTGAGGAAAGCACTCTTCACGTCCATTTGATATAACTTGAAATGCTTGAAAGAGGCGTAGGCTAAGAAGATTCTGATAGCTTCCAATCTTGCAACTGGAGCAAAGGTTTCATCATAATCGATTCCTTCTTCTTGCCTATATCCTTGTGCTACCAACCTTGCTTTATTCCTAGTGATGCTTCCATTCTCATCCATCTTATTCCTAAATACCCACTTAGTTCCTATCACTCCTTGATCCTGAGGTCTAGGCACCAAAGTCCAGACCTTGCATCTTTCAAACTGAATGAGTTCTTCTTGCATAGCAACGACCCAACTGGAATCTTGGAGTGCTTCATCAATCTTCTTGGGTTCAATTTGAGATATTAAGGAAGTATGCTCGTCATAATTCGATCTCCTTGTTTGAACACCGAAAACAGATCACCAATCACATTTGTGAGGGTGGCTAGCGACTTCACGAACCTCAGGGGTAAGTCTGGTTGGACGAGAGGTTTCTTGAAGATCTTCAATTGGAACATCGTTAGATCCTTGTGAAGTCATGGAAGGTAAGTTGACGAAGAGGTTCAACAAGATGTATAGGGGAATTCTCAACTTCTTCTTCCCTTAGAGTTGCATACGGAGTAGGAACTTCAGTGCGGTTTCAAAAGTGCGGTTTGAGGGAATTTCGGTTGAGGGTCTTTGGATTTTGCGGTTGAGGTTCGGGTGCGGTTTGAGATGGTTCACTGTTTCATTATGCTCAACAAAATCATCGGCAACATTTGGAGCCAAATGTGGCTCAAGGAGAGAATGCTCATCAAAAGTAACATGGACGAGACTCAACTATTTTTAAACTAGTTTTATTGAAAACACGAAAAGCTTTTGAATGTTTAGCATACCCAATAAAAATACCTTCGTCGGCCTTGGCTCCGAATTTACCTCTATTTTCTCTTCCGTTGTAGAGGACAAAACATTTGCGGCAGATCTTGAAGAATGCAATGTTGGGGGTTCTTCCTCGCCAAAGCTTCATAGGGAGTCTTGTTATAGGTTTTGTTGATGAGGGAGCGGTTACGAGTGAAGCATGCTTTGTATTGATTGCTTCGGCCCAAAAATGCGAGGTAGCTTCGCTTCGGATATCATTGTCTTTCCGGCCTCAATCAACGTCCTATTCTTCCTTTCCACAACCCCATTTTGTTGTGGAACACCGGCGGATTGAGAAATTGTGATCAATCCCATGGTCATCACAATGCGAGCAACACCGTTGTTCTTAAATTCTGTTCCATTATCTGATCGAACACTAACGATGTCGTCTTCTTTTTGAGTTTGGAGCCGTCTAAAAAGTGCGGTGAGAATCTCATAGCAATCATCTTTGGAAATCATCATCTCAACCCACGTATATCTTGAATAATCATCCACCACCACTAAGGTATATCTATTTCCTCCAATCTTTGGCGGTGGTTACGGGTCCAAACAAATCTATGTGAAGCAGTTGTAAGCATCTTGAAGTTGATGGAGCGGTCTTGCTGGTGAAAGACGATGCGGACTGCTTACCAAGCTGGCATGCACTGCATTTCTCTGGATGGTGGTCAGCCACTTTAGGTAAACCACGAACGAGGTTTTCCCTACCAATCTTTGCAAGATACTTGAAGTTCAAGTGGCTCAACCTCTTGTGCCATAGCCAACTATTTTCGCTCACATTCTTAGCTACAAAACAGAGATTAGTAATACTACATGCAGAATTTAGATCAATAATGTAAATATTACTCTTACGAATCCCTGTGAGTAGGGTGACGCTGGAAATGCTATCTTTGATAAAGCAATTTGATGACGTGAAGTTGCAAAGCATTCCTTTGTCGCAAAATTGAGAAATTGAAAGGAGGTTGTGCTTGAGTCCTTCAACAAGAGAAACCTTCTCAATGGTTAGGTTTCCTCTCCTTATAACACCATATCCAATGGTCTTGCCTTTGTTGTTGTCACCAAAGGTTACAGAAGGACCACTTGCTTCAATGACATCTTCGAGTAATGATCTATCTCCAATCATATGTCTTGAGCAGCCACTGTCAAGATACCATTCATTATCATTGGAGTGACCAGCCATTAAGCAGAGGACCTGAAATGTAAACATTAAGAACGAGGTCCCCCTTTATTCCTTGGGTCCTGAAGGTAGCAACCCCTTACGACCCACACTGCTTGACGGAAGGAGGTTTACTCTTCCTGGCATTGGATGTGAACCGCAAAAGGCATTCTGCGGCCTTGTGACCTAAACCATCACACACAGAACATTTATAAAAGCTACAAGCTTCATGAGGTTTTACTAACTCCTTACTCTTCTTAGGAGTTGCATGCGGTTTGGGAGGAGCGGTTGTAGGCTGGGACAAAAGGAACGCTTTAGTTTGACCACGTATTTTCTAGGAACGCTATTCACCTTTTGAAGGCGGGAGGAGCGGTCGAAGAAGAGGCGCGGTCGGACACAGGAATTGCAGTAACCGCCTTTTCCACCGAAGCGGTTGGAGCGGGGATTCGACCAATTCCATAAGCCATTTCCTCGGAAGCTACACTCTCGGAATCCTTTGGCTTCATCGAGAGTTCTTCCCATATTGCTTTCCTTTTGGGTAGACATAATTTATTTGTTGTCCTTTACCCTTGCCTTTAGCATTCTTCCCCTTAGGAATTTCTTTAGTTAGTTCCAAAATTTCCTCATCCTTTTCACTCGAGGATGCACACTTCTCCTCTTCCTCAGATCCAAAACCTAGGCCTTCCTTAATTCCTGGAGGAACTTGGGAGTCCATGATTTTATCCTTGGTGGATTGAGACTTGAGCCACGAATCAATAATCTTTTGGAGATCGTTGATTTGGGTTACCAAGTCATCATTCCGGAGTTGAAGTGCGGCAACCTTAGTTTCAAGGATGCGGTTACGATCGGCAAGAGGAGTCATACTTCTGATTTGGTCCTTAAGATTTGAAATTTCAGACCTCATCACGGTTTTCTCCGTCTTGTACTGATTAAGTTCATCATGAGCTAAGCTTAAGGCTTTCTTAAGATTAGAGAATTGATGGATCACCATTTCAGCTTCCTTGAACATCTTTTCATGTTCCATGGGAGAAACCTCTTCCACCACCTTTTTCAAAATTTTCTTTGGAATTGCTTTTGAAGGTGGAGCATTTTTAGATGAGAAAATGGGACGTGAATACGAACAATTTCCTATCTTAACGCTAGGAGTAAGTTTGATATCATCATCCAATTTATAATTTGGAAGTTTTGCAAAAACCTCTTTTTCTTCCATATCTTGCAATTCGAATGATTCGAGAATCGACTCATCGGAAGCGTACGCAACTAAGCGAAGATTAACCTCTTCGGTTTCATCATCACTTCCATCATCGAATCTGTTTCAATCCAAGTTGCTAATTCCTTGGAATTCTCTTCCTCCTCGGCAACCATTCCCTTGCGACGAGAAAATTTCGCGGGGAGGTTTTCTTTTCATATATTCATACTTAGGTGTGGACACTCGGATGCAAAGTGGCCGGGTTTCCTACGGTTGTAGCAAACTAGGTCACTCTTTTTCTTTGTATCTGCACCTAGAAAATGTTGCGGGAGGTTTGCCTTTTGAAAATGATTTTGTGAAAGGTTTTGACGATTTTCTAAATTTTTGGAATCTTTTCACAAACATGGCAAAATCATCATCATCCATCTCGATGAGTGATGAGGTTGATATGGAAGGATCGGGTTTGATTGGATGTAGATGGTTTCTCCTCTTGTTCCACTACGGACATAGAAAGCGATTTGGTTTTCCCTTCTATCTCTTCAATATGATTTAATTTAAGTTCATAGACTCTAAGATTGGCATCCCAGTTACTTAACGACCAAGTACCCAATACTTTGGAGTCTTCTAGAGAAGGTAGCCTTATTTACCCATCTAGAACCTAAAGCGAGATAGGAAAGTCATATTGATTTCCTTATCGGTTAAAGTTTTACCAAGAGATCTACAAGCATTAACTACCTCAACATAACGATCGTAGGTTTGGCGCAAGGTTTCGTTGGATTTTTACATTGAAGTTGTTGTAGGATCTTTCAACGTGTATAATTTGTTCTCCTTGCACTCTTCGTCACCTTCGAGGTAGCTCTCTATGGCATCCCACATACGCTGCGGTTTTGAGGTACATCACTTTACGAAGAGTTGAAACGGGGAGGGTTCCAGAAATGATGAACCTTGCCTTACTGTCCAAGGCAACTAATCTCTTCTCTTCATCCGACCACTCATCTTTTGACTTTTTGACCTCTGGAGTTTCAGCATTGGTGGTTGCATCAGTGTTAGCCTTCATTGGAATTAGAGGGCCATTGATTACGCACTCCACTAGCATTTCATCTATAGTTTCCAAATGAATAAGCATTCGGCACTTCCAGATGTCAAAATGGTCTTCGTCCAACATTGGAATGTGTGAATAGTTAACAGTAGTCATTGTCTTTGAGGTTGCCATATCGAATCGGCACACAAGCTGTTAAGCTTGAAAAACAGTGGTTTTAAAAAGTGTTTGCTCTGATACCACTTGTTGGTCCCAAAGGTGGCAACAAGGGTGAAAATACAGCTAGAGGGGGAGGGTGAATAGCTATTCCAAATTTTTCGCCCTCTTTAAAAACTAAACCTCTAAACTTACAAAACCTCTTGCAGTGTGTAAGAAACTGCAAGTAGAGTTGTAAAATGCACAGCGGAATATATGAGTTATAAAGCGGTTTTGGGAGAGGCGGTTTTGCAAAGCGGTTTGATAGTGTGGTTTACAGAAGGTGCAGTTTGCAAAAAGTTAAGCTTTGACACTGTTAACTCCAAACACTATTTCACAATAAAGGATAACTATATAAAGATCAAACAGAGACAGAGATAAATAATTAGCAAGCACAGAAAATATAAATGCAGTAAAGTACGGACAAGCTATTTGGAGTGGTTCAATCGATAAACGATCTACGTCCACTACCAAGATGGTTAGTCTTGGATTTCTAAGAGAGATTTTATATTGAGTATTGAGAGATTACAAGTACAATAAAATCTTTTCTATGAAGAACAAATCCTAGACTATAACCAGTGTATCTCAAATGAATAAACTATGTGTTTAAACAAGTGAGGTGTGTGTGTGTTCAAGATCAAGGCTCTTTAAATCTGAGAGATGTAGAGCTCAATGATTCTTGAATGTGTTAAGGCTTGATTTTTGGGCTGGGGAATATTTCTTGAAGTATGAAGATGAAGATTCAAAGGACTTAGAATTTTTGGGCAGAGCTTCAACTTCTTATGAACACAGCAATTTCTCAAGTTTTCAAAAAATCTTCAAATGGTGAAGATTAGGGGTATTTATACCCAAGCATCAAGAAACTAGCCGTTTGATACAGCTGTTGTAAGGACAGTCCTTGATGCAATCCCATTGGTCCACAGCAACCACTTTTGTCCTTTGGAACTGTTGATGCAGGAAAAGGCGATCGGAGCCTGGCTGCAATCAAGGTGGTTAGGACATCTGTCACCTTTTTAAGATCCTTGCAGATCTTGTCTGAAAAGTAGTCACGTGACAAGATATGGTGGTTGACATTTGATATTGCTGACGTGGATTCCAACGGTCAATGAGGTTCACTTCAAGAAGCCAATCATTGGAGCGGTTCTGAAGACAGGCGGTTTGACAAGAAAGCGGTTCCACCAGAAGAAGGATTCTCAAGAGAGCGGTTTGCACTTTGGTAATCAAGCGGTTTCAGATGAAGGGAATCACAAGGCAAAAAGGCGGTTCTGCCAAGCGGTTCTAGAAGGGCGGTTCTGAAACCCTTGAAACTTCAATCCTAAGATCCAATGATTCTTGAGCCAGTCTTCAAGCCTAAATTTAACCTATTCTATAAAATGGACTTAGCTAAAAAAATTGAAGTCTAAGCTTCATTACATAGGGTCCTAAAGTCCTTAAAATAGACAAGAGGTTATGGTATCAATCAAATCTAATACAAAATAGGAGGGTTAAAATATGCATACCCAACAACCAACGTTCGTACCTCGGTTTATACAGTTCAATTCAGATTTTCAATAATTAGTTTGTCATTTCAGGAGCATGTAGTGGTCTTGGAATGGAGACGACTAGGGTTCTTGCTATGCGCGGTGTTCACGTTGTTATGCAGTGTTAGATTTAGAAGTTGGGAAAAAAGTCAAAGATAATATACTTGAGGAAGTTGCTGCAGCAAAAATTGATGTTCTGGCCATTGATCTCAGCTCATTGGATTCAGTGAGGAAATTTGCTTTGGAGTTCATGTCCTTGAAGCTTCCTCTAAAAATCCTCATGTAAGTTCAAATATGCTGTCTTTGAATCGATAAATTTCATTAATTTCTTATAAAGGTTAACCCGCCCGTTACGGTGTGTTTAAAAGTAACAATGCAGGGGTCCTGCTTTCTCAATTTAAGCTTTCCAAAGATGGCATAGAACTGCATTTTGCTATAAACTATTTAGGTATATATGCCTCACTTTATTTTCCCAAATATTTCTTATTACTATCATTTCCAAGCAATGCTTTTGATTACAATATGGTAACCTTGCAGGCCATTTCCTTTTGACAAATCTTTTGTTGGAGAACATGAAAACTACAGCTTCTCAGAGCCTAGTCCAAGGAAGGATCATAAACGTTTCTTCCATGGGTCATCAATATGTACATCATGAAGGAATACATTTTGACAAAATTAATGATGATACCGGGTATATATATATATATAGCATTTTACACTACTGTAATATTGTAGATTCCTTTAGTTGCATGTTTATTTTATGTGTTCAAGGGTCAGATTCAAGTACGGACAGTCGAAACTTGCCATTATATTGCACACTAATGAACTTGCTAGGCGCTTGAAGGTAATCTTTATATGCATCCCGGATCAGTCGTTGGAACCAATATTAGCCTTCAGCATAGCCTTCTAAAACGTATTATCGTACCCTCAGAGTAATTTTTCTCTATATATGTGATTTACTTCTAGTAATTTGACATTTGGGCTGTTGATATAGGGATTAGGATATGATGAGCCCGGATCTACTGGACCGGGCCCGCGCTCGGTCTGGTCCAAGGAACCAGTGACGTGGTAGTTCCTAGACCGCTGGGGGAAAGACCGCGGACAGATAGGCCCTTGAGATCAAGACCGCGTCCCTCCCCGCATTAATCCTATCAAAGACCGGAAGGATCCTGACCGCTATATTCGTGCCCGCACGACCTGTGACCGTTGGGTCCGTGCCCGCAGATTGTATGTCCGCGAGGACCCATGCCCGCAGTAGGCGTGACCGCATCAACTGTGCTCGCGTCATATACCTTTGACTGCGGCCACAATGTTGACCGCGGGCACATGCCTGCTTCCCGGTTAATGTCAAGCCTTACTGAGCAAGTTAAGCTTACTGGCTCTGACAGGCCACTTGCCGGCTCCCCCATCACGCATTCAATGCGGCTCAGTCAGGCGCCTACTATTCCATTTAATGCTCCAAGCCAGCTACACGGCTCATGTCACTTTCAGCCATGCCCCCTCTGCAGTCAATGTTCCCTCCCTGACAGGGCCAATTAGCTGCGGACAAATGTAGCTGGTCAAATACCAAAGTGCCCCCTAGGGCTGATCTCACTGCTTACATCAACAAGCACCATGGCATTGCCTATAAATAGAAGGCCTTTACCCCCTTGGGCAAGGTAAGTTCCATATACAATTAAGTAAGCCATATTACTCTAAACCCTAAACACACACACTCCAAGGTATTCAAAGCCTTATTATCTCAGTATTCTTACTCTCTCACACCCGAGGGCCTGAGTTGGAGTAACATCCAACTTTGACCTTAACGGTGCTTCTTTGTGTTGTGATCTAGGTACAAACAAACCATTCAAATATCCTAGCCAGATATCCTCGAACCGCTCCTGACCCTGAACAGCTTGGCGTCATCAGTGGTTCCATTGCCGGGAAGCATAAACCAGTTTAATCTTTTCTTTATTTACTTCCCGTGTATTTTGTTTTCAAGGCACCTCTCGTGTCCTAAACAAAACGAGTGCCGAAAGGCTCTTCTTTTTCCATCATTTTTTCACAAAATATGTCTAAGATACTGGAAAACGCTGGTCATTTGACCTTGGAGGAGGAGAACCAAGCCTCACCCTCCGCTATCAATAGGGGAAAACAAACTAACTCTGTCTTCAACGAGAATGGGGGTCCGTTCCCGATGTGCTCACACCCTTTCTCCCGGTCGAGAAAGCCATGCACAAGCTCACGAGACCAAATACGTGCTTTGAAAAGGCACAAGCCCTCCTAAACAAAAGTCCCCAAAACTCCACAAGCTCCCCCGTAGAAACACCACCATGAACACTCCTCTCTCCCTGAGCAAATCCTAAGGAGACAAGAAATTACGGACTCCAAATTCAAGTGATCGGCGAGGCCGTGGTGATTGCCGACCAACGATTGGAAATGTTCGAAATAGAGGCCAATGGAGGGCTACGGTTTCCACTGAGGTCCCAAGGTTCTCCCAACGAGCTCCCGCTAAATCACTTGCTAGTCAAGGCTGCGGGGGCAAGCGGGTTGAACCAACCCTTGGCGCGGACGGTTGGGCAAGCGCGGTGTGGTGCACGTGGATGATAGCGAGGAGATTGGCGAAGAGGCGCGGTCAAACCAACGTGTGAGGCCCCAAGCACTATCCACGGCTCCGGCCAAGGGAAAGGCTGTGGCTCCACGTAATAAAAAACAGAAGATTGATAGCCAGAATCCTGAGTTCGTTGATTTCATGCAGAAGATGTGGGAAACCCATCAGAAGGCAGCCCAAAAATGTGGTCGCACAATGGATGCCTTCAGCGACAAGATCGCGCGGGCACCTATCCAGAAGGGGAAGCCCCCCCAGATGGATACATATGATGGTTCCAAGAACGCGAGGAGCCACATGGGTCGATTTGAGGGCCAAATGGCATTATTCTCCGCGGACGAATCCGTAATGTGCAAAGCTCTGGCTGCCACTTTCACGGGCAAGGCCCTATCCTGGATGCTGGCTCTCAAACCCCGCTCCATCAACTCTTTCGGCCACTTCAGGAACATTTTTCTTAATGCCTTTGCTGGAGCCGGGGTGCCCGCTAGACCAAAGACAGATCTTGTCAGGTGTCAGCGAGGCCCCACTGAATCCACAAAAGATTACATTGCTCGCTTGAGAAAGGTGAGCGAGGAGATAGTGGATCTGAAGAGGGGATATTAGACTTTGCTTTGAGGAGGCCTCACCTCCTCCTTCCTAAAATTGAATTTCGCCTCCAGCCAACCAAAAACGGTGGAGGAGATGTATGAAAGGGCTTACGCCATTGCCTCTGAGGAGAGCAATATGCCCGTTCCCGAGCTTCAACCAAGGAAAGAATAAGCCAAGTTCAGAGACCACCCTGTGAAGGCCGCCCAGCAGTTACAACCAGGCAGAACAGAGGCCGTGGGTCGGACAAACTCGGAAAAAGTTGCGGAAACGATCTACACCGAAGCTCACCGAGCCGCGAGCGGTGATCATGAGGGCATCGAGATTTTCCTCCTCCTCCCCCATGCTCGAAAACCAAGTGAGAGGAGTAGGACAAAGTTACTGCGAGTATCATAATGATCACGGGCACGGAACGAGGAGGCCTTCCGGCTAAAGAGAGTAATTCGGCAAAGAATCAATGATGGGGAACTAACCGAGATGGATCGAGGGAAACAACCGGGCCCCCAATAATAACCAACGGCGGGCACGAAACCCTCGTGGTCCCGAGAGGGTGGAAAGAGACAATTTTGAGGATGACGACGGAGACTACAATATAAACTTCATCGGAGAAGAGCCTCCCTCCAACAAACGGCTCTCCCTCCAAATCCGGACATTGGAAAAGGTTTTCTCCGTCCCATGATAGCTCAGGAAGAAGAGCAAGAAATTGGGTTCAAAAGGAGTGAACTTGCCTCCACCCTTTTTCATTCCACTCGGCCTCTCACCCTCGGAATGAGAATCAACCGGGCAAACATAGGCCGAGTGTTAATAGATACGGGAGGCCCGCGATATACTCTACTACCATACGTTGGTAGGAATGAGAATAGGAAGCACATCTTTTTCCGTACGCGGGCATGCTTGAGGGCTTCACAAATCACGCCGTAAGGGTAAAGGGGGCGATTGTGTTTGACGTAACTATTGGGGAAAAACCCATGCGAGAAGACGACCAAGATAACTTTCATGGTGGTCGATCTTCCTTCCCGATACAATGCCATTCTCGGCGTATGCTTGCTCGAGCCGAATTGGGAATAGTTGCGTCCGTCCCCACCAAAGGGTGAAATTTAACACCCGGGCGGGGTTGCTACCATCAAGAACCGGCCGGGAGATTCCTCCGAGCACTTGAGGAAAAAAGGAAAGAACGAAAGGCCGGGCATCCGGCCCGCCAATACAGGCGAGGACAAATTGATAGAGGGAAAAGGCGAGGACAAATCAAAAAAGGGAAAAACCCTTGCTCTCCCGCCGGCACCCATACCAATTGGCATGCTTTCTTTCCATTCCACGAAGGTGGAGCTCAAGACGAGCGAGAAAATCAAAGCAATTGGCCCTATTGAGGGAGGTTATATTGATCGGGGAATAGAGGGGAAGATTGACCGCGATATCATATACTCTATGGCAACACCACCGGAGCTCGGGTCAACCCCCGGCCATAATCATTGACTCCTTGCACAAGTGAAATCGGCGACCTCCAACCTAACGACGAGCTCGAGGAGGTGGTAATCAATCCCAGCTTCCCGAGCAAACGGTTAAGGTCGGCACGGAAATTCACGGCGAGGAGAGAAGAATCCTGATCGAATTCTTAAGGGCAAATTGTGATGTGTTCGCTTGGAGGGTGGAAGATATGCTTTGGGAATCGGCGAGGACGTGATCCTCCACAAAATAAACGATGACCCATCCTTCAAAAACATTCATCGAAATCAAGGTACTTCTCTCCGGAGAAAGAAATTGCGATCAAAGAAGAGGTGGAAAAATTGTTAAAAGCGGGGATAATCAAGGAGATTTCCTACCCCAAATGGCTGGCCAATGTGGTAATGGTCAAAAAATCCAACGGCAAATGGAGGATGTGTGTTGATTTCACCGATCTCAACAAGGCATGTCCCGAGATTGTTTCCCTCTTCCTCGCATTGACAGATTGGTGGATTCTATAGCCGGCCACAGAGTATTGAGCTTCATTGATGCATACTCCGCTACCATCAGATCCAAATGGCTCCTGAAGATGTCCGCTCTGTAGCTTTCATCGCTGCGGGCAAGACTTGCTTGCTACAAAATGATGCCCTTCGGGTTGAAAAACGAGGAGCCACCTATCAAAGAATGGTCAATCTGGTCTTCGAAAACCAACTAGGCAGAAATCTTGAGGCCTACATTGACGATATGGTTATAAAAACTAAGGAAAACTCCCACGAGCTCGACGTGGAGGAAACCTTCAAAAACTTGCGCCGCAATAACATGAAGCTAAACCCCCTTAAGTGCGCTTTTGGGGTCAAGGCGGGCAAGTTCCTCGGGTTCATGGTCAATCAAAGAGGGATAGAGGCTAATCCAGAGAAAATCCAAGCCCTGTTGGACATGAAACCTCCTGCTTGCGTGAAGGATGTCCAAAAACTCAATGGTCGCATCACCGCACTTGGCCGCTTCATCTCGCGGTCAGCAGAGAGATGCCTCCCTTTCTTCAAAACTCTAAAAGGAGGGAAGAGAGCTGATGAATTTACATGGAGCACTGAGTGCCATCAAGCTTTTGAAGAAGTCAAAACATACCTCGGGCAGCCACCTCTACTCGGCGGCCCGGTGCCAGGAAGAACTTTTACATTTTTAGCGATTCTTGATACGCGTAGCTGCTGTTCTTGTAAGGGAGGAGAATAACTCCCAAAAACCAGTTTATTATGTATCTAAGGCACTGTCCGCCGTAGAAGGGCGTTATCTTAATATAGAGAAGTTAGCTTACGCCTTGCTTGTATCTGCTCGAAAATTAAGAGCCTACTTTTTTGCACACCCTATAACTGTATTAACTGAGGCCCCGCTTAGAAAGGTTTTACACAAACCAAAGTCCTCGGGGAGAATGCTAGCTTGGTCTATCGAACTCACTGAGTTCCAGATCACCTACTCCCAGGAAAGACAATCAAAGCGCGAGGCCTTAGTAGATTTTGTGGTAGAATCATCATTCAAAATGGCGGACAACGACACAGGAAAAAGAAAGCGGGCGAGAATCGAAGAAGTCCCAAGTAGCCGAGCACGAAATCACGCGACGAGGAGCGTCCGGAGGAGGTATGGATTCTATACGTGGACGGCTCAGCGAGCAAGTTAATTAGCGGAGCGGGCATACTTCTGATTGCGCCTGCGGGAGAAATTTAAGAGAGCCTTGAGGTTCAAGTTCGAAGCATCAAACAATCGGCGAGTATGAGGCGATTATAGCGAGGCATGGAATTGGCAAGAGACTTGGGAGTTCGAATATAGAGATCAATAGTGACTCTCGGCTCATAGTTAATCAAATTAGGGGAAGTATGATACTATCAACCCGGTGCTAACTCGATCTTGTGGCCTTGCAAAAACCCTCATCAAAAATTTCACCTACTATGAGAATTTGAACCAAGTCATGAGAGAGGACAACGTGGAAGGCGGCCTCCTCTCGAGAATAACCGATCAAGAAATTGATGAGTTGGAGGCGGTGCCGAGATTGAATTCACGAGAGAGGCTGCTATAGATCGGATTCGGATAAACAATATTGAGGATCAAGTAAGGGACTGGGTAGATGAAATGAAGGATTACATCGAGAAGCAAACCCTCCCAGAGGACCCGGTAAAGGCTAGAGCCATCGGAACGGTGTCCGCGAAATACCTCGTCCTCGATGGGGTACTTTTCGGCGATCATTCACCAAGCCTTTGCTAAGATGTGTCAAAACTCACATGGTCACCAACTTACTCTATGAGGTCCATGAAGGAGTTTGTGGCGGACATCCAGTGCTCGCACCCTCTCGAGACAAGATCAAATTCCAAGGATTCTTTTGGCCCACAATGAGAAGGGATGCACGGGAGTATGTAAGAAAGTGTGACAAGTGCCGAGAGATTTGCGAGACATCCCTAGACTACCATCAGCAGAGCAAACTTTGGTCGTACCATCGTGGCCGTTTGATACGTGGGGGATTGATCTCATTGGACCATTCCCAAGCGCTAGGGGAAACATCAAGTATCTTTGTGGTGGCCGTGGATTATTTTACCAAGTGGACGAAGCGAGGCTTAGCCACTATCTCAGGAGAATACAATCAATTTTGTCCACGATCACATCTATTGTCGATTTGGGGTTCCCAGAAGCAATTATTTCGAACAATGGCACCCAATTCTCTGCGAAATTCAACTGCTTGAATGTGTGAGAATGAAGGTGCAACACCGTAAGTCCGCAGATTGCCTATCCTCGGGAAACGGCCAAGGCGAGGCCGCGAACAAGCTAGTTCGACCGCCCTAAAGAAAAATTTGGAGGGCGAGGAGGACGATGGTTGGACGAGCTCAGGACCGCATTATGGGTTGTCCGCACAACTACAAGGAATTCTACGGGAGAAACTCCTTTCTCGCTCACGTATGGAGTCGAGGCAATGGCTCCGGTTGAGGTTGCCCTACCCTCGTACGAGTCACATACTTCGACGAGTCTCAAAAGCGAGGCAAACGAAGGTGTGACTGGACGATCTCGAAGAAGAGAATGCGGGCATATGAAAAAATGGTGAACTACAAGCGAAGCGAAGAAGCACCACGACAAAAGAGTAAATAGGAGGAGTTTTTCGGTTAGGCTGAAATTGGGTACTCGAAGCGTAGAGGTCAAGGGACCCAACACAGTTTCAACAAGTTTGTCCCAGAAATGGGAAGGTCCATATGAGGTCACAAAAATAGTCAAGAGGGCACCTACATATTGCGACTAAAGGGGGAGAAGAGCTTAAGCACGCTTGGAATAGCGACCACCTTAAGAGATACTTCTTTTGAAATCTTTGTAATTTTTTGGAAGGAGTATAGACTATGTGTATATATAAAGGAAGTTATCATCATATTTCATCATATTTTGATGCAAAAACCTATTCCCACCAGCCTCAAAAGCTAAAGTGGATGCCCGCAAGCGGATGCCAGTAGGTTAAAGAGCAAACATATGAGCTCCTACCTACTGATGCGCAACGATCTTTCGGTCCGCAAGCCTATATGAGTACAAAGATCCATTACGATCCGTACTCCGATCGCGAGGAGGATACCCTGTCCTGCCCGCGTGACACCACCAAGAATAAGTGGATATAGATGCCAGCGAGGACAAGGGCCAAGGTTCTTGTCCCCGCTCAGTGCGCGAAGGTCCTCGTTAGGGCCGTTACTCGTATGCCTGTATGTGACAAAGGCCTACATATAAGCCCGTTACCAGATCGCCAGAAGACCCTCACACAAAACTCCAAGGGGTTTTGAATAAAGGGTCAAAAAAGCGTGAACCACCATTAGTGGATACAGATGCCAGTAGGTTAAAGGGCCGCTATGCTAAATATGCTCCTACCTGCATTGCGCGGACTATAGCTTCACGGCCACACTCTGCATGCCCTAGGAAGGTAGCTTGCCTTGGCGCTTTTGACTTACACCACGGCTCGCAAAGTGGGAATAAGTGTAAACGGATGACGAGTGATCAAAAGAGTTTTTACAAAGCCAAACAGACAAAGGGGGTTAAGGCCCCAAAGTTTGCCATAAGGCCAAACAAAAGCGATCACAGATGAATAAGGCTGACTCTCACGAAAAATCCAAGTGATTTTGAATAAAGAGTTAGGAAAACTCAAAAAATGCGGGCAAAGGGCCTACTAAGCTTTTTCCGCAGAAGGAGAGTATAAAGTTTAATTACAAGTCAAAAAAGCTAGAGAAAGAGCAAGAATGCAAGTATTAAGGTACTTCAAAAATTGCGAGCACTCAAAACAGCCCTACAAGACAAGTAATTAAAGAGAATAAGTACAGAAAAATGCTTCTATTACCAAGGAAAAATAATTACAAAGGTCCTATCCATCTATTACAAAAAGAAAAAAACAAAAAACCTATACTATTGGAGCTGGATCCTTGGCCGCATCGGCATTCTCGTGGCGCGCACCTTGTGCCCGCTTCGGTTGGAGTAGGGAAGGAAGACGGGTCACAAAAACCTCTGTGATAGGATCGAGAGGTGGGCTCGGCAGAGGCAAGGCAGGAGCTGCCCGGCGAGGAAAAAGATCTCCTATGGCAGGCCCATCGGGAAGAATGCGAGCTAGGGCCTCCCGAGTGATATCGGGTTCTCCCCAAATCGAAGTTCATCCGGATCGGCGATCGAGGCTAAGGGCCGTCACTTACGCCACGGGAGGCAAAGAGGCGCGACGGACAACTCCAAGCCCTTTACCTCGTCCTCGGACGGAGGAACTAACGCATGCCCGGGCAAGCATTCATCATCCGTAGCAACAAGCGAGCCAATCAAGGCCGGCTCACGCACGGTAAACTTGCCGTGGCCGCGAAGTTCCGAATCGTGTCCGGACCCGGCCTCATGCTTGAGCCCGAGATTCTCATTATTCGGCCAATTCTTAAAATCCTCGGAGTTTTTGTACTCCTCCACGGCTTCTTTGCGGGCCTCTGCCCGGCATCCTCTCCCTCTCCAACTCAAGCTGCGTAAGGGGTAGCGGTTTCTCGGAGAGCTCATCCGCCTTAGCCTCCCGGGAGTTTGGTGACTCCTCAGCAGCCCCCAGTTTGGTCGCGAGCTCATTATTTCTTTGCTCGAGCTGGCTCTTGTGCCCGCGGAGCTCATCCCGCTGACCTTTCGCCTTTTCAAGGCTTTTATCCAGCTCGGTCACCCTATCCTGGAAACCCCTCGGATCGGTCTCCTTTGGTGGATAGGGCTTTCTCCTTCTCATCAGAAGGGAGTTTAAGGTCCCCACCTTCTCCCGAGCTGCTCCAGCTCGCGGAGTTTGCTCGCCAAGTCCTTAGTGTTGCTCTCCAACTCCAAGGACAGGCTGTCGCAAGTCTCCCTCAGCCTCATGGCCTTGTTGCCCACCTGCGAGGAAGAAAGTCAGAATTGTGTGGATACAAAAGGCTAAGTGAAGAGACCGCGCGGAAAGGTCCCTACCTCGGTGAGGGCAATCCCAATATCTCCCATCGGGCGATGGGTTCTCCTTCTCGGCCACATGGTGGTAGAAGTCGAGGGCAAAAAGCACATTGATCGGCCCAATACCCGCGGGAGTGCAGGAGGGCCAGGGCATATAAATCCACCCCCGGTAATAGCGGGCACTTCCCCCGCTGCTTCCTTTTCTCCCATTGCCTCCTCGCGGGTGGCCGAGGAGGAGATTGGAGGTAAGACACTAGCAGATGGTCCCCGCGGTGAGGGAGCGGTGGTGGAACGAGAGCGGGTGCGGTTGAGCCCCGAGCTTGGGTCTCCGCCACCTTACGGGACTTAGAAGCCCTCTCCTTGTGCGTTGGGTCCGCATCCACTCTCATTCCTCTTCCGGAGTCCCCTCGGTGGCGAAGGAATTGTGCGGCCGGGAGAGGTTGCGCGGAGCGTTGGCGGAGGAGGACCCACAGGGGTGGAGGCGGATTCTCGGTGGTAGGAACGACCTTGGGAGCGAGAGAGGCTCACCGCTCTTCCCTGCGACAACGGGCACGGTCTTATCCTTGGCGGGGACCCCTCCCATTACAGTTTGCCTCTTGTTAGCAGCCTCCCTATTGGCCTGCTTGTTCTTGGCCTTCATCTGAGCAGCGCTTAAAGGGGCCATCAGAAGTTATACTCCTCGGGGTCTACTCTGGAGAAAAAGAAAATGGTTAAAAGGCAAATCAAAAAAATCGAAAGCAAAATAAATTGACGAAACTGAGTTTTGAAAAAATCGAGAGGCCCAGGTGAGTTCGGGGGATCGCACTCGGCGCCCGAGCATGCGGGTCTTACAATCGGCCTCAAATTGATAGTGCTCGTGCACCCTCCAATCGGGGTCACGAGGCGAGGCTCTATTGCTACTCTAGGGGCATGTGGGGCGCCCTCCTGCGAGCCACCCCGAGTAGATCAATAGGGGCTCATCCACTACAATTGTGCCCACATCATAAACGGGCTCCTCCCCGCTATCCAAGTAAAGGGCCAGATGCCTCTCTATGGCACAGCGCATTGCATCGGCGGAGGATGGGTCCGGATAACTGGTAGCGGCCACCTTCATCGGGCTGGACTTGAAGGTTTGGGGAAAGGCCGGCCAACCTGGACTCGATGACCAAGACATCCCTCTGGTTCCATTGGTCAAATTTGTTTGAAGGGTTAGAGAAAGTCCGGGTTGAATAGTTCCTAGCCTTCGGACTCGAGGAGTTCCCATTGGAGACTTGGTTTTGATAATAGGCGTAAAAGCCGAGCCGGGGTAGGTTCATGGCCCGGGAACGCGGGCGGCTATGAAGGAAACTATGGCCACTAATGGTATTGGGAGTCGGGATTCATGGGGAGGCGGCCGTTGAACTCCAGGAAAAAGTAGAAGAATGGGTCAGGGCAATCTCAGGCCATTCTCAAATTGGGCACCATAAAAAACCAAGGCCCTATTGTCCTCGCGGACATCAGCTACTGTTTCTGGCCGCAGCTTGTCTTTATCCTTCAAATGTACGTGCCCAAGGGTGCGGACACGGAAAGCTTTGCGGTCAATGTTGTACACTTCGTAAATATCCTCCTCCCGAGTTGATGGTAGCCACCTCCTTGGTTTTCTTACTGCGGCCACGACCCGGGGTTCACCTCGGCGGCCGGCCTCTTACCCTTATTCCGGGCAGGGGCCACCTCTGCCTCTTCCTCAGAGTCAGGGTCAGAAAAGGCATCCACAATATTCGTGGTCTCAGCGGCCTTCTTAGAGGTCCCCGCTGCCCTCCTAAGTTCGACCTCGCGGTCATCCTCCTCGGTCTCCGTGCTCGTCGAGCCAAAGAGACCGGTTTCATCACCGCGGGCGAGAGGTTACCTCGGGTTCATTCTCCCCGCCTCCGGCCACTGGAAATTCGAGGCTCCGGCTCCTCGCTACTACTCGGCTCAATTGGGTTGGCACCGGGGGCCGCGGGCACCACATTGGGAAAAACGGTTCTCGGGGCAGAACATCTAAAGGGTCATTCGGGTCCCGGTGCTCGGTGCCCGCACCTCATTAGTTTGATCGGGATCCATTAGTTCACACTTCTCCCGGTCGGTTATTTGTTCGGGGATATGGATCGCTCTCCTCACAAGTTCAACGGCGTTCGAGCCCGACTCTCTCTCGCGGGAAACACTGCACAAAACCCCCATTACAAAATTTCTTAGCTGCGGTGATCCCCCCGCACCGGTACATTACGATTGTAGATGTACTTCCTCTTGGCCTCCCACAAAGGGGTGGGACAAAGGCCCCAATCATCTCTCTCACAGAAAAACGAGAAAACACCTGAGGATAGCCTTATCCACCCCAATCCTACCTTCACTAAAGATACCACCGGTCAGGTTTACGGACGGCGAAGATATCGGGGTGGACCCGTCTCCTAGTTCTATGGGACGGCGGGGTCCAAATTCGCGAGTGGTCATTTCGTTCAAAACCCAGAAAAGAAAAAATAGAGGGAGATGAAGAAGAAAAACACCCAAATACTTACGAAGGAAAACTTGAAGGTTGGATTCGGAGAAACGCTAGCACGGATTTCGCACAAACAATTTCTCTCTCTAAGCTCTTCGAAGGTTTGGAAACGGTAAAAGGGTTTGAGGTTTAAGGGTTTGGTATTTATAAGGCCTACCTATACGGGTTAACCCGTTTAACCCGTATTAATTAGCCCACAAATCCTACCTCGAACCCTGAACCGTCTCCAAACGTTTGAAAATTCGAAAATTAAATAAACTTTGCATTTATTACCCCTCTTAGATGATTGACACGTACCCCCTGTACGTACCACGCCCCATCTTTTCATCTGCCAAGGGGCCCACTTGCTAACCGGGAGGCAGAGCATTCGAGGCACACATGTTTCTCATTCATGCCTCCCGAATGTGCCCATAAGCCCATGAGGCCAAGCAACAACCAACAAAAAACGCCAACACTGGTGCTCGCCAAAGAAGCGGTCTGATCCAACCGAGCTTCTAGTACCTCCGCGCTCAGACCATAAATAATCACACTTGGAGCTAGGGGCCATTGATGAGCCTGGATCTGCTGGACCGGGCCCATGCTCGGTCTGGTCCAAGGAACTAGTGACGTGTCAATTCCTAGACCGCTGGGGGGGAAGACCGCGGACAGATAGGCCCTTGAGGTCAAGACCGCGTCCCTCCCCGCATTATCCCTCTCAAGGACCGGAGGGATCCTGACCGTAGGATTGGTGCCCGCAGGAGGCATGACCGCTCCATCCTTGCCCGCGTCAAATACCTTTGACCGCGGCCACGATGTTGACCGTGGGCTCATGCCTCTCTTCCCGTTAATTTCAAGCCTTACTGAACAAGTTAGCTTACTGGCTCTGACATGCAAGTTGCCGGCTCCCCCTTAACGCATTTAATGCGGCTCAGTCAGGCGCCTACTATTTCATTTAATGCGCCAAGCCATATACACGGCTCATGTCCCTTTCAGCCATGTCCCCTTGACAGTCAATGCTCCCTCCCTGACAGGGCCAATTAGCTGCGGACACGTGTAGGCGATCAAATACCAAAGTGCCCTCTAGGGCTGATCTCATTGCTTACCTCAACTAAGCACCTCACCATTGCCTATAAATAGAAGACCTTTGTCCCCTTGGACAAGGTAAGTTCCAAATATATTGAGTAAGCCCTACTACTCTCAAACCCTAAACACACACACACTCCAAGGTATTCAAAGCCTTATTATCTCAGAATTCTTACTCTCACACCCGAGGGCCTGAGTTGGAGTAACATCCAACTTTGACCTTAACGGTGCTTATTTGTGTTATGATTTAGGTACATAAATCCACTAAATATATCAAGCCAGATATCCTTGAACCGCTCCTGACCCTGAAAAGCTTGGCATCATCAGAAAGTAAGACCGGGAAGGGGCGAGTCAGTAATTTTTTTTAAAGTTGACAACTCAATTGCAATTTTGCAACACTTACTTTTATGACGGAGGACATAATCATTTCTGCAAATAATATATTTGTTATACAACTGAACTGAATATTTTGTAACACTACAACTAAAGCAAGTCCCCCTTTAACCAAAAATAAGAAGGCCTCTCAGATTTTCCACAAGTAACAAAAACAGGAAAACAATGTAAAATCATCTTGATGCTCTACTGCAGTCTCAGACCATGCTTCCACAGGCCCGCCCAAAATTGTTGGTGAATTCAATCTCAATAAACCGGAGTAATCGGGAAAAAAAAGTTGTCGTTGAATAAAAATATGAACCAATAAGCGTTGTAGCTGATGTGAAAATTGTCTCAACTTTTGGTTGTCAGCTTGACATACTTGCCGTCAATGATGAATTTGGAGCTTGAGTTAATCTGAACACAGCACAAATATTCATTGAGAAATTACATTTAGCAATTTTACAAGCCCATGGGACCTAAAAACGACCCATTACAAGATATTTGCTCACCTTGCTCTCAAGCTTATCAACAAGTTGTCTTTCATCTTCTGTCGAGCCTCCTCAGGGTCTTCAGAACATGATTTCGCAGTTTCCTCATCTTTAGTGCACCATCTGGATCCTATATTAAATACCAAAAAAAAAAAAATACAAAATTCAATTAGTTTATGGAAACAAAGTTGGTTAACAAGTCAATCTGAAAAGACAAACTAAAACATAAAAGGTATCATGAATTCTAAAGATTATGCAGCAAATAAACAGGCACATATGAGGTTAGCTGAGTATACATACAGATTTCAAGGCTGACTTTATCAGCTTCTTCCACTTTATTTTCTTCTTCCCATCTTCTTTCGATGGCATAGACTCTACGTGTCTGGCTTTCTTCACTTGGGACTTGGTTCCCTCCGTCTCTGCTCCAATCTGAATCACTTCACCATTGCCGAATTCACCTGCCCTATCCCCTCCATCCTTTTTAGATTCTTCAACTTTCCGTTTCTTACATGATGCTAAACTCTTATTTTCGGCTTCAGAGCTATCACGCGCTGGGATACTATCAGCTCCACATGGGTTTTTAACATCTTCAGTCCCATTTCTTAGTTCATCCTTCTGCACATTTCCATTAGATGTGGATTCCTCTGTCTGTTTGGGTGGTTGCTTAGACGCATGAAATGCTCGAGCTTTTGCTCTATGCTTCTTTCCGTCAGCATGGAGAAGCAGGGTTTGTCTACTAGTAGCACTAGTATTACAGAGACTGCACAATTGTGGACAAAACTGTGATCTTGCTTTCACCAATGAAAAGGAAAAATAGAACACAAGCATTCAACTGAAACTGCAGATATACAGTCAAAATCTTTTCACTTAGTTATATTATCGATTTTTTATTTCCACTTAGTTTCAATAGACATTTAAGTGCTTCCTACAATGTATTCCTGCACCCATCTCATACAACAGGTCACCTGAGTTATGTGTTATCAACAAATAAATTATTGCTATTGTGAAAGGATTGACTTATGAAACTTCAATTTTTATAATTTGATAGTAATACATTGATATTGGCTATACTATAATTCAGACGGTATGAAACAAAATCAGATCACATAATCAGTTTACCATTAAATAAAAAAGATTTTTTTTTATGTCAAATAAAGGGAGTATTGCCGGGAAATTACAAAACTGAACAATAAACAGAAAAAATAGCTCCTCTCAGTAGTTAGTGCTATTGGGATTGGTTAGTGTTAACACTTGTGTTATCACTAGCATTGTCCTTGTGTGTTGGCACTCGTATTATCCTCTGTGTGCTGTCAGCTGTATTGCCGTTTGTGTTGGCAGTAGTTGCTGCATTTTAATCACAAAATCAAAGTGTTGGTACAACATTCTTGTCTGTGTTTTAATGTTGTTTGAAGTGTATCTGAACAAGTCAATATCAACTAGTGGAAGTTATATTTAAGGAAGATTCAGGAGTATGGAAGTTACACGTAAATGGTGATTTATGTGTGAAAATGTGGGGTTCAAGCAAGGTTGTTGAGGTTTTATCTCAACAAAAATCTGAAGAGTACAGAGCTAGAGAGTACAAAGGGACGAAGGATATAAGACATAGTCATCCTACAATCAAGGAAATGTGGAGCTCAAGAAGGGAAGTGGTTTCACTATCCTGACGAATTTCTGGTTACAAGGGGTAGGCTGCACGTCTATTCAACCTATATAAGTGTGAGGTCATTGCAACAACATATTGAACAATCCACAAGCAAAGATCTGCACTAAGAATGAACAGAAGTATTGTCTCGAGTATTACCAACCCTCCATCCAACATCAGTGAGCTAGAGTGATTTAGCTTTCACTCTTTGAGTGTTTCTGAGTTTGAGGTATAGTGCATTTATAAAAGAGTGTGTTCTAGAGTATTCATTCCATAGTACTTTGATGTATAGTTACTAGGGAACTTTCGGCTTTGTACTTAAAGTATATTTTTATTGAAAGGTCTTCGCCTTTGAGCATCCTCAAGTTATCTATAGTATAAATGGGAACCCTCCCATGAACAGTTGAATGAATAGTACCATGTGCCGAAATTCCCATTTTGCCCTCACTAAGTTGTCCCTTTCCCATTTTGCCCTTAAAAAAAACGTGTCCTCGAACACGGGCTTAGGCTAGTATTTATATAACTTGAGAAAAAGCTACACTCTCTTGTGTGCGTTAAATCTCTGATGCAAAACTCTTTTCAATACTATTTAAAGAATTTAAGTTTGTTGGATTGTCGTCAACAGTGTTATCGTTGGTATTGAATACTTGGGATAACACTCGTATTTTTGTTTTATTTATCTAAGGTCCTGTTTGGTAATCAAATTAAGATCTTAATTTGGAACACTTTAAGAGATTAAAAAATTAAGCTTGTTTGGTAAGGTAAATTTGAATCACTTAAATAATTAAGATTGTCTTAAAAATGGCTATTAATTTTAAGTGGGCAAGGAGTAGCTTAACAAGGTAAGAGGTGGAAAGAATGAGAAAAAAAATGAATGAGTTCAAATCCACACATCAACATATTTTATTTATTTATTGTTACTTCCTTTTGTTGAAATATTTTTTCTTTTCATACAAATTATATTTGACCAAGTATGAAAATATAATTTTTTTTAATATTAACATTTAATAATATTTTTATTAAAGTATCATTATATAATTTTTTTTATTATTTGTCAACATTTGTGATCATATTTATCAAACTAATCAAGATAAATATTATTATGGAATAAAGAAAGTACAAATAAAATATTTAAATATTATAAGATTAAAATTTACTTATAATAATAACGTATAGTATGTCAATAATGAATTTATTTTATTATAAAATAATAAATATTATTCATATAATGTTGAGTTGAAATTCTGAAAATTCAGATGTAAGTGGTTTGTCATTATCAAACAAACATAAGTCTTCAAAATTCAGCAACTTAATGATTTCAGCTCTTAATTTTCAGCTCTACATTTTCAGAGCTTAATTTTCAGTTTTACCAAACAGGCCCTAAGTCATTGACACTTTGAATAGAGGTCAGAGCTGGACACTTGACACACTAAGAGCCTGTTTGATTGCCAGTATTAACCTAGGATAATTTAGGAGGGGACTATTAATCCAATTAAGTAAGCCTTTGATAGGAAATAAGGTCTGAGTATTAATTATCCGCAACAACAGGATAACCCCCTTATCCCCTTACTAATTATCCGGATATAGGGGTGGTATAATTAATCCCCTCCTTAACTAATGTTGGGATTAAATTCCTTTTCACATTTATACCCATGTCCATTAATATTTAACGGAAACCCTATTGCCTCCTCACAACTACGACTTCTATCTTTTCCTCACTACCTTGACGTTCTGACTAATCTTTAAAGGGGAGTTCTTCAAATTTCTTCTATCTTTCTTTTTTTCTCCATTTTTTTTTATATAAAATCCAAATCAATTTCACTCCAATCACTCTCTCTTTTTCCCGGACTTCTTTCTCTTTGGGTCAGCAATTTTTACTCCGTACAACCACCAAGACTAGGTTTGCTATAATACAAGTTTCAAACAATCTTATATAAACCAAATTATATCTATCAATCAATTAATCCTTTTAAAACATCAAAATCCAAATCACATGTACGAAATAAGGGAATAGTTTGATCTAACATTTGATTATTTATTTTATGTATATTACAATCTCTCAATATTTTATTGTTTTATACATAATCTATGTGTTGGGGGTTAAGAGTATTTTTGTAAGGTCAATGATAATAGCCAAAATCTAAGGAGAAACGCTTTTCTCCTTAGATTTTGGAGAAACGTGTTTCTTAACCGGTTTATTAACGGGTTTAATTGAACGTTTAACGAACCGGTTTCTTAACCGGTTTAATTAAAACCCGTTTGCCCTAATTTTAATACCAAAACGAAATCAGTAGCAAGCGAACTCCAGTTGAATATCCAGAAACTATATCCAGAAATCAGTAGCAAGCGAAATCAGTAGCAATCGAAGGAATTATGGGAAATCCAGTTGATGAAATCAGGAGCAAGCGAAAATCCGATTGTGAGTTCACATGTTATTATTGTTTTGGTTCGAATTTTCATAAATTTCTGGATATATTAAGCATACTCATCTGTATATGACTTTAACAATGTGTTTTAGTTTGAAATTTTCAATTTCTGTGTATCGATTTTGTGTTTTATGTTTAACGGTTTGTGGATATTTTCTGGATATCACTTTCATAAGGTTCTGGATATCCAGAAGCCTTGGGACGGATATCCAGAAGCTTTGGAAAGGATATCCAGAAAAAAAGATTTGGGGCAATGGGCCAAGGTCATGGCCAATACAAAATTTCTGGATATCCTTTCAAAAGCTTTTCGATATCCTTTCAAAAGGTTCTGGATATCCAGATGCCTTGGGACGGATATCCAGAAAAAAAAAATGTCTGTGTGAACAACCAAATCAAATCAATCTCAAATTTGTGGATATTTTCTGGATATCATTTTGAAAGTTTATGGATATTCATTTGTGTAGTTTCTGAATATTCATTTTGAAAGTTTCTGGATATTCATTTGTGTAGTTTTTGAATATGCATTTTGATAGTTTCTGGATATTCATTTGTATGTTTCTGGATATTCAATTGTGTAGTTTCTGGATATACATTTTATAGTTTCTGGATATAGAATTGGCCTTGGCCAAGGCCAATTCTAATTGTCTGGATATCATTTCTTTATTATTCTGGCTATTCATTTCATTTATTTCTGGATATCCTCTTGATTTTTATTTTTTTTATTTTATGTTCTGTAGCTGCAGATTTGAATAAAAGTGAAGGTAGTAAGAAGCATAAGAAGAATCAATTAATTGTTCATTTGCCTGTTGAAGGTCAAGTTAAGAAGTCAAAGAAGAAATCAACTGTGGATGTGGTTGAAAGTGGTAAGAAACGCGCATTTGAACATTGTTGTCTCCCAGAAAGGCTTATTGATCTTGGTTTAACCCCTCCTCATAAAGAAGATGTTAAATCTATAGGTTTTGATGGGCTATTAGAACTTAAGTTGAATAGATTGCCAATAGGGGGAATTGTGGAATATCTTGTGGAAAGATTTGATTCGGGAAGCTTTATTCAGTGAATCAAACATAACAACAAATGATGTGTTTGATATTCTTTGTCTTCCTAGGAATTTAAAAAAAGAGAAGATAAATTGTTCAATAGGCATTGACAAAGAGTTGAGCGCACGATACGTAAATACTTTTGGGAAAGTTGAAGATGGTATTCCAGCCCGTCTGCTTTGTGAACGCATCAAAGAACTACCTAATGGAGGTGATGAGTTTAAACGCCTCTGTGTCTTGTTTGCTGTCAGTTTCTTTCTTGCACCAGTAGTAATAAAGGCTTTGTTATTTGTTCTTTGTTGGCATTGGTTGAAGAAGTTACTCAAATTAAAAAGTTTGATTGGTGCCAGTTTGTATTGACTAAGATATCTGATGGTGTTAGGAAGTTTAAGGCTTCTTCTGGTAGTAAAGTGAGGTGTTGTAGTGGTTGTATGGCAATTCTTGTAATAGCTTACTTTAATAGATTTCCATATTTGAGTAAACATGAACCAACTGCACGTCCTTTGATTCAACATTGGACTCAAGAGAAAATTTACGCGGGTCAGTAATGAAGCTAAAATTGGTTGGGGTGGAGTACTTTATTTGGATAATGTTTATCCTATTACGAGCTATGAGGATGATTTAGATGAAGGAAAAATTGGATTGCTGATTGAAGCTGCTCCTTTTGTTGACGATGTAAGTCATCCTACAAATCATCCTGCAAGTGAAAATGTTCCAGAAGTTTTGAATTCTGTTAAAGAGTCACTGGAAATATTTCACAATGATATTAAAGTTGCTATCAATGCTCATATGGCAAGGATTTCAAAAATTGAGAAGGAGACAGAAAAAGTTAATAATGATGATGTGGAGAAAGGATCTGTTGAAGAGGAGGATTTGAATGGTGATAGTCAACCTTGGGGAAATCAGGTTTTTTATTATATTGATGATATTATTGATAAGTTGAAAACTTCAAAATTTGAGCTTAAGGAGAAAGGGAAGGTTGGACCATTGCCAACATTTAGGATTTTATCACAGAGTCAAGAATCTGAGCGTACAGCGTCTGATGATAATGTTGACAAATTTCAAGATTTTAATGACAGATATCTGCATGAGAATTTTGGGGATCAAGTTGTTACCAATGTTGCTCAACCAACTGAAGATCAATCTGCAGAGCATCAAATAGCTAGGCTTAATACAGAGGATCAAGTTACTGATTCCCATCTGTTTAAACAAAAAATGATTGAGCCTATGTCTGTTATCAAGGAAGTTGACGCGGAAGAAGAATTTTCTTCACAAATTTTGGGTGATATTGATAATTTGGTTGGTAAAATTTCTCAACATTGTGTTAATGGTGAGAAGTTTGATAAGATGTTAGATGAAGTGGATTTGGGACCTGTTAATGGTGAGATTATTCTTTCATCTG
The DNA here is from genome assembly GCA_022495995.1 of Adenophora triphylla var. japonica. Taxonomy (NCBI): domain Eukaryota; kingdom Viridiplantae; phylum Streptophyta; class Magnoliopsida; order Asterales; family Campanulaceae; genus Adenophora; species Adenophora triphylla. The sequence goes on from JAFEMH010000904.1 coordinate 329,229, forward strand.
AATTTATGGTGAAGAATAAGGAAGTAATGATTGGTATGCCAAAGCTAAAGATGGAAGTGGTTGATTATTGCTTCTCAAAATTAATTCTTCCAGCGTCAAAAAAGTAATATCCCGTTTTCATTTCAATATTATTACAGTTGAAATTTATTATGGTATTCAAATTCTAATATTATTTTTTTTTCAGTATTTTTTTTTCAGTTTAATGATCTCATTGGACTGGAAGCAGACGATATTTTGAGTATGAAAGAAGATACAGATATCACAGGTGTAATTGTGAATGCTTGGGCAATGTTGTTGAACAATCTGGAGCATAAAAAGGGTGTAATGAAGAGATTTATGTTTGGTGTTGACCATTCTGTAAGTTTACTTTTTTCAACAACTTATAAGTATATATCGATTGCAGGGTATATATCCATGAAATTTCTTTAAGGTATTGTTATCATTTATATTAACAAGCTACTTGGGCGAAACATTCTTGCAATGCTCGTATTGGTGCTAAAGAAATTCTTCAAACATTTTTGTATTGGAAAGATGTTGTTAATGTCGATGGGAATCTAATGGATCTGAAAGAAGTAGATCTGTTATGTATTTTCATTTGTCAATACATTTCTGGATATCATATTGAAAGTTTCTGGATATACTTTCTGGTATTTCTGGATATATCCATGACCAAGGCCTAGGCTAAGGCCAAGGCCAAGGCCTATGCCATGGCCAAAGTAATATCTGGATAGTCATCTACTATATTTCTGGATATACTTTATGGTATTTCTGGATATATCCATGACCAAGGCCTAGGCCAAGGCCAAGGCCTATGCCATGGCCAATGCCATGGATTTAGCCATGCCCAAAACAAATAAGAAATTTCTGGATAGTCACCTAATATATTTCTGGATATATTTATTTTTTTGCAGTTTTTTATCCCATACTTTAAGGAAAGCAGTTCAAGTGGGCACTTTACACTATATGTGTACAACATGGTTTCAAAATCCATTCACTATTTTGACAACCTTTCAATGAATGAAGCAAAAGCAGCTGAAGTTGTGAAACTTACGAAAGCATTGGTATTATTTTTTATTTTTTATTTTTGTTTTCATATTTGTCAATACATTTTTGGATATCATTTTTGTTTTCATTGGTTATCTAATATTTTATACTTAAATTTTTTTCAGTATGTGCCTATGAAATCTTTTTTGAAAGAGATTGGTCATCCATGTTCTAATGATTTTGAAGGCAAAAAACCATATAAATTTGAATACATGAAATGTGATTGGGTTCTTGAAGAAAATGATTCTAACCATGATTGTGGAGTTTATGTGATGTCTGAGATGAATGATTTTCAAGGATTAATGTACTCATGCCCTGAGTTATGTCAGGTACTATTAAAGTTTTTTTTATTCATATTTATATTATATGAGTTTGTATATATATGTTTTAACAATTTTTTTTTACTTTGTAGGATAAACAAAGGATTCGTCTACGAGCTGAAATTCTTTCAACACTTTTGCTTAGTCAATTGAACAAAGATAGGCATAGGTTTATGATTCAGGCACACACTTTTGAAAAAGAGAAGAAAACAAAAACAACAGAAGAACAAAGTTATGTACAAGATTCATAGATGAATGCAATTATGTAATTAGGAATCTGGTTTAGTGATGTAATTAACGTACTTTAGTGGAGAAATATATTACTCCACACTTTTGAAAGAAATGTACAAGATTCTTTAAAAACTTTTGCTTTGTCAATTTAAAGTTTTTGGATATTCAATTTAAGAGTTTCTGGCCATGACAAGGACAAGGCCAAAGCCATGGCCAAGTCCAAGGTCAAAATCAAGTTCAAGGCCAATTAAAGTTTCTGGATATTCAATATGGTTGTTTCTGGATATACATTTTGATAGTTTCTGGAGATTCAAATTAAGAGTTTCCGGATATAGAATTGATAGTTTCTGGATATTCATATTGATAGTTTCTGGTTATATATTTGTAAGTTTCTGGATATAGAATAGATAGTTTCTGGATATACTTTAATGGTCAAAAAAGCATTCAAACTTACTATTGAATTCAAAGAGTAATAAATGTGTACAGTTGGTAAGTGCATTGAATTCATTGACCAACTTTTTTGACTGGTTTCAAGTACTCAGCCTATATAAATCTGTCCAAAGGCAAGCATATACATCATGTTCAAGAAAAATTCTACCTTTAATAATTTTTCTAGTGATAAACAAAGGCAAGGGAAATTCTGGGGAGCCAACTTTGGGTGATTCAAATGATGACAAAAGTTGGAAAATATACATGGTGTGCTACCAAAAATTCATCTATGGTCATCTTGTTGTTTTGCAGCCTTCTTCTGCAAATGGAACTCCCTCATTTTGTTGTCCATTGGAGCCATGTAATGGAAACAATTGTAGGGATAAGGATTATGTGGGGATAGTCAATCATGCTCATGAGTTTGGCAATGCTCACAACATTGATGAAGCTGCTAGGATTCACCACAAGGCTTTGGAAATGTATTTGGAATGTATTTTGAATGAATATGATCCAAAAAACAAATTAAATGACAACGTAGGCGATGATGGAGCAGGTGGTAGTGGTAGTGTTTAATGGTACTAAATTCTATATGTTCATGGAGAGCATGAATGAATAATTTGTTATGTGTTGTGTGGTTTGTTTGTTTGTAGTTTTTTTTTTAATGAATAATATCTACTGACTGTTTTTGTTTGAAATTTGGCACTATTGAATCCATGACTGTTTTTGTTTGAAATGTAGTTAACTATTTAATCCGTGACTGTTTTATAATATTGTTGTGTTTCATGTATTTTGTAATATAGGTGATGTATTGTTATACGTGACTGTTTTTGTTTGAAATTTGGCACTATTGAATCCATGACTGTTTTTGTTTGAAATGTAGTTAACTATTGAATCCGTGACTGGATATTCATTTGTAAGTTTCTGGATATACATTTTGATAGTTTCTGGATATACATTTTGATAGTTTCTGGATATACATTTGTAAGTTTCTGGATATACTTTTTGATAGTTTCTGGATATACTTTTTGATAGTTTCTGGATATACCTCCTTCAACAGTAATAAATAATGATAAGTTTCCTTGTCTTTAATGGTCAAAAAAGCATTCAAACTTACTATTGAATTCAAAGAATAATAAATGTGTACAGTTGGTAAGTGCATTGAATTCATTGAATTCAAAGAGTAATAAATGTAAGTGCATTGAATTCATTGACCAACTTTTTTGACTGGTTTCAAGTACTCAGCCTATATAAATACCATACACCACCACTCCTACCATCACAACAAAAAAAAATCAAATTTCTCAAAATGAATAACAACAACAACAACCAAGCTCAGCAGGACGAAAGTTCTGATTCTGATGTAGGGTTTCAGCCTGAGGAGGTTGAATATGTAGATAATAATGTGGATGTTCCGCCTAGGGTTAACAGAGAGTTTACCATGGAGCAAAAAGTTGCAAGGCACAAGCGATCAATCCAAAATGGGCGTTTTCCCCTCTATAATGGGGAAAATAAATTGCAATGCCCATTCTGCCCCCCTAGGAGCTTTCTAACAAGAACCTTGACTTGGGACCAACTCTTTGCGCATGCTATTCATTTTGGATCTATTTCTGCGTATGGAGAAATATCCATGGAACAGCACATCGCACTAGAGCAGCATATGACAGAAGTCAATGATGGGAATTAGGAGATGTTGATGTTTGTTCTTGTTGCTGTTGTTGTTCTTGCTCCTCCCCTTGTTGCTATTGTTCTTGTTGTTATTGTGGGTTTTTTTTTTTGGTAATTATATTTAAAATAATTTACTTAGTTTGTTTTCTTTCTTAAATTTCATATTTCCTGTTTAATTTGATAATTTCTGGATATATATTTTGATTGTTTCTGGATATACATTCTGATACTTCTGGATATATAATTGGACTTGGCAAAGGACATGGCCATAGCCCATGCCAAGGCCAAGGCCAAGGCCAAATCCATGACAAGTCTAAGGCCAACTTGTCCATGGCAAGGCCAAGGCCAAGTTCAAGTCCAAGTCCAAGTCCAAGGCCAAGGCCAAGGCCAAGGCCAAGGACAAAATCAAGGTCAATGCCAAAGCCAATAAGCAATTTCTGAATATGCACCTAACACATTTTTGGATATACATTCATATACTTCTGGATATAGAATTGGCCTTGACCTTGGACTTGGCCATGGCCAAGGCCAAAGCTAAGTACAAAATCAAGGACAAAATCAAGGTCAATGCCATAGCCAATAATCAATTTCGGGATATGCACCTAACGCATTTCTGGATATACATTCACATACTTCTGGATATAGAATTGGCCTTGGCCTTGGACTTGGCCAAGGCCAAGGCCAAATCCATGACAAGTCCAAGGTCAATAATCAATTTCTGGATATGCACCTAACACATTTCTGGATATACATTCACATTCTTCTGGATATAGAATTGGCATTGGCCTTGGACTTGGCCAAGGCCAAGGCCAAGGCCAAAGCCAAATCCATGACAAGTCCAAGGCCAATAATCAATTTCTGGATATGCACCTAACACATTTCTGGATATACATTCACATACTTCTGGATATAGAATTGGCCTTGGCCTTGGACTTGGCCAAGGCCAAGGACAAAATCAAGGTCAATACTAAAGCCAATAATCAATTTCTGGATATGCACCTAACACATTTCTGGATATACATTCACATACTTCTGGATATAGAATTGGCCTTGGCCTTTGACTTGGCCAAGGCCAAGGACAAAATCAAGGTCAATACTAAAGCCAATAATCAATTTCTGGATATGCACCAAACACATTTCTGGATATACATTCACATACTTCTGGATATAGAATTGGCCTTGGCCTTGGACTTGGCCAAGGCCAAGGCCAAGGCCAAATCCATGACAAGTCCAAGGCCAACTTGTCCATGGCAAGGCCAAGGCCAAGTCCAAGTCCAAGGACAAAATCAAGGTCAATGCCAAAGCCAATATGCAATTTCTGGATATGCACCTAACACATTTCTGGATATACATTCACATACTTCTGGATATAGAATTGGCCTTGGCCTTGGCCTTGGCCATGGCCAAGGTCAAGGCTAAGTACAAAATCAAGGTCAAGGACAAGGTCAAGGCCAAAGCAAATAAGCAATTTCTGGATATCAATTTTCTTTCATTACTGAACATAAAAACATCAAATATCTGTATATAAAATATTTAACTAGTCAACTTAATAAATTGTACTTCAATCTAAAAACTATTAAATCAAATGTTCATTTGGTATTTTTGAACCAAACTCATCAGTGATTGGCTTTCTTCTATCAAACTTTGTCTTTAGCTTTCGTTTTCTACCCTTTGTATTTGCACGAATTGGATCCATCACAGTAGGAGCACTTGTTATACTTTCTGAACCAACGCTATCATTAACACTTGTCGTAGATCTACAATCCTATTGATTTTCTGACAACAATTGTTGTATAAAAAGTGAGTCTCTATTGAACCCATCTTCCAGTATCTTTTTTGCACCTCTGTTTTCATGACAAGCCATCATCAGATTGTGGTATTTCATTGCCATCTTTTGTTTCCAGGGAATGAATTCATTTTTCTCTGTTGATGTATTATCTTTTCCTTGATAGACTTTGTCCCATACATCTTTTTTTGCCATCTTTGTCCACCTTTTTTCAATGTAGATATCTGGTATCCTTGTGACATTTGACAAATTCAGCGTCTTTATGCAATGAAAGCACAAACAACCGACTGTAGTAAACTGATTGCAGCTGCATACAACTGTTACACTTTCATTATTCCTAACAAAGAGTACACTCTCATATTTATCTGGGTACTTCCCATGAGCAACATGTATGAATCTGCAATTTTCATCACTTTCATCTCCAAATTTGTATACAGCAGGAAAAGCTCGTTTTACCTCTATCTCAAAGAACTTGAATATCTGTGGTGTGTATACCTCAGCTGCTTTTTTATGATACCACCATACATGTCTGGTTGAGGGACTGAGATTGATGCTTGAAACTCCTTCTCTTGTTCAGTATTCCTCCAACGTTTAACTGTTTCATTGAATATGTCAAAGAACTGAGTGAGGGATGTGTTTCTATTTGCTTTGAAAAAAAGGGCATGATTTGTGCTCTCGCTTCTTTGGGATGACAATATTCCAGCTGAGAAGAAATTTGTGCTTAAAGTTGTGCACCATTTCTCCCATAGTCCATATAGACGCTTGAACCAGGAATTTTCAACGAGATTGTATTTCACGAGCATTGACTCCCAACATCCATCAAATTCATCCTCACTGGTACATCCCATTAAACAATGATCAAATTCGTTTTTAAAATCTTCATTTGTCTTCAATTGTCCAAAGTGGGATACATCATTTTGTTGGATGTTCCATAAACATAGCCTATGCCTCGTCCGCCCTTCAAATACCTGTATTATAATAAAGTTTCTGGATATTAACATTATATGCTTCTGAATATTAACATACAATAAATTTTCATTGACCAATTTTTTGTCATGGCTTTGGCCTTGGCCATGTCCAGAAACTAACAATTTAATATCCAGAAACTACCAAATGAATATTCAGAAACTACCAAATTGAATATCCAAGAAACTTTATATTGAATAACCAGATACTTTAGAATGACTAGCTACTAGATATTCAATCTGGTAGTTTCTGGATATAAACACAAATGACATCTGGATATAAATATTGTTAGAACTATATAGCACAAATAAAATACTAGATAAGAAATATTATAAAAGAACTGATTATGGAATTTTATAATCATACCTCTTCAATTGCATTTGACATTACTTGATCTTGGTCTGTAAATATTGTTTTTGGTTCTTTGCCTCCCATTGATTTTCTAAACTGCTTAAGCAACCAGACAAATGTTTCTTTTTTTTCATTTGCTATGAAAGCACAACCAATCATGACAGTGTTCCAATGATTATTAATGCCAACTATTGGGGCACAAATAAGGTTGTATTTATTTGTAGTATAAGTTGTGTCAAATGTAACCAGATCTCCATAGAGCTTGTAATCTTCCTTCATCATGCTATCTCTCCAAAATATAGCCCCAAGTCTTCCTTCATCATCAAATTTGATTTTAAAATAGAACCCTTGATCTTCCAGTGAAATTTCAAAAAGTCTATCAACAACATTCTGAGCATCACCATTTTCAATTTTTTCCATTCTAAGTTTCTGAACAAAATTGATATGATCTTTCTTTATGGGACTAACATGTTCCTCTCCACCAGCTGCTTTTACCAAAAGACTATATCCATAGTTGGTTTTATACCAGCTTCTTCCATTACTTCAATTATTTCACCCTGATCTTCTGAGATACACCTTTCACTGCGCTTCAAATGGTTCCAATCTGTCCTTATCATTGGATGATTGTGCTCTGTAACATGGCGGTCAACAACATACATATCTTCCTCTTTTAGCAATTTCGCCCTCAAAAGAGCCTTACATTGAGTCCTCTTTATGTAATTTCTCCTTCTCTTTTGTTGTTTTTTGGTAACATCGAGTTGTTCAACTAAGGAAGGAATTTGAACTTCATTAACATCAACTGGTGATGGAACACTGATTTTATCCTGTTGGGTTGATCTGGTAACTCCTTCTCATGAGCAACGGAATAGCTTGTCTAATATCCTTGAAGTCTTTTTTGAAACATGATTTGTTGATAACTTAATACTAAATCCTAGTGCATTTGCATGAAGTTTATACATTTTGTACAATTCCTCCCATGTCTTTGCTTTTGTTCCCAGCAAATTTTTGCTTATATCAATATTAAGGTCCTCAGTTACTACTGCACACACAAAATATATTAAAAAGAATAATGTTATATGAAATCAGTAATTCTAAATCAATATGTCAATAAAGTTAAGAGAGATAACCTATTTGTAGCCCATTTTCAGGATCTGTAGGTTGTTGAATTTGAGATTCTAAATCAATATGAGAATATGATTCTGCAAGAAAAGGCAGTAGTTAGTTAGTTTCTGGTCATTCATTTTGAAGGTTCTGGATATTCATTTTTGTAGTTTCTGGATATAGCATTGGCCTTGGCCAAGGACATGGTCATATCCCTTGGCCTAGTACATTGCCAGTTTAAAGTTTCTGGATATTCAATTTGGTACTTTCTGGATATACATTTTATTGTTTCTGGTCATGGTCAATTGTGTGATTCTGGATATTCAATTTGGTAGTTCTGGATATTCAATTTGGTAGTTTCTGGATATTCATTTTGAAAGTTTCTGGATATTCATTTTGAAGGTTTCTGGATATAGCATTGGCCTTGGCCAAGGACATGGCCATATCCCTTGGCCTAGTCCATTGCCAGTTTAAAGTTTCTGGATATTCAATTTGGTACTTTCTGGATATACATTTTATTGTTTCTGGACATGGTCAATTGTGTGTTTCTGGATATTCAATTTGGTAGTTCTGGATATTCAATTTGGTAGTTTCTGGATATTCATTTTGAAGGTTTCTGGATATTCATTTTGAGATTTCTGGACATAGAATTGACCAAAGCCATAAGCAATTTCTGGATATGTACCTAACACATTTCAGGATATACATTCAGATACTTCTGGATATCATTTATATAAATAATTTACTAAATTGAAACAAATTTAAATTACATTTTTTCCCTTCCCATAACCACCATAAGGCTTGACACCAGAAACTCCACCACATCCTCCATCACCTTTGTCAAAGGGCTTATTCTTGACCTTGTCCTTCTTGCAAGAAGGAATTTCCACAGGTCCAAACAACTCCAATTACTCCTTAAGGTATTTTGCCAAAGCCTTGTGCTCAGCTTTGGCAACATTGGAGAAAGAGGAAGTGGGTGCACAAGAATCAAAGGCATGCTGAAGCATTGCAGTTTGGTTCCTTTCACGTATCATACGCCCTGCACAAGGCTATAGAGGGCATACATACAACTTAACTGGAGATGTCCAGTCAGTCTAGTCTGAGGGATACGAAGATGACCAAAGTGGAGTTTCTTTGTCATTTCACGAAAAGCACTCCTAAACTCTTTCTCATCAGAGTCATACTCATCATTTGAGGACATATTGCTTGAAATTATAAGAGAACTGATTTTAATGAAAGAAGAGATGTAATTTTGAAATATCCAGTTTATGTGTTGTATAGTGCCAGTGTCTAGCCCCTTCCTATTTATAGTGCATATACCTACACTGTTTTTTGTTTGGTTTGTAAATGCTTTAACATTAACTGGTTATGTAATTTTCAATGTTTGACTATTGTGTAAAAGCTGTTACATATTTACCTACTCCAGTCAAACATTGGAAATTACATAACCAGTGAATGTTAACAATTCAATTCCTTGGAAACAATAGATGGCGAGAAAGTACTTTACAATGTCAGCTTTTCAATGGGTGTTTCTGGATATTCAATTTGGTAGTTCTGGATATTCATTTTGAAGGTTTCTGGATACTCATTTTGAATGTTTCTGGATATTCATTTGATGGTTTCTGGATATTCATTTGAAGGTTTCTGGATATTCATTTTATAGTTTCTGGACATGGTCAATTGTGTGTTTCTGGATATTCAATTTGGTAGTTCTGGATATTCATTTAATAATTTCTGGATATGTACCTAACACAATTCTGGATATATATTAAGATACTTCTGGATATCATTTATATAAATATCTGGGTATGGATATAGAAATGGTCATGATATATAAAATATTAACAAGTAAGTTTTATTGAGATCAAACCTATAGCTTGTAGAATATCGAGTTGTGATATTTCTGAATATCTGTCAAATAATTGATCTTCCATTTATACTATTGAGCAGATAGATCCAAAATTACGTACATCAATCTCTGGAAAAGTAATATAACAATCGACCTTAGTACAATAAACGTTGATTAAAATTGAAAACAATAGTTGTTGATTTGGTTCATATTACCTGATTTAATCAATATCGATTTCTGTATTGTTTCTGGATATTCATTTTGATTGAACTGTCTTGCTCGTCTCCATTTGCTGTGATCGTTGTAGTGTGTTTGCGTGTATATCTACGCAAATATTGAATTTATGTAGGTTTTTGGACAATAGAACCGGTTTAATTCAAATTGTTGCCGGTTTTTGAATATATTAAAAAACCCGTTTCTCCATACAGAGATGGAGAAACGCGTTTTTCGCTAGAACAACTCGTCTAAAAGTGAGTGTCACATTTATAAGTAATGGGTTTATCTACATTTTGAATCACTATGCTTTTAGTTAACTTCGTTTTTAATTATCGTTGTTTATTTTTTATAGTTTCAATTACTGTACTCCAAATAAGTTTTTATTAAACTCAAACCCACTAATGACATCTAAAATTATTAAGAAAACCTACGAAAACCCAACGAGAGTTGAATTTAACACCCCCCAATAGCGAACAATTCTAAAATTGATGAGAATAGATGCTGAAATCAACAGAAAATCGAGGTTAATCGAGCATAAATCTTCATTATTGATGACATATAGCATCTTACAAGATAGCACCCAAATTGAGTTGTTGGAACTCCATTGCTAGCCTTTTACAAAAAGCTTGATCAAGAGCTCAATTCGAAATTTATATCGTGTGAAATGTCTTATGACATCAACCATTGGAGATTTACGCTCAATTCTAAGCTCTATTTTCCCTGAAATTCTAGAATCGTTCGTTATTTGGGGGTGTTAAAGTTAATCTCATTAGGTTCCATTATTTTTATTTAGAAAAAAATGGAAAAAGTGGATGTCATTAGGGAGTTTGAGTTTAATAAAACCATAGATGGAGTAAAATGGTTAAAACTACTAAAAATAAACATGAATGATTAAAATTGAAGTTCAAAAAGTACAGTTGTTCAGAATGTTGATTGATCTAAGTAATGAAACATTCTTAATGAAATTCTATTTGTGTACATGTACAAACAAATAAAACATACCGTATTTTTATAAAATTTTCACAATTCAACTGAAATACTCGTCGTTATGAGACGGAGATTAATTTTTTCCTTCTTCGTTGATGGAAAAGCACGTTTCGAGTGAATATTTTAAAGTAATATGACAAACAAAATTAGTACAACAATCTATATTATATTAAAAACAAGAAAGTGATAAAAATGGCAATTTGGCGCTCAAAAACGTCAACATCAATGGGCCAAATTTGGAAATTCAAAACAGCGTCGTTTGGTTCCACGTCTTCTATCCTTTCCTAATATTTTCATTTTTGCCATGGGTGTAACTTTATCCCTATATTGAAAAATAAATTATGGCTAAGTCTAATAATGTCTTAAATAATTAAATAAATAAAGTTTTCTTTTAAATGATTGCAACTCTATATAAGGAGAAATGTTAATAAAAAGAGGGTGAAAATATTAAATTGTTAACTTCACATCTCTCTCCCTTCCATACCACCACCCCCATCCACCTATCACAAATTCATCTATCTCCCTAAAATTTGCAAATGCGTCTCTCATCTCACATTTATTACTGAAAAATTATATCCACTTTTTGTAAACAATTTCTTTTAACAAACGACAAATCAACTGCATTCATAATAACATAATAGACGACATTATACAAACGTCAAAAATCAACTCAAACATCAATAAAAGTTCTATCTTTTAACTTACAACAAAGATTACTACAATCAATTAAAGGAAAAAAAATATCACCCAATAGACTTTATCTTCTTCATATATGTACATAGTAATATCATTTCAGCCCTAAAATATTACATATCTCTTCCCCACTTAATTAATTATAAATACATAATTATCTTAATCATTTGAAAAGAAAAATATATTATGTATAAATTTAATAGTGACTTAAATAAATAAATAAGTAAATATTTTTTTTATTTCGAATGATTGAAACTCTATATATGTAGAGATATTTAATTTCAACTCTATATATATATGTCACAATTCAGAAAAACATCCTTCCATCAATGTAACAACCAAATAATTAATTTTGTAAGCAAAAAAATAAATATCATTTATTAGTATACGAACAAAAGTAATAATAAATAAATATCATATTTATTTACATTAACTCATCATGAACATAAATATAATATTAATTTCCAATTTAACTTATTAAATTTTGGGAAGAAAAATCATAAGCTTAAAAAAACTAACAATTGTGTTAAATGATTTTTTCCCCAAACAATCCACTCCCTCATCAAACCCAACCCACTTCTTCCTCTCCCTCTTTCAAAATACCAATTCATACTTTCTTTATTTTTTAGAATATTGACATGCACTTTAGTAAAAAAAAAATTAAAATGATGTCCACCTTTCCCAATATTTGTCTTTATAAATAATAATTTTTTTCAAACGAATAGTAGAACAATTTTATTTTATATTCTTTATTTTTATTTTATACTCTTTAATTTTATGATTAGTGTAATTATTATTATTACTATAAATATCGTTTATAATTAAAAAATATTTATTATTACTATTAATATCATTTATAATTAAAAAAACATCACACTTAATTAATTTTATCTTAAATTATATTGAAAATTTCAAAAAGAAAATTTACAAAGTTAATTAGGAAATTTAAATTTAAAAATAGGGTTTTTTTTCTGTGTTCGAATAGAATGAAAAAAGTCTCTATTTGTAGAGAAAAAAATTATGAATTTTGGTGTAATTTTTTTAAAATTAATTTATTACAAAGTAATCGAGGCCAAAAATATCTTTCAATAAAAAATAAAAAAAATTCACATAGTAGGCTATTCTCTCCATAAGTATGCTTGCAAACCTTTTTAAAGCTCTAAAATGAAAGTTCAATAATTTTTCAAATTTGCTATTTAATTAAGAGAAAATCTAACTAATGACCATCTATCTCGAAAACATAAGAAAAGTAGTTATAATCTAAATATATATTCTTAAATATTAGACTAAAAGTGAAAAAAAAAACAAATTAAATATCCACATCTAAATTTAAAAATTATTGTTAATACAAAAAAAATTGTTATTAATTAATAATTAGAAAAACAATAAATTTAGTCTAAAATTAAAGAATATATATTTAAATTATAACTGTTTAATGAGTTTATTAGACTAAAAATGAGGTATTTTTTTCAATTTTTTTGAATTAAAAACAATAATTTTTAAAGATAATTAAACAATTATTTTTTAAAGAAATAATTAAAAAACATTCAAATATTGAAACCTAGTCTAGACACCTAGTGTTGATTAATTAATGAAAATAAAAAATAAATTGCACATTTTCAAAAGTTTTCAAAGAGTGTGAGTAGTATAGATCATTTTTCCACTTTCTCTCCACCCAATTTTCAAAACGATTTGCTAAAACCATGTGTTGAATCAATTTCCATTTTTAGCTCTTGATAGTGACATTTTTTGGCTCCAAATTTCCATTTTGACCACTTTCTTGCTTTTAATATAGTATAGATATAGATATTTGTCTTTATAAATAATATTTTTTTTCAAACGAATAGTAGAATAATTTTATTTTATATTCTTTATTTTTATTTTATATTCTTTAATTTTACTATTAGTGTAATTATTATTATTACTGTCAATATCATTTATAATTAAAAATACTTATTATTACTATCAATATCATTTATAATTAAAAAAAAACATCACACTTAAAGTATATTGAAAATTTACAAATTTAATTAGGAAATTTATATTTAAAAAATAGAGCTTTTTTTCATGTGTCCGAATAGAATGAAAAAAGTCTCTATTTGTAGAGAAAAAAAATATGAATTTTGGTGTAATTTTTTTTTAATTAATTTATTACAATATAATTGAGGTCAAAGATATCTTTCAATAAAAAATAAAAAAAAATTCACATAATAGGCTATTTTCTCCGAAAATATGCATGCAAACCTTTTTAAAGCTCTAAAATTAATGTTCAATAATTTTTCAAATTTTCTATTTAATTAAGAGAAAATCTAACTAATGATCTTCTATCTCGAAAACATAAGAAAAGTAGTTATAATCTAAATATATATTCTTAAATTTTAGACTAAAAGTGAAAAAAATAAATTAAATATCCACATCTAAATTTAAAAACTATCTTTAATACAAAAAAAATTGTTATTAATTAATAATTAAAAAACAATAAATTTGGTCTAAAATTTAAAAATATATATTTAGATTATAACTGTTTAATGAGTTTATTAGACTTAAAATGAGGTATTTTTTTTTTCAATTTTTCTGAATTAAAAATAATAAATTTTAAAGCTCATTAAACAATTATTTTTTAAAGAAATAACTAGAAAATATTCAAATATTGAAACCTAGTCTAGACACCTAGTGTTGATTAATTAATGAAAAAGAAAAATAAATTGCACATTTCCAAAAGCTTTAAAATAATAAATTTTAAAGCTCATTAAACAATTATTTCTAAAACCATGTGTTGAATCAATTTTCATTTTTAGCCCCTTGATAGTGACATTTTTGGACTCCAAATTTCCATTTTGGCCACTTTCTTGCTTTTAATATACTATAAATTTTGGCATGATGTCTATCTAATTTAAGTTTTTATATACTCCCTCCTTCCCAACTTAAGCTTCACTTTTTACTTAAAGGGGTGTCCCATTACAATCTTCATCTTTCTTAAAATGTTAAAAATTTATTAGTATTATATTATACATACCTCACTTGTCATACTCACATCCTTAAATTATGGGCACCACTTGATAATCTCACTTATTTCACTTACAACCTCTTTCTCACTCACGTTACTTTTGAATATAAATAATCTTTCTTAATTTTTATGCCCAAAAAAAGACTGAAGCTTTCATTGGAACGGAGGAAGTTTATTAATGCAACAAATATTTGAAATATCTGTATTCCTAGATTTGAAATTAATTGATAGATTTAGATAATTTCACATGATGTTGTAGATTCTTGGATATGTAAAATTTGCTTCCCCCATTTACCCTCTAATACGAGAGTCCAAATATATATTATGTTAAACTCCAATGAGCTAATGATTTTACAAAGTGGTATTTCCTCCATCCCTAAATAGTCCCTAAATTAATGTAAAAAATAAAATAAAAATTAGATTTGCTCTTTATTTTTATTAAAAGCAAATTTTAATTTTTCTTTTGATATTCATTTAGAAATAGAGGAAGTATATAATATTTGAAATTCGAACAATTCATTAAATTAATCCCCTTCTATATCCCAATAAATAAATAATAATGGATATTGGAGTTGAGCATATAAATAAGGCCGGCCCTTTGAGTAAGCAAAAAAAGAAGCCGTCGCTTCGAGCCACCTTAAAAATAACAAATTTTGGGGCCCCAAAATGTTATTTTCTGCTATATAAAAAAATCTTGAAATTAAAATATAGGTTGTTCACTTGTCACCGTGGTTAATTAAATGACTTGAAGAGTGAAGACTTCACACTCGTTTTATTTGTGCGTGTTCGAACCCTCTGAATTAATTTTTTTCTTTTTTTCTTCTAGACTTAAATTGTAGGTTTTGGCTATCTTTTCAATTATTTTTTTCTAGCTTAATTAATTAGTAGTGAATTTGTGCTTTCTACTCATAATATATACTTCGTATATATATTATTTCTTTGCAATTACTAATTTAATTTTTTTATTATTATTTTTCATAATTATCACTAGAATTTTATATTCAATTCTTTGCAATTATCGCTTAAATTTTACTGCAATATTTCTTTAAATTATTTGACATTATCTAACACAAAAATGTTAACACAATCTATTACCCTGTCCAATTATTCATGTCCACTCTTAATATTAATGAAATATCCCAAGTCTCGTTAGTTTACGATTTAATTTAAAGTTCAAAATCGCTAAAACGTAATCGTAATCAAAAATGAAAAGAGATATTAAGTAGAAATAACGACGAACGACGTAAAAAATAATAGAGAAATAGAGATTCACCACCACACACAGTTGCCTATTGAGACTAAAAAATTGAGGATCCAAATCAAATTATTGGCTTATGGCCACAAAATTCAACGAACCGGCCATGGAATTTTTTTTCAAATAATACATTTTTTAAATTTTATTTACCAAAGTGATTTACTGTTCAAACTTTTTCCTAAAATGTTCCACTTTTTCAAAAATCGCTACACCGTGTAGCGAGTTTATAATTTTCCGATTAAAATCGCTACACGTTGTAGCGATTTTAAATTTGCTAAATTTTATTTTAATATTTATGCTATTAAAAAAAAAACTAAATTTGAAATCGCTACACGAAGTAGCGATTTCAAATTCCCTAAAGTCAGCAAGCCAAAGTCCACCAAGAAGGTCCAAACCAAGTACTAGTACATTTGTAATTCGTCCCGCTTTAAATTACTAAATAATATTACAAAAATAATTATGTATTAATAAAAAAACTAAATAAAATATTATTTTTTCCATCTCAAATAAATATTTTTAAAAAATGTACTTCTATAAAAAAAATTATATTCTTCATTTCAAAAATAAATATTACTTTCGATTCAAAATGAATAACAAAAAAATAATACTACATTTTTTTATCCCAAATAAATGAGCATTACTTCCTTCGTCTCAATGAATATTTAAAAAAAATAATACTCTTCATTTGCCTCAAAAATTAATATCATATTTTGAGACGAAGACACTAACATTACAAACATTAATTTTAGAGGCGAATGAAGTAGTATTAATTTTTAAAATATTCATTGGGATGAAGGAAGTAATGCTTATTTTTTTGAGATAAAAAATGTAGTATTATTTTTTGGTTATTCATTTTGAGTTGAAAGTAATATTTATTTTTGAAATGAAGAATATAATTTTTTATAGAAATACATTTTTTAAAAATATTTATTTGAGATGAAAAAAATAATATTTTTATTTAGTTTTTTTTATTACTACATAATTATTTTTGTATTATAATTTAGTAATTTAAAGCGGGACGAATTACAAACGTACTACTTGGTTTGGACCTTCTTGGTGGACTTTGGCTTGCTGACTTCAGGGAATTTGAAATCGCTACTTCGTGTAGCGATTTCAAATTTAGTTTTTTTTTTTTTTAATTAGCATAAATATTAAAATAAAATTTTGCAAATTTAAAATCGCTACACCGTGTAGCGATTTTAATCGGAAAATTATAAACTCGCTGCACGGTGTAGCGATTTTTGAAAAAGTGGAACATTTTGGGAAAAAGTTTGAACAGTAAATCACTTTGGTAAATAAAATTTTAAAAATGTATTATTTGAGAAAAAAATCCCGGCTATGCATATAAATATTATGGTTAAAATAATATTTTTTTTGTGCTTTTCAACCGAGGCACTAATTATATTTTATAAATATATTGTATATGAGTTACTTTAATTTGGGTGAAATTCTTGCAGGAAACAATAACATTTACAAATTTCTCTAGACAAATTATAATGAAATCAAATATAACTTTCTCTTAAAAATTATTTGTTAGGCCTTTTCAAACTTGAACTAGGAAAAAGCAAAGCAATGAAATTTAATATTTTTTCGTTTTATAATAAATATTAATTTTTTATTTATCCTAAAATTAATATCACGTTTTTAAATAAGAGAAAGATCTTAATATAATTTTATTATGGCGCATGCAATAAAAAACAAGTAAAAACACACAATTTTTACAAAGTTAACTAGTGCTACACCCGTGCGTTAAACGCACGATAAAAAAAAAGTTGACAAATTGCAGAAACTAAATAAATAAAAGTACTTTTATATATAACAACTAATTTGTAAATCACTTTTAAATTTGATGCATTCAACAAAAATATATTGACATTATCTTGCAAATTTACAAATTTTGAAATACTTCTTTATAAACAATATTAGTTGTTTCATCCACAGTCTTTTCGTTCCCGTCACATATCAAAATCTTCAAACCATCACGATTAGTTACTCTGGACAAAGCAACATACAATTGACCATGACTAAAAACAGGTCTTTTCAGAAACGGCCCAACATGAGAGAGTGATTGACCTTGACTTTTGTTGATAGTCATTGCATATGATACAACCAACGGAAATTGTCTTCTTTGGAAATTGAATGGTAAACGTAGATCTGATGGAGTCAACCACATTCTCGGGACAAAAACTTTTTCTCCAACATTATTGTGGTTTAAAATTTTCGCTTCCACTACATGTTGACCAAGCCTTGTAATAATTAACCTCGTTCCATTACACAAACCTGCACTATGGTCGATGTTCCTTAATAACATCACTGGAATGCCAACTTTAAGACTCAACTAATGAGTTGGCAATCCTAAAGACTTTATCGTATTCAAAAACTCGGTTGAATGAATGTCAGAAAAGAAACTGAATCAATTCTCGGACCTACAAATTGAGTTTGAACTCAGATAGGTTTTAGCATCCGAGTGATTGTGAGAGACCATATACTCATTTATTTTCTCCACATCATCAAGTGTTGGTGCAAGTATGGCTCTTCCTTGTAAATAACCAACATCATCAAAATGATCAGTGAATGAAGGATATGTACTGTCAACAATACCCTTTACCAAATTGCGAGATGAATTTACAAGAAGGTCATCAGGAATTTTTAAACTTGCAACACCATCATTATCATCTCCATAAGTCCCATCTCCAATACTTAAAATCCATTCAGAGAATTTTTTAAGCACAAATCCACTTAGGTCATTCTCGATAGCATTCATATTTTTTGTAAGCCTCAAAACCTTACAATGCGACAAATAAATGTGATGAATTGATTGTCGACATCACAATATCTTGCCTGGTAGCTTTTGGAATCAACGGGAGGATCTGACGAAAATATTCGTCCATAAAAATTATTTTGCCCCCGAAGGGTTGATTCAAACTATAAGGATTCTTGAACCTCATTATATCTCGTAAAGTTCTATCAAGGGATTCAAAACAATGCCTGTGAACCATTGGTGCCTCGTCCCAAATGATAAGCTTGGTTCTGATCATTAGCTCAGCAAGTGGACTACCTTGTTTTATGTTGCACGTTGAATCCTCGTGAAAAATTAATGGAATGGGGAATCTAGAATGACCAGTTCGTCCATTGGGCAGCAAAAGAGACGCTATTCCACTGGATGCCACATTCAAAACTATATCACCTTTTGATCTTAAAGAAGCCGAAAGAATCCTCCATAAAAAAAAATTTACCTGTACCACCAGAACCATACAAGAAAAAAAGTCATCCATTACCAGCTTCAACACTCTCCATGATTGTATCATATGCATGTTTATGCTCATCCGTACATGATCCCAAAAACTTATTGCATTATTCCGTTAATAAGTCTCTATCATAATTCATTTCATCCAATATTAAACGATTGTTGAACATTGACGAATCATAATCATCAGGATAGGGCATAGTTGGGAAATCTTTAAGACTTTTACCCCTGTTTCGCAATATCTTTTCAATCTCCAGAAGAGTGAAGTTTTTAATTTCTTCCGCACTAAGTTGCAAGCCTAGGATATTAAAAAAAACATATAATTATATAATTATTAGTCGTAAAATGAGTTAAATATGCATTAAAATTTATAAAATTAATTGTAATAGAACTAATAAAATTTACCTTGATGTTCTAAAACTCATCTCCGCATATAGATAATGTCTTCAAGCAAATAATCTAAGCAACTTTCCCATATATACTCCGATCGAGAAAGAGATCCAGACATCAGCAATGTAACAAACATGCTTCTCAACTGATGGGCAGATCCCCAGTGGCTTGCTTCTACGATACCATCAATGTATTCTTTATCATCATCTAGCAATCCTAGAGCATAGCAAGCATCTCTAAAATATGGATACTCATGACCATCAACAGTTCTTATATCTGCATAAGAAGTTGGCCCCCGAACAATATTCAACAAATTTTTCAAGTAATACAGCTCTCCTTGGCCAGGTGCAACAAAAAAAATGTGGCCTATCTCGAAACCACGTGCCCTTGACTGCCACTTTCTTTCCTTCCTCATCCAAACAAACTTGATAGGAAACTCGTCATAGGTCAATTTCCCTGCAATATCCTTATACTTCTTGTTTGCATCCAACCATGTAGTGAACATACTTTCTCTTGATGTTGGACGATCAACTACTTCATCAATCTCATCATCATCATCGAAAACAACGGTTTGTTCACCCTCCAGATGAAATGATAATCTTTCAATAGAAGGGTTCCTATAACGGATATCATAACCTAACAGCCTCCACGCGGCCTCACAAGGTGATATATATCGGCAATCCAAGTAATTTTGTATCTCATCAACATTTTTTTTCTCTGCATTAGCGTCAGCACTTTGACAAAACTTGGCAGTAACTCTATCCTGACCTTTACTTACGTACTTGCAAAGATATTTGATCGATCGAGATTGATTGCACCATTCAACATTAATGTGAGCCCCAAGATTCATCAACAATTGTCGATTGTGAAGGACAATATACCTGTTGTCAAGATGTGTTCCCTTCACAACTATTGTTCATCCGTTGTTGGGACGCTTATAGCCCAGATAACCATCTTCATCAATAATCGTTTTCTCAGAAAACTTTTTTGGAAAATATTTACTGCAGCGGCCCTCAACCATGCATGGAGAGTTCGGTCGAGCTTTGCCATAAGGACCATGCAACATTAACTCTTGTATTGCCGCATAATAATTGGGATCAGTAGACTCATCTGGAATCTCAGCAGAAATGATATTATCAATTCTTTCTACCGTAAGATGAGTTCCATCATTTTCCAACCAAAGGATGATGTGAACATGGGGTAAACCACGCTTTTGTCACTCAATTGTATAAATAACTGGAAAAAGATTTTATTATTAGTATAATTTTTTATATAGAAAATCTGCAAACATAACATTTAAATCTATATAATGAAATTTAAAGAAAAGCTAAGTATAGTTGAGATTAAGAAGTACCTGCTCTCATTATACCAAATATTTTCTTATATCGAAGATCATTCATGAAAACATCCAACTTAGCTTTAAAAATTCTACACATGATATATGGCCTATCTTCAGGATGCAAACCCTTCGTGTTTAGAAATCGAACTATCTCAGGCCACTTCGGATTACCTGTAAAGGTAATTAAAAGATTAGGATATCCAAAAAATCTGCATATGGCCATTGCGTCTTGATAATTTTGAATCATATATCGAGCACTTTCGGTATAGCTAGATGGAAATCAAATTCGTTTGCCACGTGACGCTGGATCCCTTTCACCTTTCAACAAAGCATCAGTCAAACCGTTGTACATTTTACATCTCAGTTGTTTTTGATGAGTTCTTATGTAAGTTAAACGACCAGTTTCAACCATTGTAAAAGCATCCACCAAAAATTATTGAAATAGATGCCTTGAGAAAAAAAGGTTTGGTGATTCGGAATACCTTTCATGAATTCTGTAGGCAAAAAATTCCTTCATAGTCAACTTGTAACGACCACCATCATTTGATTCTAAATCTACACCGCGGTGTAAAATATCTTTTCTATAACCATCTTGACCAAATATAAAAATTAATGGGTACTGCAAACCTAAGTACGAAGGGTGTAGTTCGGTAATCCTTTTTAGCAAACCAGTATGTGTCTCGACAACAATATCCCTATCACCAGTCATAGTATCAAAATCACCGACCAACAATAACACAACATTATCCTTTTGTGGGAGGTCATAACATCTACCATCAGATTTACGTCTTCCAATAAGCCTGAGCTTGACATTGCTTTCTACATTTTGATGAAATGAATCTCGTACCATTCTAAACGACTTCACGAGAATATTGTGGTCATCAAGTATATTCTTCAAGTCATTGACAATTTCTTCATGCAAATTGCTTCTACAAGGATCTTTGCTAAAAGATGATAAAAAAAATACGATATTAGCAATATAGTCTTAATCTATGGGTGGAAAAAGATGCTTTATATTTTTTCTAGTACGTACTTACTTAATAAAATGCATTATGTTTTGTATTTCATGATCACTATCATAAATATAAAGTTGTGCGAATTTTGGAGGCTTTCCTTCTGGTGGTATCAAACTACCTATGTAGTGATGATTTTGACCATATAACTTGAACACGGGTGGATTGTTTCCTTTATTAATGTCGTAATCAACTTTACCTCCCATAGAAGTAAATGAAAACATCATGTTATACGAATGGATATTTGATGTGAAAACCCTACTTTTCTCATTGTTTCCGTATAACAACCCCTTGAATAATGAAGGTGGTTCTGGCATCGGGGGCAATTGTACCTTTCCTTTCATACAACATCCTGAAAAACTGGGATTCGTAATATTCTTGTATCTTTATTCAATCTCTGCTCGTACCAAAAATTTGCAATGCAATATTGACATTTGCTAGAAGGATCCCCCAAGTCTATGTATTATGTTCAACATTAAAATGTGGAAAATAAATTTACAAAAAAAAAATATGGTTATAAGAAAATTATATAATGGCCTTTAATAACAATTATTAAAAGAAAGGGATAAAATATACTTGTACTATAATCTAACCTTGTCTGAAATATGAATTTTTATCAACATTTAAGCTGGTACATATCGGGAGAGATATCATCGAACCTAAAATTTTAAGGAAAACAAATAGAATTCAAATTTATTGAAACTAATAGCAAACAACATTATTTGCAATTAATATTTTTTAAAAAAATATTAGAATTAAGATAAATACCTCTTGACATTCTACTTCTTTTTTTAACAGGTTTGATTATGGAACTTGGACCACCTTCTTCATTTTATGAATCCAAAACAGTAGAAGAAATAGTGTCTGCAATTGATTTGAATAATAAAATTTATGCATATAAATTAAAAATTATTTATAATTCAAATTATATTTATAAATAATCCTAAATATAAACTTAAAATAAGATAGTACCCTACTTGCAACATTTGTACGCGTTCTTTTCTTTTTTATTACTATAGCAATAGAATTTGAATCATCCACTGGAATAGTTGAGTCAAATGCCAATGAAGGAGTCATACCTAGAAAATGTGTTAAAAACTTAAAAATAAATTTAACAAAAAAATTATCAATTTTATTAAATAATACAATATAATACAATATAAATTTACATTTATTCCCGCTATTTGATGAATCTTCGTCAATCGTACGATCAATTACAGTTGAATTAGTTAGACCTTGAAAAAAAATATGAAAAAAATAATAGAGATTAACAAAAACACACAGTATTTATAGAGAACCATATATAAAATAATACATGAATCAAACTAAGTTAAAGAGATAATACCCTTTCTTTGCAATCCCTTATCAGTAAGAGATTGAAGTTTGGAAATTGGGCTCAATTGTCCATTTATTGAGGCTAAAATTTGCAAAGACTGTGGGCTTCTATCCAATGAAAATTGAAAGACTTTTCTCGGTATTTTACTCGATTGAATATTTCCTGGATGAAATATTGATTAACATTTCGTAAGGAAAAAATTATAAGATAATATATATATATATATATATATATATATATATATATATATATATATATATATATATATATATATATATATATATATATATATATATATATATAAGGGGACAATACCAGTTGTTATATCAGATAATATTTTGACAAATGCGTAAATAAGAATATTTTTTTACTATTTATCAAATAAATCTTAGCCTATTGGGCCAAAATAAGCCCATTGGACTATTGGGTCAATGACCAATTAAAAATCATGAAATAAGTTGTGATATAAATAGAATAAATCTTCAACCCTAACCCTATTTTAACATTTTCAGGCGGCGCTCCATCTCGCCTCTCTCTCTAAAACGCCGCTCCATCTCTCCTCTCTCTCTCTTAGCTGCTTCATCTCTCCTCTCTCTACGCCGTTACATCTCCCCTCCCTCTATCAACAGCGCCTCTTCATCTTAACTCTATCTACTGCGCCGATTTCCCCATTTATTTTCACTTTACTCAATTACCGGAAACGGCGATATTAATGGAGTAGAATCACTTAAAACCGGCGATATTAATGGGGTAGAATCACTTTTGCATCAAATTCAAGCTCGTTGGTACAATAATTTTAGAGCCCTACTCTAGATCTGAGGTAATTTTCAAAAAAAAAATCATTATGCTGAATTTTTGATGCAAATATACTTATTAAATCGAGAGTTTGTTCATGTATAAGTGAATCCGTGTATGAATATTGTCCTAAAATCAGATCTGTATTAATTGTGTTAGTGAATTTATTGTTTTTGAGTAATTTTTTTTTTTGAATCTAAGGAGAGATGGATCTGAATATTGTCGTAAAACCAGATCTGCAAAATTTGTTGATATATATTGTCCTAAAACCAGATTTGTACAAAAATTTGTTGATTCATTTAATTTGTTTTTTATTATAAAATATGTTGATGTATTTTGTCCTTAAACCATATTTGTACAAAAATTTGTTGATGAAAATATAAATATTTTGATTCCTTATTCATATGCATATATGAATCATGTACAAGAACCTAATAATTTTTAAATCATAATGTAATATTTATTTTATTTATAGTTTTTTTTTTTCTAGATCTGAGGATTTGTGAAAATAAAACTGGTCCTAGTATCAATCAGGTGAAATAGAAGTTTCAAGGTACCCTCCAGCATTGTTGATCAGAGGCTACTCCTTGAGCAATGTTATAGCTTTCATATTTACAGGAGGTTAACCCATAACTTCTTTTAACTGAGGATGGACACTCAAAAGCACCCAAATCAAAATTGTAGACATTAAAACACATATATGCATTGTAAGCAACAACACCCACTAGGAATGGAACCGAAATTATGTTAATTTTGTGACCGAAATTATGTTAATTTTGTGACCGAAATTATGTTAATCACTCAACAAACTTTTACTAGTTGTAAGAGCTCACAACTGACGGGAACAAACTTATCAAATACTAACTTTTCCAAAGGTAAAAACTACAGAAATTGATGCAACAAATGCAACAAAACACAAGAAAAGACTAAATTCAATTATTCTATGCACTCAAAGTAAAGATTTCATTGCTCATGTATTTATGAGTAAAAGATTCTACTTCCATTAATTTTTTAACTGCTTTGGAATGCCTTGGGGACTGTATAAGAATATAACCACAGATCTAGAGCTGGTTTTCCACATTTTTATTTGAGAATACTCTTTCCATTCCATATTTATGTTTTCCATCTTTCAAATTTTATTCCCAATTTATCTGATAATATTTAATTTTGTTGTTTGTTTTGAGTAAACTGAAAGGGTGTTGGAAACCATTGAAGCAAAGATTCTGGAGTAGTCATATATGATGGTGACATACCCAATTAAAAAAAAAATTATTGTCCAATAATTATATGCATCTCAATGCTGGAAATGAAGATAAAATTTGAAGAAAATTTAATGGCCAATGAAAAAAGGTATGCTCAAACAAAGTTAATTTTTTAAGCATATTATTTTTTTACCAAACAAAATAGAGGAATTGGATTTGCCTCATTTAAGATTGTAAAATTAGATAGAAATACATACCTTTTGACGATTCTTTCAATTTCTTCTTTCCATCAATAGTAAATGATTTTGTAATCCTCATATTTCTCTTGGATATTCAGAAGCTCCTTTGGTGTTTATTGCTCAATATATAACATATAATACTCTGTATCTTTGATCTTGTGAAATGAATTCATAACAGAGGGAAAAAGAGTTGTGTGTTTATATTAGGAATAATATCAAAGAGTCCCTAAGCTTTTTGAAGTAGCAGTAGTTAGAGATTCATTTATTAAAGAACACAATGTGCTTTTGAACTCACAACTATCAATTATCAATAGTAATGACTGTAAAAATACCCTAATAAATAAGTACATGTATTTTACTGACTGTACATAAGTTTCCTGTACATGTTTTGAAATATATTAAATATGTTGTGTTAATTTTCTTATTAAAAATGTTTTTTTAGACAGCTACTTTTAAAAATGATTTTAAAACTTTTTCTCTTGATATTTTGTTTATTTTGTTTTGGACTTAATGATGGGACAATATATTCCGCAAATTAGTATATGCCTGTATGTGATTATGAATGTATGATTAATGCAAGCTTTTAACGTCAAATATTTAAAATCAGTAATTATCAATATTTAAAATTCATGATCACAGTTGGTTGTTATTTATGTTGCCTATACACCTTTTTTTATTGTACTTTGTCTAAAAATATAACAAACAATACTAACTATGAATAAATTTGTGCCGACAAGACACTCAATCTGATTATTGCATTACATAGATAGTGCAGATTAGCAATAGGGTTGTTGGTTTGAAATGTTAAATGTTGTAGATTTCTGATTCTTTTTAAGAGATGTAACCCAATTCTTTTTTTTTTGGAGGATGAATTTGTGATGTGGGAGGCATATGGCTTCCTGTAGGATCTAACTCAGGTGAATGGGTGTATCATATTATGGCCCAGCTTTAAAGATGGAAGAAATTCAGCTATTGCAATCACCTCGCCAGATAAGTAACTTGAACTTCTAAATTTGATGTTTTATTATTACCTTTGAATGATGTTTTCACTACAGGAAACAGGCTTATATACGGCGGATTTTAACCGCCGTATATAGAACGCGAGCCGCCGTATATGTCATTTACGGCGGACTATTCGCCGTATATAAAGCACCGTATAAAGCATCGCCGTATATAGTATATATGGCGGATATCTGTTGGGTTTTATGGGTCCATGCGCAGCGGAATTAAGCATCGAATTAACACAAAACCCAAAGCCCTAAGATCCGTTCTATACAATTAAATTGAATTCCTAAGAGATAGAATTTACCAACCTTAAATTGCTTTCCGGTCTTGAGCTATCGAACAATTTGTCGGTGTGATTTTGAATATTAATCTTCGATCTTCAAAACCTTCAATCTTCGGTTTGAAACTCTAGGCCTTATCGTCAAACGAGCGAAGACCCTCTATTGTTGTATCCACACGTTAGAATGAACCAAGAACGGTTCTTGAGGATTGCTAGATCCTTAAACCCTTAGGAAGAATATTGAGAGAACTTTTTGTTGTAATTTTCCTTAAAAAAATTCGGCTAGCTCTCTTTAGGGTTTACAGACTCTAATATTTATACTACCTTAGTATTGGTATTAGTTTCCTAATTCAATTAGGAAACTGGCTGTAAAACCGCATTGGGCATGAAGTGTCGCGCGGCGACATACGCCATTTGGCTATTCTGTCGCACGACCAGGTGCATCATATGCAGGAACTCTCAATCATTCTTCCTTTGGTTTAACCAAATCATTCTAGTTGTGTGTGACCCAATAGGATTATATTATGTTAGCAATAAGCTCGATCATATCGACCCTCATAAGACATAAGCGGACTCTAGCAAGCCATTATGTCTAACCAAATAATATAAAGTAAGAGTTCACGTTTCCAATGGTACACTTCCATTTCTCCCTTTGTCTCACGATGTTATATTGAACACAAGTCATGGTCCATGTAAACTTGTATTTGTTCAATGCTTTCTCGATCTTGAGTATAATGATAATCCAATCGCATTGGGGTGTGGCCACACACTTTCCATCATTATCACTCATCGAGGGGCCCAAGCAAAACATCTCTCATTCGAGGGACAAATTCCATCTTGACTTATCATCCTTCCCATCATGAATCCGTTCATGCCAAAGATAGCCTTTATAAATATAGTGTTAAGATATCGTTTGACTAAAATCAAACATAAATTTCATCATATGTAAGGTCATGATAATCTCAGGTCTAGGAACTAAATGAAGTGACCATATGAGATTTAATTATGACATTTGACCATGACATAAATCTCATACGGGTCAAGTCCAGTCACTTGTTCCCTAACAAGTACCCATAATTTTAATGTGCATCTCTATGCATATAAGTTCAGTTAAACATAACTAAAGCCTAGGGCATTACACCAACAGTCTCCCACTTGCACTAGGCTCCATTTATGTATCGAATACTCATGGATCTAGCATGACCATCATGCTTCTGCCTGTGCGAGGGTCTTTGTTTGTGAATCCCTTATGTTATCATCGATTGATACTTTGTATATCTTAACGTCTTCTCATTCTTTATGAATTCCTTGAAGAACGTCTAAGTGAGTGTTTGGATCGCTGTTGTGACCTTGGTTCCATTGTTTGCACAAGTGGCACCAATATTGTCATAACAAAAGTTTCACGGATTAGTGATACTTGGAACATTTCCAAAACACTAATGAACTTTTGATCCAAACTGCCTCTTTTAGCCACATCATATGTTGCTAAAATTCGGCCTTAGTAGTAGAATCGGCTACAATTTCTGCTTGGAACTCTTCCAATCAAAAATGCACCTCTAATAAGCATAAACACAAATCCTAATTGTGATTTTAAAATAACTTTGGTAGTTTGGAAGCTAGCATCTATGTAACCCTTATAACAAGATTAACTTCCAATCTTTCAAATACGAAGAACGTATCCTTAGTTCTTCTTAAGTACTTAAGGATCATCTTGACTGCCATCCAATGGTTCTCATCACAGGATCAGATTGGTATCGACTCATCATGCTCAAATCATATGAGACGTCGTGTCTAGTATAAATCATGGCATACATGACAGATCTAAATGCCGAAGCATATGGAACTTCATTCATTTCTCTTTTGCTCATCAGTTGTCATAAGACAATGAATATTGCTAAGAGAAATACC
The DNA here is from genome assembly GCA_022495995.1 of Adenophora triphylla var. japonica. Classification (NCBI taxonomy): domain Eukaryota; kingdom Viridiplantae; phylum Streptophyta; class Magnoliopsida; order Asterales; family Campanulaceae; genus Adenophora; species Adenophora triphylla. Next base: position 357,883 of record JAFEMH010000904.1, read on the forward strand.
ATGACTCATTGACAAGATACTCTTCTTAGACTCTTCTAAGAATCTTGTCAATGTGGATACATTGACTCAAACCAATTTATCCTTCTAGATCCATCTCTATAGATCTTGATGCCAAGGATGTAAGCGGCTTCACCCATATCTTTCATTGAGAAACCTTTCCTTGACCAAGACTTGACAGTCTTAAGTGTCGGAACTTGTTTTTCCAATGAGTAAGATATCATTGTAATAAAACAATAGAAATACTACTATGCTCCCACTGAATTTCATGTATACACAAGGTTCATCTTCGTTCTTTGATGAAGTCAAACTCTTTGACCAATTCATCAAAATGAAGATTCCAATTCCTTGAAGCTTGCTTCAACCCATCTCATGGATCTTTGCAACATGCATACTTTATTAGATTTTCTTGGATCGACAAACTATTCGGGTTGTGTACTATACATATCATTAATAATCTTTCCATTTAAAGAAAGTCGTTTGACATCCAGTTGTCATATCACATAGTCATAATATGCTATCATGGCAATTTGAAATTCTAATAGACTTCGACATTGTAACTGGCGAAAAGGGTTACATCATAGTCAATACTATGAATTAACCTAAATCCCTTTGCTACAATCCTTAGTCATAAAAGTATACACCTTCCCATCCATGTCGGTCTTGAAGACCTACTTGCACCCTTTAGTTTTTACATCTTCAGGTAGCACAATCAAGTTCCAAACTTGATCATCAAACATGAATTGTTATTCGGATTCCATGGTTCCCAACCATTTATCCAATTTAGGAATGGACATCGCCTCAAGGTAGGAGGTAGGATCGTCATTCTCAATGACTTCCACCTTATTAGTTTCCGATACGAGAAATCAATATTTCTTGGGTTCGGATTGTAACCTATCCGATCTACGATGGACTTGTGCATCTTGAACCAGTTCCACAACTCTTTGTGAACTTGGTTCCATCTCTACTTTTAGTTCCATATTATTTTCGGGTTCTTGAACCTTTTTCAAGATTAATTTTACTTCCACTAGATTCTTTATTGAGAAACAATTTCTCAAGAAACAAATAGTATAGAGCAACAAACATTTTGTTCTCTTTGCGGTTGTAAGATTAATTTTCGAAAATAACCCAGTCAGATTTGGTGCTAACTTATAAGAGACAAGTCTCTTTACATAAGATTAGCAACCCCAAATCTTCATGAAAGACAAACTAAGTTTTCTTCCATGCCACATCTCATGTGGGGCCTTAGGGACCGATTTAGTAGGGACTTAATTCAGTGTAACCGCATTATTTCTAATGCATATCCTCAAAGGAAATAGGAAATAGGAAAGTCTAATTGATGCATCATCGAACGAACCATGTCTTACAAGGTTCAATTCCTCCTTTCAGACACACCATACAATGTGGTGTTCTGGGTGGAGTCAACTCTGAAACGATTTCATAGTTTTTGAGATGATTGTCAACCTCTTGGCTCAAATATTCACCACCTCGATCCAATTGAAGTACTTTAATAGTTTTACCAAGTTGTTTTGTACTTCATCTTGAAATGTTCGAAACATCTCAAACGATTCACCTTTGGACTTCATCAGATAGACATAGTCATATCTAGATAAGTCTTTAGTGAAATGTGATGAAATACGGAAGTCTTCCCCTAGCAATGCTACTTAATGGTCCACATACATCTCATGTATAATGTCCAATAAGTCACTATCCCTCCCACTACTCTTAGTGTAGGGTGGTTTGGTCAATAATCCCAATAAATAAGATCCACATTCTTCAAATGATTCATCGTCATATGAGTCTAAAAGTCCATGTTAATGGAGTTTAGATATATGTGTCTTATTTATCTTGACCAAGCCGGCAATGCCATATGAACGCGTTGTTCATATTGTTCGGTTCAGAATTCCCTTTTATATTATAGATATCTTCAATATTATTTTGTTTCTTATCATCAAGGATATGAAGACCATTCAATGACATACGCAATACAATAAGGCATATCATTAAATAAATATAAAACTTCTTATTGAAAATAAGAAAATTATATCCTTCATCATCCATTTAAGAAATGGAAATAATACTCCTACTCAATTCCGGAACATAGTCATACTTGATGAAAATATAAATATTTTGATTTCTTATTCATATGCATATATGAATCATGTACAAGAACCTAATAATTTTTAAATCATAATGTAATATTTATTTAATTTATAGTTTTTTTTTTCTAGATCTGAGGATTTGTGAAAATAAAACTGGTCCTAATATCAATCAGGTGAAATAGATGTTTCAAGGTACCCTCTTGCATTGTTGATCAGAGGCTACTCCTTGAGCAATGTTATAGCTTTCATATTTACAGGAGGTTAACCCATAACTTCTTTTAACCGAGGATGGACACTCAAAAGCACCCAAATCAAAATTGTAGACATTAAAACACATATATGCATTGTAAGCAACAACACCCACTAGGAATGGAACAAAAATTATGTTAATTTTGTGACCGAAATTATGTTAATCACTCAACAAACTTTTACTAGTTGTAAGAGCTCACAACTGACGGGAACAAACTTATCAAATACTAACTTTTCCAATGGTAAAAACTACAGAAATTGATGCAACAAATGCAACAAAACACAAGAAAAGACTAAATTCACTTATTCTATGCACTCAAAGTAAAGATTTCATTGCTCATGTATTTATGAGTAAAAGATTCTACTTCCATTAATTTTTTAACTGCTTTGGAATGCCTTGGGGACTGTATAAGAATATAACCACAGATCTAGAGCTGGTTTTCCACATTTTTATTTGAGAATACTCTTTCCATTCCATATTTATGTTTTCCATCTTTCAAATTTTATTCCCAATTTATCTGATAATATTTAATTTTGTTGTTTGTTTTGAGTAAACTGAAAGGGTGTTGGAAACCATTGAAGCAAAGATTCTGGAGTAGTCATATATGATGGTGACATACCCAATTAAAAAAAAAATTATTGTGCAATAATTATATGCATCTCAATGCTGGAAATGAAGATAAAATTTGAAGAAAATTTAATGGCCAATGAAAAAAGGTATGCTCAAACAAAGTTAATTTTTTTAAGCATATTATTTTTTTACCAAACAAAATAGAGGAATTGGATTTGCCTCATTTAAGATTGTAAAATTAGATAGAAATACATACCTTTTGACGATTCTTTCAATTTCTTCTTTCCATCAATAGTAAATGATTTTGTAATCCTCATATTTCTCTTGGATATTCATAAGCTTCTTTGGTGTTTATTGCTCAATATATAACATATAATACTCTGTATCTTTGATCTTGTGAAATGAATTCATAACAGAGGGAAAAAGAGTTGTGTGTTTATATTAGGAATAATATCGAAGAGTCCCTAAGCTTTTTGAAGTAGTAGTAGTTAGAGATTCATTTATTAAAGAACACAATGTGCTTTTGAACTCACAACTATCAATTATCAATAGTAATGACTGTAAAAATACCCTAATAAATAAGTACATGTATTTTACTGACTGTACATAAGTTTCCTGTACATGTTTTGAAATATATTAAATATGTTGTGTTAATTTTCTTATTAAAAATGTTTTTTTAGACAGCTACTTTTAAAAATGATTTTAAAACTTTTTCTCTTGATATTTTGTTTTGGACTTAATGATGGGACAATATATTCTGCAAATTAGTATATGCCTGTATGTGATTATGAATGTATGATTAATGCAAGCTTTTAACGTCAAATATTTAAAATCAGTAATTATCAATATTTAAAATTCATGATCATAGTTGGTTGTTATTAATGTTGCCTATATACCTTTTTTTATTGTACTTTGTCTAAAAATATAACAAACAATACTAACTATGAATAAATTTGTGCTAACAAGACACTCAATCTGATTATTGCATTACATAGATAGTGCAGATTAGCAATAGGGTTGTTGGTTTGAAATGTTAAATGTTGTAGATTTCTGATTCTTTTTAAGAGATGTAACCCAATTCTTTTTTTTTGGAGGATGAATTTGTGATGTGGGAGGCATATGGCTTCCTGTAGGATCTAACTCAGGTGAATGGGTGTATCATATTATGGCCCAGCTTTAAAGATGGAAGAAATTCAGTTATTGCAATCACCTCGCCAGATAAGTAACTTGAACTTCTAAATTTGATGTTTTATTATTACCTTTGAATGATGTTTTCACTATAGGAAACACGCTTATATACGGCGGATTTTAACCGCCGTATATAGAACGCGAGCCGCCGTATATGTCATTTACGGCGGACTATTCGCCGTATATAAAGCACCGTATAAAGCATCGCCGTATATAGTATATACGGCGGATATCTGTTGGGTTTTATGGGTCCATGCGCAGCGGAATTAAGCATCGAATTAACACAAAACCCAAAGCCCTAAGATCCGTTCTATACAATTAAATTGAATTCCTATGAGATATAATTTACCAACCTTAAATTGCTTTCCGGTCTTGAGCTATCGAACAATTTGTCGGTGTGATTTTGAATCACAATCTTCGATCTTCAAAACCTTCAATCTTTGGTTTGAAACTCTAGGCCTTGATCGTCAAACGAGCGAAGACCCTCTATTGTTGTATCCACACGTTAGAATGAACCAAGAACGGTTCTTGAGGATTGCTAGATCCTTAAACCCTTAGGAAGAATATTGAGAGAAGTTTTTGTTGTAATTTTCCTTAAGAAAATTCTGCTAGCTCTCTTTAGGGTTTACAGACTCTAATATTTATACTACCTTAGTATTGATATTAGTTTCCTAATTCAATTAGGAAACTGGCTGTAAAACCGCATTGGGCATGAAGTGTCGCGCGGCAACATACGCCATTTGGCTATTCTGTCGCACGACCAGGTGCATCATATGCAGGAACTCTCAATCATTCTTCCTTTGGTTTAACCAATTCATTCTTGTTGTGTGTGACCCAATAGGATTATATTATGTTGGCAATGAGCTCGATCATATCGACCCTCATAAGACATAAGCGGACTCTAGCAAGCCATTATGTCTAACCAAATAATATAACGTAAGAGTTCACGTTTTCAATGGTACACTTCCATTTCTCCCTTTGTCTCACGGTGTTATATTGAACACAAGTCATGGTCCACGTCAACTTGTATTTGTTCAATGCTTTCTCGATCTTGAGTATAATGATAATCCAATCGCATTGGGGTGTGGCCACACACTTTCCATCATTATCACTCATCGAGGGGCCCAAGCAAAACATCTCTCATTTGAGGGACAAATTCCATCTTGACTTATTATCCTTCCCATCATGAATCCGTTCATGCCAAAGATAGCCTTTATAAATATAGTGTTAAGATATCGTTTGACTAAAATCAAACATGAATTTCATCATATGTAAGGTCATGATAATCTCAGGTCTAGGAACTAAATGAAGTGACCATATGAGATTTAATTATGACATTTGACCATGACATAAATCTCATACGGGTCAAGTCCAGTCACTTGTTCACTAACAAGTACCCATAATTTCAATGTGTATCTCTATGCATATAAGTTCAGTTAAACATAACTAAAGCCTAGGGCATTACACCAACAGTCTCCCACTTGCACTAGGCTCCATTTATGTATCGAATACTCATGGATCTAGCATGACCATCATGCTTGCACATCTTGCGAGGGTCTTTTTTTGTGAATCCCTTATGTCATCATCGATTGATACTTTGTATATCTTAACGTCTTCTCATTCTTTATGAATTCCTCGAAGAACGTCTAAGTGAGTGTTTGGATCGCTGTTGTGACATTGGTTCCATTGTTTGCACAAGTGGCACCAATATTGTCATAACAAAAGTTTCACGGATTAGTGATAATTGGAACATTTCCAAAACACTAATGAACTTTTGATCCAAACTGCCTCTTTTAGCCACATCATATGTTGCTAAAATTCGGCCTTAGTAGTAGAATCGGCTACAATTTCTGCTTGAAACTCTTCCAATCAAAAATGCACCTCTAATAAGCATAAACACAAATCCTAATTGTGATTTTAAAATAACTTTGGTAGTTTGGAAGCTAACATCTATGTAACCCTTACAACAAGATTAACTTCCAATCTTTCAAATACCAAGACTGTATTCTTAGTTCTTCTTAAGTACTTAAGGATCATCTTGACTGCCATCCAATGGTTCTCATCACAGGATCAGATTGGTATCGACTCATCATGCTCAAAGCATATGAGACGTCGTGTCTAGTATAAATCATGGCATACATGACAGATCTAAATGCCGAAGCATATGGAACTTCATTCATTTCTCTTTTGCTCATCAGTTGTCATAAGACAATGATATTGCTAAGAGAAATACCATGACTCATTGACAAGATACTCTTCTTAGACTCTTCTAAGAATCTTGTCAATGTGGATACTTTGACTCAAACCAATTTATCCTTCTAGATCCATCTCTATAGATCTTGATGCCAAGGATGTAAGCGGCTTCACCCATATCTTTCATTGAGAAACCTTTCCTTGACCAAGACTTGACAGTCTTAAGTGTCGGAACTTGTTTTTCCAATGAGTAAGATATCATTGTAATAAAACAATAGAAATAATACTATGCTCCCACTGAATTTCATGTATACACAAGGTTCATCTTCGTTCTTTGATGAAGTCAAACTCTTTGACCAATTCATCAAAATGAAGATTCCAATTCCTTGAAGCTTGCTTCAACCCATCTCATGGATCTTTGCAACATGCATACTTTATTAGATTTTCTTGGATCGACAAACTATTCGGGTTTGTACTATACACATCCTTAATAATCTTTCCATTTAAAGAAAGTCGTTTGACATCCAATTGTCATATCACATAGTCATAATATGCGATCATGGCAATTTGAAATTCTAATAGACTTCGACATTGTAATTGGCGAAAAGGGTTATATCATAGTCAATACTATGAATTAACCTAAATCCCTTCGCTACAATCCTTAGTCATAAAAGTATACACCTTCCCATCCATGTCGGTCTTGAAGACCTACTTGCACCCTTTAGTATTTACATCTTCAGGTAGCACAATCAAGTTCCAAACTTGATCATCAAACATGAATTGTTATTCGAATTCCATGGTTCCCAACCATTTATCCAAATTAGGAATGGACATCGCCTCAAGGTAGGAGGTAGGATCGTCATTCTCAATGACTTCCACCTTATTACTTTCCGATACGAGAAATCAATATTTCTTGGGTTCGGATTGTAACCTATCCGATCTACGATGGACTTGTGCATCTTGAACCAGTTCCACAACTCTTTGTGAACTTGGTTCCGTCTCTACTTTTAGTTCCATATTATTTTCGGGTTCTTGAACCTTTTTCAAGATTAATTTTACTTCCACTAGATTCTTTATTGAGAAACAATTTCTCAAGAAACAATCGTATAGAGAAACAAACATTTTGTTCTCTTTGCGGTTGTAAGATTAATTTTTGAAAATAACCTAGTCAGATTTGGTGCTAACTTATAAGAGACAAGTCTCTTTACATAAGATTCGCAACCCCAAATCTTCATGAAAGACAAACTAAGTTTTCTTCCATGCCACATCTCATGTGGGGCCTTAGGGACCGATTTAGTAGGGACTTAATTCAGTGTAACCGCATTATTTCTAATGCATATCCTCAAAAGGAAATAGGAAATAGGAAAGTCTAATTGATACATCATCTAACGAACCATGTCTTATAAGGTTCAATTCCTCCTTTCAGACACACCATACAATGTGGTGTTCCGGGTGGAGTCAACTCTGAAACGATTTCATAGTTTTTGAGATGATTGTCAACCTCTTGGCTCAAATATTCACCACCTCGATCCAATCAAAGTACTTTATTAGTTTTACCAAGTTGTTTTGTACTTCATCTTGAAATGTTCGAAACATCTCAAACGATTCACCTTTGGACTTCATCAGAAAGACATAGTCATATCTAGATAAGTCTTTAGTGAAATGTGATGAAATACGGAAGTCTTCCCCTAGCAATGCTACTTAATGGTCCACATACATCTCATGTATAATGACCAATAAGTCACTATCCCTCCCACTACTCTTAGTGTAGGGTGGTTTGGTCAATAATCCCAATAAATAAGATCCACATTCTTCAAATGATTCATCGTCATATGAGTCTAAAAGTCCATGTTAATGGAGTTTATATATATGTGTCTTATTTATCTTGACCAAGCCGGCAATGCCATATGAACGCGTTGTTCATATTGTTCGGTTCAGAATTCCCTTTTATATTATAGATATCTTCAATATTATTTTGTTTCTTATCATCAAGGATATGAAGACCATTCAATGACATATGCAATACAATAAGGCATATCATTAAATAAATATAAAATTTCTTATTGAAAATAAGAAAATTATATCCTTCATCATCCATTTAAGAAATGGAAATAATACTTCTACTCAAATCCGGAACGTAGTCATACTTGTTCAAAACAAGTACTACTTCACAAGGTAAAGTGACTTCATAAGTCCCTATGGTTAATGTAGCAACCCTTGCTCCATTCTTATGCATAGGTTTAACTTACCTTCTTTGAGTAGCTTTCTATTCTTTGTTCCTTGCAAATTTAAACAAATGTGGGATCCAATCCGGTATCATATACCTGTGAATACACTGTTCCGATGCAACATGCATTCGGAAGTCTAAAATAAATAATCATGAAAAGTCGGACCGAAATGAGATATTCATTAAGTGACACTCGATTTAAACCATATTAAAAATATTAGTTTAATTTTATGAGAGTCGCCACGCCGCTTTGATATAGCCCAAAGCATTGAAAAAAGGCTAAGCATGTGATTGGGTTCGGGGGTCAAGTTACAACAGAAGAAGAAACGTTATCACTCCTATTGCCCGACGGATCGGTCTTTCTAGCATGTGGGGTGTTGGTTGTGTGCGGTGTTCACGGGAATAGATAGAAGAAGTGGGATCATGCATAAGGAGGAGGGGAGAGAAAGAATTAATTGATGATCACACCCTAGAACCTTTGATTTAGGTCCTCGGAAGGTACACTAATCAACGTTCATCCTTGGGGAATTGTTGATCATTGGATGATTATTACTAAGGTGGAAGGAAAGAAATAGTTCCTAGATCCATCGGGTTTCTTGGGTGAAACCTTAGATCATCCTCGGCTATACATACTTAAATATATTAAAACAGTCCTAAATCTAGCATATAGGCGCAATTAGAACATATTAAGCATGCAAATAACTTATCTTAATCTAGCATGGCAATAATAATAATAATGAAGAGCAATATATTAAATAAAAGACTTACCAATCGTGGCAAGGCTTTGGGGTCGAATCTAGCAAGATTCGGAATAATATTGAGAGATATGTGGAATGGAAAACTCAAGTTTAGTCTTGACTTGTTCTACTGAGAACATGTGTGTTGAAAATGAAGAAGTGTGAACGTATTTATAGTGTTCGGGAAATGGGCTTTGGACTGAAGAAAAGGGTCGATCGAACCTTAAAGATAGGGTCGATCGAACCTTTCTGGAGAAGGGTCGATCGAACCTAAAAAGGGTCGATCGAACCTTTCTGAGAAGGGTCGATCGAACCTTTCTGAGAAGGGTTGATCGAACTTTTGACCAGGCTGATGACGGCGCAAGAGAGAGACTAAATTAGGGTTTTGTAAACCCTAATTAATCCAAAAACAATTCTTTTAAGATCCAATTAATCTTTGAAAATTCTGCTTAAGCTCCTCGTCATCTTCAAATTCTCTCGAGGCTTTCGTAACTTTTAGGAATAAGGTTAAAATATCCTTTTTAGGACCGGGTACTAACAGTAGCCCCTCGGCGACGCTTCTTGTAAGACAAGTGGGGTCGACGATTAAGATAGGATCCGTCCTAAAAAAGGGATTTCAGGGGTGGAAAGATGCGTTTGCGGATTTGATGTTTGAACTCGAGCTGAGTCGCAAATGAAAATGTGACTAGGTAGGTCAAGCGGCTGAACCCTTGTCGGGCTACCTACGTATCCCAAGAGGAATCAAGCCAAATCGTAGTTCAAAATGGGCGTTTAGTACCCAAAGATGTGATTGTGTGGGAATCACCCAAGGATACGTGACTGCATGGGAGTCATCCTAGAATGAAGATGTGACTGCGCAAGAGTCACTGTGTGACCGCATGGGAGTCATAGTGTAACTATGTGGGAGTCACCCGAAAATTATGAGAGTGTGACTATGTGGGGGTCACCCAAGAATTATGAGAGTGTGACTATGTGGGGGTCACCCGAAAATGAATATATGATAGATAAAAGAAAAGGGTAAAAGTGGAAAACATTGATATTATGGAAAAGGGTCGATCGGCTTTTTATTGTATGGTCAAGGGTTTTGACCGAGAAGCTGGAAGGGTCGATCGGCACTTTCTCCTGATTGGCTAGGAAGTTTGAACGAGGATCGATGGGGCTGAGATGAGATCTGGGCTGTCAAGAAGAAAACCAAATAATGTTCGATCGGCCCTTTATAATAAGGGTCGATCGACCCTTTCCTAGGCCAGGCTTTTTTTGAACTTTGCTTCGCGTCTTCTTCTTCTTCTTCCTCCATTCTTCTCTCCGCCTGGCATAAGCATCTTGGAGGATTTTGGCCTGAAAATTTTGAGCGATTTGAGTGATTCTTGTGTTAATTTTGCAAAAGATTTGCTATCGCTAATCTTGATTGGGTCGCTGATTTGGAATCTTTGCTTAACCGTTCAGATGATCAGTCTTTGGGTTCGTACACCGGTGGTGGTTTCTTTGGCTATGCTGGCGGGAGTGGTAGAGGTGGAGGCGTTAGTGGCCATGGTGCTGGTGGCAGCAGAGATTTTGGTGGTTTTGGTAGCGAGTATGGAAGCATTGGCGGTAGTGGTGGCGGCAATGGTGGCGGCTATGGCGGCAACATTGGCAGCAGTGGCGGCGGTCAAGGTGGTAGTGGCGGTGGTCACGGTGGTAGCGATGATGAATAGGGTGGTAACCACGATGCCAGGGAGAGTGATAGGATTGATGCTAGTGGGGACCCAAATGCGAGGAGGCGACGGGCTTCGCGCAACTATCGATCTTCGAGGTTACATTTCCCGTTGCGAAACTTGTCTGATTTTTACGCGGGCCAGGAGTATCATGGTTCCACGGGTCTTCGTTCCCGTGTTGGGATAAAGGTACGGGAGGTTTTGATTTAGCAACAAAATAATACATGCATGCACCAAGTGTTATTATTTATATGCGAGTAATGTAACATACCTGTGTTGTGTTTACCTGTAGGGGAAGAAGATGAAAGGGCATAGCTCCCTTAAGGCAGTAGGCGAGTTATGAGCATCTCTGCCGACCGGTGAGGGTAGTCCTCGTGAGCGGATAGAGGGCATGGGTCTGGCTCCCTTTTTTGATATGGTACTACGGATGGGCCAGACAAGACGTTGTACGGCTGTTGTGAAGGTGTGTCGAGAATTTTGGTGGGACACAACACACACCTTTCACTTGAGTTGGGGTGAGACCACAGTTACCCCTACGGATTTTGCTGCTCTTATCGGGTTGAGGTTTACTGATATAGCGCTTCCGTATGATGAGACCCTTCATGCTGACTCGGCTCGTCATACCCTTTTGTTTGGTGCTAGTTTGGGTTCGAGCAGGACCTTCGGTATTGATGCTGGAAAGCTGTATAAGCTTGTTAGAGCTGCAATTAATCAGTACACATTTTGCTTGTATGGGCTTGACGCACTCGTCCGGGGATTTCTTTGGTATGGCTTTTCAGTGACCCTTTTTCCCAACTCGGGCCCAGTATGCCGATTTTCCTTGTTGGGTGCATTGGCGGATTTGGACATAGTGCGCGATATCTCATGGGGGGATACCGGCTTGGCTGAACTGTATTGGGCTCTGGACACCATTTCGAGGTCCAATACCTCTTTGACGCGTTTCAGCTTGTTCTGGAGGTATATCGGCTTTCGCCCTTTTTACTGTCTTCTTACTTATAGCCTGTCTTTCTATCCTTACGAACATCTGTCTTTTGTGTCTTTTGGCAGGCATGGGTCTATGAGGTCTTCAATGTTGCCCCGTTTGCCTTGCGTGATCAGACCCGAGATGTGCCTGTATTGTGCTTTTGGAGGAAGGAGAACAGGAATGAGGAGGTCCAAAAGTCGGTCCATGAATCTGAGTTGAGGGCTGTCCTTGGTGGTCCATGGAGGAATGAATTTCTGCTTTATCCTTGGACTCCCATGGTTACAGAGGCAGTTGGTGATGTCCGAGATGTTACTGCTTCCCGTAGGTTGTTGGTTGGCTTGTCTGCTGATGAGATGTATCTGGGGGATCGGGTGACTAGGCAGCATTATGTCTGGGCTCCGCTTTATGCACCACAACACCCTCGTAGGAACATGTGGTACCCCAACTGCCTGGCGAGGAGGGAGGATTATCTGAATGGGGTTCCCGCTTCTGAGTTCCGAGCTGACATGGATTACCTAACTTTCGTGGAGCACTTTCTGAGATCACCACAGGTGGTGAGGCAGGCTGGTGAGGATGTCGGCATAGGGGATCAAGGCTTAGATATTCCCGAGCCGATGGGTGTCGGGCATCCTGAGATCGTGGACATGCCCCCATTTCCTGACCACTTGTTTGTGCCGGTAGGTGGGCAGCAGGTTAGGATAGAGTTGGCCCTACAGAGGCTGATGAGGTTGAGGCTGCTCAGATTCCCCCAGACGGTGCCGGCGGGGTATACCTTTTACTCTTTCTCCTATCTTTACGTACCAATCTTTATGCTTCAGCTATGTTGTAACCCTTGTGTCTGATTTTGTAGGTTACCCGTGACTCTTATGCGCGAGCTGTCCAACAGACCAACATATTGAGCTGTCTGTTGAAGAGCGCCGTGCAGAGACTTTCTTGTCAGTCTCGGAGGTCAGTAGATGCGGATCAAGTTCAGCGCAGACAGTGATCTCCAGATGAGGGTAGTTCAGCCTCTAGATTCACTCGTGGTCGCAGATCGACCTCTCGTCGGGGCCATTAGGACTTTCATTTTGTAGACTGTTTTGTAATTCCTATAAGAGAAAAGACTGTATGCAGACTCCAATTTTATGCTGACTCATTAGTATGATGTAAATATTTTATGTACAGATTTAGTGAGTTAATTTGAAATTTAGTATTTTCTATTTATGGGCATTTTCTATTTTTGTTCACTTCAATGAATACAAGATCGTAACAAAACATGAAGCCTTTAGAATCCTTGAGTATTTGGAATTGTGTCGGGCCTGGTGAAGCCAGAAGGGTCGATCGGTACTTTCATTTAAAAAGGGTCGATCAGCACTTTTTTGATAGGGTCGATCGGCACTTTTTTGATAGGGTCGATCGGTCCTTTTCACAATCCCTTTCCTATACGGACTTCAACAACCAAAACCTATAAATTCTCTTCAAACTCCGCCGACTCAACATAACAGTTCTCTCGCTTTTCTCTGTTCTTTCTCTGCCGTGAACATGAATTCTCACCCTTCTGTTTTGATGGAGAAACAAAGCCTTTTTGAGAATGATTTAGCTGTCTGGGTGTCCAAAGTTTCTCGCTCCGTTCGTCATGTTTTCGACAAACGCTTCGGGGTAAAGTGTGTTTGGTCCCTTTTGCCCATGCATCCAAATTGGAATCTTTTACATGCAGCAGCTGCCTTCTGGGATGAATCCAACCATGTTTTTAACTTTTATTATAATGAGATTACACCAACTTACGAAGATTTTCTTGCTCTCTGCGGAGGAGATGATGTCAGCCGAATAGCAGTCCCTCAAGATCGAGTCCCGTTGGTGACAAGAGTAGCCAAATTCCTACGTATCCCTTCAGCTGAGGCCAGAGGTTTGGTCGAGGGTGTGGATATTGACATATGTGATTTGCCAGGGATATTTGCTCATGGTAGTGATTTTAGCTCGGATTTTGCCTTGGATTGCTTGGCCCTCTGCTTGTTTTACAAGGTCCTATTCTCTCCTTATGTGGGGGTAGCTACCAGTGGATGTCTTGACATGGTTGATCAGGCCCGTTCTGGGAGGAGTGTCATTCCGGTTCTTTTGGGAGAGACGTTTCATGGCATATCTCAAATGGCTAGGGGTGCTCCAATTATGACTAGAGGCAGTGCTAAATTGCTAACCACATGGCTTGAGGATAGACTCTTTGTTTTGGAGATTCCCCCTTCAAGTGTTTGGCCTTGGTTCCATGGTTGTAGAAGGAAGGTTGATCAGTTTTCCGGTTTATCAGAGCGGGAGTGGAAGATGTATTTGGCAGAGATAGGTACAGACAAAATTCAGTGGCGAGTACAGCATTGGGGTATTTCTTTTATTCCGAGCCTTCAGCTTGGACAATGCTTAATCCGCGTACCTGCTTTCGAGGATACCACTTTTTACTATGCAGAGCGGGTACTTCGCCAATATGGTATGGAGCAGATCCGTCCTCAAACTTGGGGAACTACTGAGCTTGATGATTCTGCCAAGGTTTTTCCAATGGACGTTGGTGTTTCGGTTCTGATGGAGAGCTTATGGAGTTCTCATGGGATGCCACGAGTTTACCTTGCACAGCGGACCCTTAGCATTTATTTGTCACATGCATATCTGACATGGTATGAAGAAAACTTAGGACCGATGAGGGAGATTTTACATGACTTGAGACGGAGATTGATACCTAACATATCTACGAGTCGTTTTCTTAGGGATAGAGAAGCTTTGGCGACTTCTTCAGACAGAATGGAAGAGCGTCCTCCCAAGAAAACTGAGCGGAAACTGAAGAGTAAGGCGATCGAAGATGTTCCCCCATTGAAGAAGCATTCGCCTTACTTTAAGAGGGAGGTCAAGAAGAAACCGACTCGACGAGATGCCAAGAAGAAAGAAGGAAATGAGGGGCCTAGCGCTAAGGAGTAGACCTATATATATGAGTATCCACCCACAGTCACATGCAGACACATTAGTTATTTATTTTGCCTTTTAATTCCTTTTAGTTTCTTTTGCAAGTTATGTAGTCATTAGTATAGTCGATCTTAGACTCATCGAATAAGTGTAATCATGCATTGATTGTGGGAATAGAAAAGAATTTATTGCTTTAGTAAAAAAATAGACTTCATTATTTGCTCAAGTGCAGATTTGGATGTTTATTTATTTTTTGGACCGCGCCGATTAAGGCTGCCTACGTTCCCCTACCTCGGTGAGGGCAAGCCCAATATCTCCCATCAAGGCTGATGGGTTCTCCTTCACAACCACATTCTGGTAGAAGTCCGGGACATAGAGCCTGTTGAAAAGCCCGATCCCCACGGTAGAATTGTAGGACGACCGGGCATAAAAATCCACTCCTGTGACAGCGGGCACTTCACCCACCTTCTTCCTCAGTGCCCATGTCTCCTCGCGGGTGGCAAGGGAAGCTATTGGATAGGCAGCTGAGCAGATGGTCCCCGCAGTGGAGGGAGCAGTAGTGGAAACGGAGGCAGAAACAGTGGAGCCCCTAACTTGAGTCTCCCCACCTTTCTGGGACTTGGAGGCCCTCTCCTTGTGCCCCAAATCCGCATCTCTCTCAGTCCTCTTCTTGGACTGCTCTTGGTTGTGCCTGGAGGCAATTGTGCGGCCAGGAGAGCTGGAGCGGATAGCGTTGGCAGGGGGAGGACCCCTGGGGGATGGTGGCAGCTCCCCGGTTGTTGGGATAACTTTTGGAGCGACCAAAGGATCACCACTCTTCCTATTAGCAATGGGCATGGTGGCACCCTTGCCCGCAGCCCCCGACAGTTCAGCCTGCCTCCTCACAGCAGCTTCCCTTTGGGCCTTCGCGCTTTTGGCCTTCATCTGAGCGGGATTTAGTGGGGCCATCAAAAATTATATTCTTCTGGATCTACTCTAAAAGAAAACAGAAATTGGTCAAAGACAGTTCTAAAAATCAGAAAAGCAATAGAAAAAGGTGCAGTTTCATAAGGAGTCAGAGACCAATTAGCTCTGGAGGCACACATTCAGCGCCCATCATGCAGGTCTTACAATCGGCCTCAAACTGATAATACTCGTGCACCCTCCAATCAGGGTCACGAGGCTGGGCCTCTATCTCTACTCTAGGGGCATATGGGGCGCCCTCCCTTCGAGGAGCCACCCCTGAGTAGACGAGCAGGGGCTCAAACTCAACAATTGCGCCCACATCGTACACGGGCTCCACATCATCGGCTATGAATGGGGCCAGATTGGACTCTAGGGCAACTCGCAGGGCCTCAGAGGGAGAAGGGTCAGGATGATTCTTGGCAGTCACCCTCATCGGAACAGAATTTAAAGGCTTGGAGAAAGGCCACCCGAACCTAGACTCTATGACCAGTATATCCCTTTGGTTCCACTGGTCAAATTTGTTGGAGGGTGGAGAGAAGGTCCTGGCAGAATAATTCCTAGCCTTCAGACTCAGGTTCCCATTGGAAACTTGGTTCTGGTAGTAGGCGTAAAGCCCGAAAAGAGTTGGTTCATAACCCAGGACCCTGCAGGCAGTTATGAAGGAGACAATAGCCCTGATGGCATTAGGAGTCAGGTGCATGGGCAGGCAGCTATTGAACTCCAAGAAAAAGTAATAGAAGGGATCCAGGGGGAGTCTGAGGCCATTTTCAAACTGGGCCCATAGAAAATGCACGCCCTATTGTCCTCGCAAACATCAGCTACAGTCTCTGGCCGCAGCTTCTCTTTATCTTTCATTGGGACATAGCCAAGGGTACGGACACGGAAGGCATGGGGGTCAACATTGTAGGTCTCATAAATCTCCTCCTCCCAGTTAATGGTAGCCACCTCTTTGGCTTTCTTACTGCGGCCCCGGCCAGGATTCACCTCAGCAGCTGGCCGCTTGCCTTTATTCCGGGCAGGGGCCACAACCACCTCCTCCTCGGAGTCAGAACTCTCAAAGGCATCAACAATTTTCACCGATTCAGCGGCCTTCCTGGAAGTCCCCGCGGCCCTCCTATCCTCCTCCTCGCAGTCATCCTGCTCGGTCTCCGAGCTCGTCGAGCCAAAGAGACCGGTGGCATCACCGCGGGCAGAGGTCACTTCTGTTTCATTCTCCCCCGCCTCCGGTCACCTCAAAGTTCAGAGGGTCCAGCTCCTCACTGCTACTCAGCTCATTTGGGTTAGTACTAGGGGCCCCGGGCACAACATTGGGAAATATGGTACTCAGGGGCAGAACATCTAAAGGGTCACTCAGGTCCCCGATGCTCGGTGCCCGCATGTCACTTGTTTGATTAGAGTCCATCAGTTCACACTTCTCCCGGTCAATTATCTGGTCGGGGACATGGATCGCTCTCCTCACAAGTTCAACGGCGTTCAGAGCCGACTCTCTCTCGCGGGGAAACCTGCACAAAACCCCCATCATAAAGTTTCTTAGCCTACCGGTATCCCCCAGCACCAATACGTCTCGGTTAAAAATGTACTTCCTCTTGGCCTCCCACAACCGGGGTGGGACGAACGGCCCCCATTGGGATTTCTCACAAAAATACAAAAAACAGCTAAGGGACAGTCTTAGCCACCCCAGACCTACCTTCCTGAAAATTCCCCCCGTCCATTTATAAACGGCGAAGGTATCAGGGGTGGTTCCGTCTCCTAACTCTATGGGACAGCGGGGTCCAAATTCACGAGTGGTCATTGATCCCAGAAAAAGAAATAGAAGGAGATGAAGAAGAAACACCAAAATTACTTACGAAGGAAAAGCTTGAGGGAAGGATCGAAGAAGGGAAACGCAAGTTTGCAGCAATTTCTCTCTCTAGCTCTTTGAAGGTTTGAAGATGGTAAAAAGGGTTTGAGGTTTTAGGGTTTGGTATTTATAAGGCCTATCAATACGGGTTAAACCCGTTTAACCCGTATTAATTAGCCTACAAACCGCTTCTCGAACCCTGAACCGCCTCCAAACTTTTGAAAATTCGAAAATTCCGCCGGTTAACATTTATTACCCCTCTTAGATGATTGACACGTAACCCCTGTACGTACCACGCCCCATCTTTTCATCTCCCAAGGGGCCCAATTGCTAACCGGGAGGCAGAGCATTCGAGGCACACGTGTCTCCCATTCATGCCTCCCGAACGTGCCCATAAGCCCATGAGGCCAAGCAACAACCAACAAAAAACGCCAACACTGGTGCTCGCCAAAGCAGCGCTCTGATCCAACTGAGCTTCTAGTACCTCCGCGCTCAGACCATAAATAATCACACTTGGAGCTAGGGGCCATTGATGAGCTTGGATCTGCTGGATCGGGCCCACGCTCGGTCTGGTTCAAGGAACCAGTGACGTGTCCATTCCTAGATCGCTGGGGGAGAAGACCGCAGACAGATAGGCCCTTGAGGTCAAGACCGCATCCCTCCCCGCATTATCCATCTCAAGGACCGGAGGGATCCTGACCGTAGGATTGGTGCCCGCAGGAGGCATGACCGCTCCATCCGTGCCCGCGTCAAATACCTTTGACCGCGGCCACGATGTTGATCGTGGGCTCATGTCTGCCTCCCGGTTATCTCACCTGCCTCCTGGTTAATGTCAAGCCTTACTGAGCAAGTTAGCTTACTGGCTCTGACATGCAAGTTGCCGGCTCCCCCTTAACGCATTTAATGCGGCTCAGTCAGGCGCCTACTATTTCATTTAATGCGCCAAGCCATATACACGGCTCATGTCCCTTTCAGCCATGTCCCCTTGACAGTCAATGCTCCCTCCCTGACAGGGCCAATTAGCTGCGGACACGTGTAGGCGGTCAAATACCAAAGTGCCCTCTAGGGCTGATCTCATTGCTTACCTCAACTAAGCACCTCACCATTGCCTATAAATAGAAGACCTTTGTCCCCTTGGACAAGGTAAGTTCCAAATATATTGAGTAAGCCCTATTACTCTCAAACCCTAAACACACACACACACTCCAAGGTATTCAAAGCCTTATTATCTCAGAATTCTTACTCTCACACCCGAGGGCCTGAGTTGGAGTAACATCCAACTTTGACCTTAACGGTGCTTATTTGTGTTGTGATTTAGGTACATAAATCCACTAAATATATCAAGCCAGATATCCTTGAACCGCTCCTGACCCTGAAAAGCTTGGCGTCATCAGAAAGTAAGACCGGGAAGGGGCGAGTCAGTAATTTTTTTTAAAGTTGACAACTCAATTGCAATTTTGCAACACTTACTTTTATGACGGAGGACATAATCATTTCTGCAAATAATATATTTGTTATACAACTGAATATTTTGTAACACTACAACTAAAGCAAGTCCTCCTTTAACCAAAAATAAGAAGGCCTCTCAGATT
This sequence comes from Adenophora triphylla var. japonica, assembly GCA_022495995.1. NCBI lineage: Eukaryota > Viridiplantae > Streptophyta > Magnoliopsida > Asterales > Campanulaceae > Adenophora > Adenophora triphylla. Next base: position 377,104 of record JAFEMH010000904.1, read on the forward strand.
TTCCACAAGTATCAAAAACAGGAAAACAATGTAAAATCATCTTGATGCTCTACTGCAGTCTCAGATCATGCTTCCACAGGCCCGCCCAAAATTGTTGGTGAATTCAATCTCAATAAACCGGAGCAATCGGGAAAAAAAAAGTTGTCGTTGAATAAAAATATGAACCAATAAGCGTTGTAGCTGATGTGAAAATTGTCTCAACTTTTGGTTGTCAGCTTGACATACTTGCCGTCAATGATGAATTTGGAGCTTGAGTTAATCTGAACACAGCACAAATATTCATTGAGAAATTACAGTTAGCAAATTTACAAGCCCATGGGACCTAAAAACGACCCATTACAAGATATTTGCTCACCTTGCTCTCAAGCTTATCAACAAGTTGTCTTTCATCTTCTGTCGAGCCTGATTCCCACAGGGTCTTCAGAACATGATTTCGCAGTTTCCTCATCTCTAGTGCACCATCTGGATCCTATATTAAATACCAAAAAAAAAAAAAATACAAAATTCAATTAGTTTATGGAAACAAAGCTGGTTAACAAGTCAATCTGAAAAGACAAACTAGAACATAAAAGGTATCATGAATTCTAAGGATTATGCAGCAAATAAACAGGCACATATGAGGTTAGCTGAGTATACATACAGATTTTTTCAAGGCGGACTTTATCAGCTTCTTCCACTTTATTTTCTTCATCCCATCTTCTTTCGATGGCATAGACTCTACGTGTCTGGCTTTCTTCACTTGGGACTTGGTTCCCTCCGTCTCTGCTCCAATCTGAATCACTTCACCATTGCCGAATTCACCTACCCTATCCCCTCCATCCTTTTTAGATTCTTCAACTTTCCGTTTCTTACATGATGCTAAACTCTTATTTTCGGCTTCAGAGCTATCACGCGCTGGGATACTATAACCTCCACATGGGTTTTTAACATCTTCAGTCCCATTGCTTAGTTCATCCTTCTGCACATTTCCATTAGATGTGGATTCCTCTGTCTGTTTGGGTGGTTGCTTAGACGCATGAAATGCTCGAGCTTTTGCTCTATGCTTCTTTCCGTCAGCATGGAGAAGCAGGGTTTGTCTACTAGTAGCACTAGTATTACAGAGACTGCACAATTGTGGACAAAACTGTGATCTTGCTTTCACCAATGAAAAGGAAAAATAGAACACAAGCATTCAACTGAAACTGCAGATATACAGTCAAAATCTTTTCACTTAGTTATATTATCGATTTTTTATTTCCACTTAGTTTCAATAGACATTTAAGTGCTTCCTACAATGTATTCCTGCACCCATCTCATACAACAGGTCACCTGAGTTATGTGTTATCAACAAATAAATTATTGCTGCATTTGCCGTTCTTGTCAGTCTAGTGAAGATCATGACTAGAAGCCAAAATAGATTGGTTGCAATCACGAGAAAAAAGTTCTTTACAAATAACAAATAACAGTTTCCCCTTCTTTTTTCTTACTTTTTTGATTTTTTGCCACCTGGGGGTGATTTTGATTTGAATAAGTTTTGGTGATCTTTACTCACCGTGGCTGTGGACTTAGTTTTCGGAGATCATTGTTGAGATATGAACACGATGTATATTAAGCTAGTCTATGCTCAAGTGTTTACAGTACACAAGTGGGTTCAATAGATAATCTTAATATCTTAAAAATATAAGCATTCTTGTTCAACAATTCCATAAACCTAACACTTCCAATCAATGAATAAAACACATTATCCCCTCCACCAATAAGCCCTTGGTTTTGATTGGGTAAAAAGGCAAAACCCCAGTACGAAGGAGGAGGAGGAGACAATTAGAAGTTTAAGCAACTTGGAATCAAATGAGAAAGAATTGAGGTCTAAACAACTAAGCCTACCTACAAAACCATGGAGCACGTTCAGATAATCCAACATTTACATCAACCTCTGGCTTCTGCGTTGAATTACTGTTGGGCTTTGCAGGTGTACCATTTGAAGCTTTACTTTGGCCCTTTGGACCATATTTTTCCTGAAAACAGAAGCAAGCGGATCACTTTGACCAGTTAAGTGTTATAAATTTCCCCTTCAGCTACAGATACATACAAGGAAAAGCCTGAAGAAAATTTGATGGAAGAGATTTTTTTAATGTTCTGATAATCATTTTGGTAATCACTAGCCCTCTTTGATGATCTAGAAAAGAGAATACCAAATTAATGAAGCAGGAATAGCAACTTAAACTAAGACTGTAATCATCTTACGTAGCTAAGATCAAACTTTATTTCATCCTCATTGAGCACAGTATTCTAAGAGTCCTTATGTGGCTCAATTGTAACTTTAGTTAATTTTACTTGATTATTCCCATAATAATCAAGTAAAATTATAATTTGTCAATAAATTCCTGATCATTGTGAAAGGATTGACTTATGAAACTTCAATTTTTATAATTTGATAGTAATACATTGATATTGGCTATACTATAATTCAGACGGTATGAAACAAAATCAGATCACATAATCAGTTTACCATTAAATAAAAAAGATTTTTTTTTATGTCAAATAAAGGGAGTATTGCCGGGAAATTACAAAACTGAACAATAAACAGAAAAAATAGCTCCTCTCAGTAGTTAGTGCTATTGGGATTTGTTAGTGTTAACACTTGTGTTATCACTAGCATTGTCCTTGTGTGTTGGCACTCGTATTATCCTCTGTGTGCTGTCAGCGGTATTGCCTTTTGTGTTGGCAGTAGTTGCTGCATTTTAATCACAAAATCAAAGTGTTGGTACAACATTCTTGTCTGTGTTTTAATGTTGTTTGAAGTGTATCTGAACAAGTCAATATCAACTAGTGGAAGTTATATTTAAGGAAGATTCAGGAGTATGGAAGTTACACGTAAATGGTGATTTATGTGTGAAAATGTGGGGTTCAAGCAAGGTTGTTGAGGTTTTATCTCAACAAAAATCTGAAGAGTACAGAGCTAGAGAGTACAAAGGGACGAAGGATATAAGACATAGTCATCCTACAATCAAGGAAATGTGGAGCTCAAGAAGGGAAGTGGTTTCACTATCCTGACGAATTTCTGGTTACAAGGGGTAGGCTGCACGTCTATTCAACCTATATAAGTGTGAGGTCATTGCAACAACATATTGAACAATCCACAAGCAAAGATCTGCACTATGAATGAACAGAAGTATTGTCTCGAGTATTACCAACACTCCATCCAACATCAGTGAGCTAGAGTGATTTAGCTTTCACTCTTTGAGTGTTTCTGAGTTTGAGGTATAGTGCTTTTATAAAAGAGTGTGTTCTAGAGTATTCATTCCATAGTACTTTGATGTATAGTTACTAGGGAACTTTCGGCTTTGTACTTAAAGTATATTTTTATTGAAAGGTCTTCGCCTTTGAGCATCCTCAAGTTATCTATAGTATAAATGGGAACCCTCCCATGAACAGTTGAATGAACAGTACCAAGTGCCGAAATTCCCATTTTGCCCTCACTAAGTTGTCCCTTTCCCATTTTGCCCTTAAAAAAAAATGTGTCCTCGAACACGGGCTTAGGCTAGTATTTATATAACTTGAGAAAAATCTACACTCTCTTGTGTGCGTTAAATCTCTGATGCAAAACTCTTTTCAATACTATTTAAAGAATTTAAGTTTGTTGGATTGTCGTCAACAGTGTTATCGTTGGTATTGAATACTTGGGATAACACTCGTATTTTTGTTTTATTTATCTAAGTCATTGACACTTTGAATAGAGGTCAGAGCTGGACACTTGATACACTAAGAGCCTGTTTGATTGCCAGTATTAACCTAGGATAATTTAGGAGGGGACTATTAATCCAATTAAGTAAGCGTATGATAGGAAATAAGGTCTGAGTATTAATTATCCGCAACAACAGGATAACCCCCTTATCCCCTTACTAATTATCCGGATATAGGGGTGGTATAATTAATCCCCTCCTTAACTAATGTTGGGATTGTTAGGACCTAACTATGTAAGCCACATAGTTACCATAGGTTTTGACAAAGAAATATATCATATGTTATCTGACAGCCAAGATAACATATGACCTTGGACAGCTAAGAACTTGGACAGCTAAGCCATCAACTTCAATCTGCAATTCTATATATCAACTGGACAGCTATGATTCAATCATCCCACAAAGATATCACTCAAAACCACTCATATACATTAATGTATCTAATTACATGTGTAGTATGATACGTTACATATTGCCTAAACCTTCTAGATCAAGAACTTAGCTCTGACAGCTAAGGTTCTCTCACAGCAAAGACTTCATCCCTCAACAGCTATGATCTTCAACATCAGCAGCAATGAAGAAATCCTGTGATGACCAAGATGTGCCTTGCCCAATCTCTCCATACAGATGTTGCCAGCTCATCTTCATAATAATCACATGCCTGGTTGCAGATTCCAGCTAATGCATTCTCCAGTCAACAAAGGCACTAAATGCAACTCCAACATGCATTCACTCCCTTGTCTCCTTGTCTCCTCCAACGGCTATTTCCTAGCTTATAAAAGGAACTCTCCAAGACTGAAGACTTAAACCCCAAATCTTTACACACACCCAACTTCTACAAACCTTGCATCCAAACCTTCTCAACCTGCAACCAACAATCAAAACAATATTAAGACACTTGTAACTGATCTCAGGTGTATAAACTGATTTGTAAGAGCCCCTTAAGACTGACTTTAAGTGGGTAGTGAGAATAGCTCAGATTAGAGCTTGATCCCTAATAGACTGTACTTATTAGGAAGAGGAGGTTCAAGGAACTTGCCTAACCAATCCTTTGTAAATCTTAACGGGAACTAGATTTAAGTGGATTGATCTCACTTGTCAAGGTTGACAGTGAGGGTGGACGTAGGAGGAGTGAACTCTGAACCACCTTAAAATTCCTTGTGTTCAATTGGTATTATCACACAACACACACACATATACACACACATACACTATTCACTTGTCTTTACATTATTTCAAACACTTTTATTCCGCTGCACATTTAACTCTAATCTTTAAAACCAGTTAACCTCTGACAGCTAAGATTTCACCTCAGCTGTCAAACCTTAACTGCCTAACCTTTAATTTGATCTAAGCAAACAGGACCTTTCAATTGGTATCAGAGCCAGTCTTCACACATAAAAGTCTAACAACTTGTGAAGGATCAACTACCAACCCACCATGCCTCAACCAAGAAGAAATAATGAGAAAGACATTCCCCACATTGATGACTGTGGATCATTTGAAATATATGCATCAAAAATCAAAACTTACCTTGATGCCAACAAGATCTGGAACCGGTTTGCCCTTGAAAATGAAGTCACATATCCCGTATCTATTGATACAAATGGTGGACCTAGCAAAGTTAAATCTCCCGAATTACGGACTCGATTCGTAAAGGCAACTTGTTAGTGCTAACCTTAAAGTCAAGAACATACTCCAAAAGAGTGTCAATGACTCTCTTGCTCAAGAAATTGCCAAGGAGCCAACTGCAAAGGCCGCTTGGGAACTCATTCATACCAAGTTCCAAAAACACACTAGTGTTAGAACACAAAACCTATACAATCTTCTTAGACAACTTGACAACTTTAAATTCTACCCTGGTGAGAAAGTAAGTGCTGCAAAACCAAGGTTTGAAGACTTGGTAAGATCCATTGCTGATCATGGTAAAACTTTTGAGAACCAAGACTTGTGTCTCAAAATATACTCCAACCTTCCTCAAGAATATGAGAAGGTAGCTTTGCCTATAAGAGAAGGCTCAGAATGGAGCACCATGACTGTTGAACAATACTTTGGTAAACTTGAAGCATATGAACTAGAAGGAATGATAAAACTTCAACCTGTTCCCTCCATCTCACAAACTCTTGCCTTAGCTGCCCAAGAAACCACCCAAAAACCAATTACCCAACAAGATATTGATTCTATGGTTCTTCTCTCCCTCCAAAAGGTAAACCTTCCCTCAAATAACCTCTCCCAAGGAGATCTACCAAGCCTCATATCCATGGCTGTCAGAAACACCTTGAAAGCACATAAGAAGTCCTTTGAGAGAAGCTATAGCCCATCCACCTCTGATCAAGAGAACCCTAAAAAGAAAGTTGAATGCTTCAACTGTAAGAAGCTTGGACATTACTCCTCTGATTGTCCTGAACCAAGGAAACCCAGGGAAAGTCAGACAGCTAAGAAATTTCCATACTCTAAAGAAATAATTCATAGCTCAAGATGCAACTGCTACAATTGCACAAAGAAAAAGAATGAGAAGAATAAAGAGCAAGTATTGATTGCTGACTCATCCAAGTTCAGTGATGAGGAATGTGAGTACAGTGACTCTGAAAGTGAAGGAGAAGAAGCAATGATATGCTTGATGGCTGGAGATGATGAAGACTCAGACAATGAAGAGGATCTTGAAGCCTTAGCCGTGAGGAACTAAAACAGTACCTCAATTTAATACCTTAAATAATGAAGAATTTAAACAATTAGTCAAGACTTTATTAATTCAAATAAAAGACACCAAACCGGCTTTGCTTCATTACTCACCGACAATCTATCCCAAAGTAAAACCATTGAGAACCTTGAAAAAGCCAATCAAGGTCTCGAAAGTCCAAAACCTTATGCTTGAAAAAGCCAATGAAGATCTGACAGCTATGAATTCCAAACTTCTGGAAACCAATGTCAATCTTGAAAAGGAAAATGAATCCTTCAGAAAGAAGTTTAAAACCTGGAATAGCTCTGGAGAAGCCTTGACCCATTTTAGCTACAACCAAAGACTACCAAGTGACAAATCAGGAATTGGAGCTAACAACCCTACCATATACACATATACCCCTCTTACTGATGAAAGGGCAATTGACAAAATGGTTCTTGAAAGCATGAACTATGTCAAAGTCCAAGAAAATGTTTATCCTATCCAAACCAAGGAAGATCTTAAGGAAAAAGGAAAAATGGATGAAGCTAGCTCCAGCCACACTGATGTATCAACTCCAGATAGCCCCACTCACACTGACAAAAATCATATAGCCATTCTAAAACAATCAAAAGGAAAAGGAGAACAAGCAAGCAAAGGTAAATACATATGGCAAAAGAAAGGAATCAAGGAGCAAATTAAGGAGAACCAACCAAGACATGACGGAGCAGAGGTCTCCTAGACAACCAAGACATGGTGGACAGCAGAGGTTCCCTAGACAAATAAGATATGGTGAACAAATGAGGTCTCCAAGACAAGAAAGATTCTATGATCATCACTCATATGCCAAACCTCAAAGACCTAACCGGCCATTCTCTAATGGAAGAAACCATGCCCAACACAATACCTCTCCTAGATCATCTCATAATTCCCCAAGCCATTCTCGCTTCATAACCAAAATCTATTCTCTTCTCCCAACCAATTCCTTAATCAAACCCAACCTATTGCTCCTACTCCCTATATGCCGCAAATCATGGGATATTATAATGCCCTAAACCAAGATTTCTTTGGAAAGAGAGCAATGAACAAAGCTAGGGGACCAAAGAAATTCTAATCCTTTGGACCCAAAAGAATAAAGGGTACCATAAATGTATTTTGCTGTTTTGTAGGAACCTAGGAAAGGAATATGGTACTTGGACAAAGGATGCAGCAGACACATGACTTACAACAAGGAGTGGCTACAACAATATGTCCCCAAAAATGGTCCAAATGTAACTTTTGGTGACAATTCTCAAGCCAAAGTCAAAGGATCAGAAACCTTGTTACTAAAGATATTATTTTCACTAATGTATCTTATGTAGAAGGTCTCAAGCACAATTTGATTAGCCTTAGTCGATTTGTGATAAGGGATATCATGTTGAATGTTCCAAGAACCACCGCATTGTCAAGGATGTCAACAACAAATCAATCCTCACCGGAATAAGAAAAGGCAATCTCTACCGTCTAAACCTTGAAATTGTGGATTCCTCGCATGCCCATTGCCTTCTCTCCTTCAAATCAATCCGACATGTCTTGGTTATGGCACAAAAGATTAGCTCACCTAAACCTAAAAGCATCTCAAAACTAGCCAACTCCAACCTAGTAAAAGGCCTACCCAAAATACCCTTCAAAAAGGACAAGTTATGCAAAGCTTGTCAATGTGGAAAACAAAAGAAAACCTCCTTCACCGCCAAAACCGGACTAGATACCTCTAAACCTCTTCAACTTCTTCACATGGACCTTTTTGGACCTATCGTAACTAGATCTCTTGGTGGAAAGAGATACTCTCTTGTTGTAGTTGATGACTACACTAGATTTACTTGGATCATCCTCCTTGAATCCAAAAAGGATACTTTGGAACAACTTGTCAAATTGTTCAATAAAATTCAAAACCAAAAGAGTTTATCCATCATCAAAATTAGATCGTATCATGGTAAGGAATTTGAGAACACCGGTGTTGAAGAATACCGTGATCAAAAAGGGATTGAGCATAACTTTTCGCTCCTAGAACTCCTCAAAGAAATGGAGTTGCGAAAGAAAGAATAGAACAATTTGTGAGGCAAAGAAGGTCTATGCCGTCGTAACACAACCTTCCCAAATATTTTTGGGGTGAAGCAGTAACCACTGCTGTCTATGTTCAAAACAAAACCCTCATCAACAAGTTTCACTCCAAGACCCCTTATGAACTTTGGAATGGAAGAACACCAACCATTTCATACTTCCATGGCTTTGGAAGTAGATGTTTCATACACAACAATGGGAAAAATAATCTTGACAAATTTGATTCAAAGAGTGATGAAGGAATTTTCCTTGGATACTCCAATACAAGCAAAGCCTATAGAGTTTACAACAAAAGAAGACTTGTTGTAGAGGAATCAATTCATGTAGACTTTGATGAAAATAATGACCAAAGTCACACTGAACTATGTGACTTTGATGAAGCTGTGGGCAACTCAGATAACCTTCCTGAGGTTTCTCCTGTTCATGACCCCTCTTGTCTCATCCCTGAAGAAGATTCACCTTCCCTTCCCTATATAGTGCCCAGAGACACAAATAAACAATCAACTTTGCTCGACACCATGAAACCTCTCTCAACAAAGAAAGGTGCATCCGATACCATGATGCATCATTTAACCTTCCTTCATCCAAAAATCAAAATCCCCTTGAAGAAGACCCTATCCAATCTGATAACAACTCCTCTCAATCAATTCCTCAAACTGAAACAATTACCCACATTATCCCTCCAAACAAAAACATCTATATAGATCTGCCAATACACAAAATGGACATACCACCTAACATGCCTGTTCTTGACTCTCTTTTGAGTGCCTTCATCTCCCAAATTGAACCAAAAAAAATAAATGAAGCTCTTCAAGACCCAGACTGGATAGAAGCAATGGAGGAAGAGCTAGAGCAATTTGAAAGAAACAAAGTTTGGAAGCTTGTTCCTAAGCCAAAGAACCAAACTGTCATAGGAACAAGATGGGTGTTTAGGAATAAAATGAATGAAGAGGGTGTTGTAATAAGAAACAAAGCTAGACTGGTTGCTCAAGGATACAGACAAGAAGAAGGCATTGATTATGATGAAACTTTTGCACCAGTTGCAAGACTTGAAGCTATAAGGCTATTTCTTGCCTATGCTTCATTTAAGAAAATGAAAGTGTTTCAAATGGATGTTAAGAGTGCCTTTCTAAATGGAATCCTAAATGAAAAAGTGTTTGTTTCTCAACCTCCTGGATTTGAGCATCCCAAATTTCCTGATCATGTATATAAATTGGACAAAGCACTATATGGACTTAAACAAGCACCAAGAGCTTGGTATGACACCCTATCCAGATATCTCCTTGGTAAAGGATTTACCAAGGGCCATATTGATAACACTTTGTTTATCAAAAATATGGAGATGATCGTTGCTCATCCAAGTCTATGTTGATGACATCATTTTTGGATCATCAAATGAAGACTTGTGCACTGAATTTGGGAATATTATGAAGGACCAGTTTGAAATGAGCATGATTGGTGAGCTTACATTCTTTTTGGGCCTTCAAGTCAAGCAAATGGAGGAAGGAATATTCATCAACCAAGCTAAATATACAAGGGACATGATCAAAAAGTTTGACATGCAATCATCTTCACCTGCTAAAACTCCATTGTCAACCACAACCAAACTCCATGCCGATCCCGATGGCCAAAGTGTAAATCCAACACTTTACAGGAGTTACATTGGATCCCTTCTCTATGTAATGTGCCTTCAAGACCTGACATTATGTTTAGTGTCTGTCTTTGTGCTAGATTTCGTGCAAATCCCAAGGAGTCTCATCTCTCTCGTCGTCAAGAGAATTCTCGAGATATCTCAAAGGAACCCCGATTATGGATTGTGGTATCCTACCGAATCCCCATTTTCTTTAATTGGATTCACCGACTCGATTATGCAGGTGTAACCTAGACAGAAAGTCCACAAGTGGTGGATGTCAATTCATTGGATCTAGAATCATTTCATGGTCAAGTAAAAAGCAAACCTCGGTAGCCACCTCAACAAACTCGAGGCCGAATATATTGCCGCCGGTTTGTGTTGTTCACAAATACTTTACCTCAAAAGTCAATTACAAGATTTTGGAATTGATCTGTCCAACATCCCAATCTTTTGTGACAACTCAAGTACCATTGCCATGACAGAAAACCCTGTCCAACACTCAAAGACAAAGCATATTGAGGTCAGACATCACTTCATCAGAGACCATGTTGAAAAAGGAAACATTAGTCTTGCTAAAGTGTGTATTGAAAATAATGTCTCTGACATCCTAACAAAGGCTATGGATGAGAAAAGATTTGAGATGTTGAGAGCAATGCTAGGCATGATTAATCTACCAAAATAAATAAAAAAAAAAAAAACTCTTATTCATTGGAACCAAACATGTTCTATGGCTGCTGTCAACAACACTGTCTGACAGCTAACCTATTTCTCAATACAAAAGCTTCTTACCTATCAAACCAAACTTCATTCCTACATTACAGAAATTCAAACACCATAAAAACAACCATAAACCCATAGTACCAAAAGCTTCATCAACCCTCCTTCTCATCTCAACAAACACCTCTCGAAAAGCCCCGACTAAGGACCGTCAATCCTGTTTATCCCATAGCCGATCTTGGAAGCAATCATCCCCATATCCTCTATCACTATGAATAATGTCCGGAGCTTGGTATGTACTCTCTTTGATATCTCCATATCTCTCCAACCAAACAGGGTGCCTTTCCATGAATGGATCAATTGCAGAGGTTGAGAACCGCAAAGAAGGACAGACCCTCCTTGGCCACCATTCTTCAACCGCATTATAGGGAGGATACTCACTAAGTGGTGAGATAAAACTGAAGGTACTCGAAGAGTTTGCACTTGCCTGTGCAATGATAGCTTGATCGACCGAGGACCTTCATCCTCCTCACCATTTAGAGCAAATGGACTCAAACACTTGAGAAATTGAGAAAACAACTTCATATAGACTTTGGAAGGAGAACTTTGCACTCCTGCAAAGTTATCTCCAGCTTCCTTCAAGAACCTTTTGGCTAAGAGTTAGAGAATCCTGGTGACAATGTGAATTCCTTGACAGCTATGAAATCGGAGTTGACCAATTTTTGTGTCAACCTTAATCCTTTCATCACCGTCAAGCTTCACTAGCTCTCCCAAGGTATAAACCCTTTCAACTTTGTCCTTAACTCGGCCTACTTGACTCTCCTTCTCTCTCCTTTCTTGACAAACTTAACCTTAGCCGTCGACCACCGGTTCCCCTTCAACTATCTTAGCCTTACCCTTACCTTTTGCTCTCTCTCTTAACCTATTTTCCTCACCTTCCAAAAGTGCTAATCTCTCCTCCTCCCAAAACTTTCTTCTTATCTCTCTCTCCTTCATCTCCTCCTCCTTATTGGGATCATCTTTGAGTATTTGATCCACCTCCCGCTCCAAACCTATATCGGTTTGGAGCCTATATGACGTAAAACTCCCTCTCAAACCTTGCCTCTCTTGTTTCATCTACTCTTGGACTTTGAAAAACAAGTCTCTTTGCAGTCTTAGCCATTTTGCTAGGACCGAACTTTGAAACAAGTCTTCCCATTTCTCTATGAATGAAATGAATTTGGTAAATTTCTTCATCTCGAATCATTTCCTTATATAGCCAAATTCGGTTCGGTCAAATTAGAGGCAATGATCATTCAAAATAGACTTGGCCGGTAATTAAGTCTCGATGCCTATGAATTTGGTTCTTGCCAAATCGAGGATGTTTTGGAACTTGCCACTAACATATATCTATTAATGACTCTGTTTATTCACTCCGAAATTTCGCCTTTGTGTACGGGAATAACTCCCATGTTTTATGGGAAGTTATTGTACAAGTAATGAGTGGAGACAAATATCACTGTTCATGAACAGTCTCCTCTTAAATGCAAAATTTTAACCGTTGCAGTAACTCCACGTATTAGCCGTTGAACTCCACCAATCCCCATATCAAAACTATCATTTAACCTTGCGATTTAATCCTCGCTTAAACAATCACTATTCTCCCTTCCAAATTCATTCTTTAATTCCCTCTGTTCTTTTTCTCATAAACCCTAAATCTCTCTCGTTCTAAAGTTCAAACATGTCTTACCCCGAAGCCCATGGATACTACATCAACCCCGAGTTCTATGAGCACAATGTTGGAGCTCTCATCAAAGAACTCTTGGAATCCAATCATCTTTGCAATCTGATGGCAGCTCAACCTCCTATCTATGAGAAGTCAGTGCAGAGAAATTTTTATGAAAGGAGAAAGACTATCATCTCGGGGCAATCAAAACCATCATTGAAGGTACCGAAATCAATGTGACCCCCAAGATTGTGTCCAAGGTTTACAACATTCCCATCAAAAGCAATGGTATTTCAAATCTCTGGAATAGAAAGGACAACAACCTGGAACCCTTCTACAAAAGGTTCTTTGACAAACCAAGCCGCAATTATCTATTGGTTCAGACAAACCAATCAAAAGAAGGACCTTGATTTGTTCAAATCAACCCTAATGGATGTTGTGATCAAAGGGTTTGATGGAAAGCAGTCATCATTTGATCAAATAAGTCCCAATGAATGGAAGCAAGCCCTAAGTTTGATAACCAAAGAAGTTAACTGGAGTGTTGCCTTACTTCACAACTTTCAATTAGCCATATCTCCCTCTCCTTGGAAATACAAGAAACAAAATCCAAGGATGAACAATTTCAGATTCATGAGTGGAATTCTCCATCATATTATTCCAAGGTTGAATCCTCCCCTTAAGGATGAGTGGCTTGAGTCTGCAGCTTTAGTATCAACCAGAAGCTTCAATTTGAGCACCTTCAAACCGAAGGGCAAGAAGAAATTAGAGCTTGGGGACAAACTTCCGAGAATTTTGATGAAGCCTCTCAAAGATTGAAAGAGAAAACTGAGAAGGATATGAAGATATGGCAGGGATTGGTAAACATGGTGAATGATAAAAGATCCAAGAGAAAGCATGACAAAGGTGTTGTCATAAAAGAAAGAGCTCAAGAGTCTTCCCAAGCCAAAATCAAAAGAAGAAAAAGCCTAGCCAAGATGAAGAAAACAGGAAAGGGAAAGAAGCTTAGTAAAGGAAAGCAAACTCAAGAGGAGATAGTCGTTGAGCAAGAAAGTACTCAAGAAACTCGACAAAGGAAAGATGGTAGCCGAGGAACATGCCGACAAGTGAAGAGACTCAGTCGGATCCTATCTACAAGGATATTGATGAGTATGATGGTGAAGAAGAAGAAATCCCCGATGTGTATGCTTTGGTGAAGCTCAAGGTGATGAGTTTGATGAAGATATGAGAAGAGCCGTTGCCGAGTCACTAATGGAAGTGAGGACGGCTAAGGTTGGACAATCATCTCGGGGATGTATGGAAGCTTCATCCCCGATGCCTAAGGTTGTCTCAAGTGCTGAAACCCCATCCAAGGTAATCTCTAAGCCTTCTCCTACTCTCAGTACTTTCTCTAGGAAGAGAAAAACAGATATAAATGCTCCCCCATCCAAAAAGTTGAAACCAACCACTCCTCAACCCTCCTCATCCAAAGACCAATCTAGTTCACCTCATGACTCTGTGGCTCAAGGCATCCTAAATCTTAATCCCTCTAACATTAGTCCAAATGAGCCAAGTGTTGAAAAAGATAGGGGGAATAGCTCTAGCTCAAAAGGATGAGCCTCTCGTTAAGGGGGAATAAAAGCCCTATGTCTCCCATTCTGACAGCTATCCCTCTCTCAAGTCAAGAATCTCCTTCTGACAGTCCCTCAGATCCTTCCCCCATCCCTGAAAACATTTTCAAAGCTTCTGAAGGACTTTCCTTAGAGGATCCCATGCATGTCCCTGCTGTTATCTATTACTTAAGACAAGTGCTAACAGAGGAAGAAACCCAAAAAGCCTTGAAACTTATCAAACACAGAGATTTGGCCAAGAAAGTAACCATTCCTGCACCTGAAACCATTGCTGCACCTGAAACCATTCCTGCACCTGAACCCATTCCTGAACCTGAACCCATTCCTGCTCCTGAACCCATTCCTGAAACTGAACCTCAACCCATTCTTGATCCTGAACCTCAATCTGGTCAAGAATCTCAATTTAAACAGAGTGAGACTGATCAAAACCAAGAAACTGTTGATCCCTCCCTTGAATCTGAAATCCTTCCCACTTATGAACCTTGGATTTTAGATTGTGACATTGACTTTTCCTTCCCCTCTATCATGGCTGCCCATCAAAGATTGAAGGATATTTCCCATTTCCCTGAAATTGCCAATCCTCACCTAGTCTCCAATCCTTGGCTGTTAAGCAAAAATTCCATTATGATTCATGCAAGGAATAGATGTGGCCTCATAGTGTTTGCCCATGAGGAATGGAAAAAGTACAGAATAGCTCTTCCCAACTCCTTCTTTCACAAAGCCCCCTTATTACCCAACTTCATGGATATCTCTACCATAATAGATTGGGAAATGTTGTTCTCCCAGCTCCTCTCTTCAAATATCAATGAATGCATTTATATGCCTTCATCCCTGGTGTATGCCCTGTGCATTGAGCTTGCCAAAGAAATGTATTGGAGGATTTGCCTCAATAAATCCATTATCATGGCTGTCATTACAAGACCAAGCCTGACAGCTATGTTTCCCCCTTCATCTTCAGTACCCTCTTCTTTCATCCCCCTAAACACAAGATCTCTCCAATCCAACCTCCCTCCAAACTTCAATCCTTCAACTTTTGTGCCCCCATATCATGTGACCATTACAGACATGCAAAGATTTACAAGGTCAATGATAACCAAGATGAGACACATTCTGGAAGCCTCAACTGTGTCAAAATCTGAGAGGAAGGCCTCCAAAAGAAAGGCCATTGAATCTGATGAAGAAGCTGTGAACCTGGGAAAAAGAGCCTCTGGTGCTGCTCCAAATGTTATTGTGTCAAGTGATGATGAAGATAGTGCTCCTGTGATGAAACAGCATCAACTCTCAACCTCTACTGTTCTCACTGTCTCAACTGATCCACCTCAAACTCAACAACCCATCACTCTTCAATCAAACCCCTTCTTTTCTAACCTATTTGCAGGAACAAGGGGTCAAAGCTCAAAACCAAAGAAGGCTCCCTTATGGGGTACTATGAGATTGAGAAATGATGAAGAGCCCTTGTCCAAAGCTGTTCTCAAGGAAAGGCAAAACCAATCCTTCACCTATGATGATGAGATGAGCTGGGAATGGAACAATGAGATGTACTACAGAGGTGTTGAGGACAAGATGAAGAGAGTGCTACTTGCAGAAAGAGAGGAGATCCTTGCAGCAAGAAGAGAAAGAGATGAATTTTCTTAAGAAAATGTTATGTCTTTTTGGATAAGTCCTCTTTTAAATCCCTACCTTTAATTCCTGCTTTTAAACATTGTTTATTTTGGATAATATGTTTTGTTTTAAAGACTCAGTTGATTGAATCAAGAAGATTGTTCTCATCTTCATTGGTATATTCATTCTTGAGTATCTTGCAGGTTATATCTTTATTAGATATATTACTTTGCCAAAAAGGGGGAAATTGTTAGGACCTAACTATGTAAGCCACATAGTTACCATAGGTTTTGACAAAGAAATATATCATATGTTATCTGACAGCCAAGATAACATATGACCTTGGACAGCTAAGAACTTGGACAGCTAAGCCATCAACTTCAATCTGCAATTCTATATATCAACTGGACAGCTATGATTCAATCATCCCACAAAGATATCACTCAAAACCACTCATATACATTAATGTATCTAATTACA
Organism: Adenophora triphylla var. japonica; assembly: GCA_022495995.1. Lineage (NCBI taxonomy): Eukaryota > Viridiplantae > Streptophyta > Magnoliopsida > Asterales > Campanulaceae > Adenophora > Adenophora triphylla. The sequence goes on from JAFEMH010000904.1 coordinate 393,329, forward strand.
TGTGTAGTATGATACGTTACATATTGCCTAAACCTTCTAGATCAAGAACTTAGCTCTGACAGCTAAGGTTCTCTCACAGCAAAGACTTCATCCCTCAACAGCTATGATCTTCAACATCGAAGAATGAAGAAATCCTGTGATGACCAAGATGTGCCTTGCCCAATCTCTCCATACAGATGTTGCCAGCTCATCTTCATAATAATCACATGCCTGGTTGCAGATTCCAGCTAATGCATTCTCCAGTCAACAAAGGCACTAAATGCAACTCCAACATGCATTCACTCCCTTGTCTCCTTGTCTCCTCCAACGGCTATTTCCTAGCTTATAAAAGGAACTCTCCAAGACTGAAGACTTAACCCCCAAATCTTTACACACACCCAACTTCTACAAACCTTGCATCCAAACCTTCTCAACCTGCAACCAACAATCAAAACAATATTAAGACACTTGTAACTGATCTCAGGTGTATAAACTGATTTGTAAGAGCCCCTTAAGACTGACTTTAAGTGGGTAGTGAGAATAGCTCAGATTAGAGCTTGATCCCTAATAGACTGTACTTATTAGGAAGAGGAGGTTCAAGGAACTTGCCTAACCAATCCTTTGTAAATCTTAACGGGAACTAGATTTAAGTGGATTGATCTCACTTGTCAAGGTTGACAGTGAGGGTGGACGTAGGAGGAGTGAACTCTGAACCACCTTAAAATTCCTTGTGTTCAATTGGTATTATCACACAACACACACACATATACACACACATACACTATTCACTTGTCTTTACATTATTTCAAACACTTTTATTCCGCTGCACATTTAACTCTAATCTTTAAAACCAGTTAACCTCTGACAGCTAAGATTTCACCTCAGCTGTCAAACCTTAACTGCCTAACCTTTAATTTGATCTAAGCAAACAGGACCTTTCAGGGATTAAATTCCTTTTCACATTTATACCCATGTCCATTAATATTTAACGGAAACCCTATTGCCTCCTCACAACTACGACTTCTATCTTTTCCTCACTACCTTGACGTTCTGACTAATCTTTAAAGGCGAGTTCTTCAAATTTCTTCTATCTTTCTTTTTTTCTCCATTTTTTTTATATAAAATCCAAATCAATTTCACTCCAATCACTCTCTCTTTTTCCCGGACTTCTTTCTCTTTGGGTCAGCAATTTTTACTCTGTACAACCACCAAGACTAGGTTTGCTATAATACAAGTTTCAAACAATCTTATATAAACCAAATTATATCTATCAATCAATTAATCCTTTTAAAACATCAAAATCCAAATCACATGTATGAAATAATGGAATAGTTTGATCTAACATTTGATTATTTATTTTATGTATATTACAATCTCTCAATATTTTATTGTTTTATACATAATCTATGTGTTGGGGGTTAAGAGTATTTTTGTAAGGTCAATGATAATAGCCAAAATCTAAGGAGAAACGCTTTTCTCCTTAGATTTTGGAGAAACGTGTTTCTTAACCGGTTTATTAACGAGTTTAATTGAACGTTTAACGAACCGATTTCTTAACCGGTTTAATTAAAACCCGTTTGCCCTAATTTTAATACCAAAACGAAATCAGTAGCAAGCGAACTCCAGTTGAATATCCAGAAACTATATCCAGAAATCAGTAGCAAGCGAAATCAGTAGCAATCGAAGGAATTATGGGAAATCCAGTTGATGAAATCAGGAGCAAGCGAAAATCCGATTGTGAGTTCACATGTTATTATTGTTTTGGTTCGAATTTTCATAAATTTCTGGATATATTAAGCATACTCATCTGTATATGACTTTAACAATGTGTTTTAGTTTGAAATTTTCAATTTCTGTGTATCGATTTTGTGTTTTATGTTTAACGGTTTGTGGATATTTTCTGGATATCACTTTCATAAGGTTCTGGATATCCAGAAGCCTTGGGACGGATATCCAGAAGCTTTGGAAAGGATATCCAGAAAAAAAGATTTGGGGCAATGGGCCAAGGTCATGGCCAATACAAAATTTCTGGATATCCTTTCAAAAGCTTTTGGATATCCTTTCAAAAGGTTCTGGATATCCAGATGCCTTGGGACGGATATCCAGAAAAAAAATGTCTGTGTGAACAACCAAATCCAATCAATCTCAAATTTGTGGATATTTTCTGGATATCATTTTGAAAGTTTCTGGATATTCATTTGTGTAGTTTCTGGATATGCATTTTGATAGTTTCTGGATATTCATTTGTATGTTTCTGGATATTCAATTGTGTAGTTTCTGGATATACATTTTATTGTTTCTGGATATAGAATTGGCCTTGGCCAAGGCCAATTTTAATTGTCTGGATATCCTTTCTTTATTATTCTGGCTATTCATTTCATTTATTTCTGGATATCCTCTTGATTTTTATTTTTTTTTATTTTATGTTCTGTAGCTGCAGATATGAATAAAAGTGAAGGTAGTAAGAAGCATAAGAAGAATCAATTAATTGTTCATTTGCCTGTTGAAGGTCAAGTTAAGAAGTCAAAGAAGAAATCAACTGTGGATGTGGTTGAAAGTGGTAAGAAACGCGCATTTGAACATTGTTGTCTCCCAGAAAGGCTTATTGATCTTGGTTTAACCCCTGCTCAGAAATAAGATGTTAAATCTATAGGTTTTGGTGGGCTATTAGAACTTAAGTTGAATAGATTGCCAATAGGGGGAATTGTGGAATATCTTGTGGAAAGATTTGATTCGGGAAGCTTTATTCAGAGAATCAAACATAACAACAAATGATGTGTTTGATAGTCTTTGTCTTCCTAGGAATTTAAAAAAAGAGAAGATAAATTGTTCAATAGGCATTGAAAAAGAGTTGAGCGCACGATGCGTAAATACTTTTGGGAAAGTTAAAGATGGTATTCCAGCCCGTCTGCTTGATGAACGCATCAAAGAACTACCTAATGGAGGTGATGAGTTTAAACGCCTCTGTGTCTTGTTTGCTGTCAGTTTCTTTCTTACACCAGTAGTAACAAAGGCTGTTGACTGTTCTTTGTTGGCATTGGTTGAAGATGTTACTCAAATTAAAAAGTTTGATTAGTGCCAGTTTGTATTGACTATGATATCTGATGGTGTTAGGAAGTTTAAGGCTTCTTCTGGTAGTAAAGTGAGGTGTTGTAGTGGTTGTGTGGCAATTCTTGTAATAGCTTACTTTCATAGATTTCCATATTTGAGTAAACATGAACCAACTGCACGTCCTTTGATTCAACATTGGACTCAAGAGAAAATTTCTGGCAGGGCTGGTAATGAAGCTAAAATTGGTTGGGGTGGAGTACTTTATTTGGATAATGTTTATCCTATTACGAGCTATGAGGATGATTTAGATGAAGGAAAAATTGGATTGCTGATTGAAGCTGCTCCTTTTGTTGACGATGTAAGTCATCCTACAAATCATCCTGCAAGTGAAAATGTTCCAGAAGTTTTGAATTCTGTTAAAGAGTCACTGGAAATATTTCACAATGATATTAAAGTTGCTATCAATGCTCATATTGCAAGGATTTCAAAAATTGAGAAGGAGACAGAAAAAGTTAATAATGATGATGTGGAGAAAGGATCTGTTGAAGAGGAGGATTCGAATGGTGATAGTCAACCTTGGGGAAGTCAGGTTTTTGATTATATTGATGATATTATTGATAAGTTGAAAACTTCAAAAGTTGAGCTTAAGGAGAAAGGGAAGGTTGGACCATTGCCAACATTTAGGATTTTATCACAGAGTCAAGAATCTGAGCGTACAGCGTCTGATGATAATGTTGACAAATTTCAGGATTTTAATGACAGATATCTGCATGAGAATTTTGGGGATCAAGTTGTTACCAATGTTGCTCAACCAACTGAAGATCAATCTGCAGAGCATCAAATAGCTAGGCTTAATACAGAGGATCAAGTTACTGATTCCCATCTGTTTAAACAAAAAATGATTGAGCCTATGTCTGTTATCAAGGAAGTTGACGCGGAAGAAGAATTTTCTTCACAAATTTTGGGTGATATTGATAATTTGGTTGGTAAAATTTCTCAACATTGTGTTAATGGTGAGAAGTTTGATAAGATGTTAGATGAAGTGGATTTGGGACCTGTTAATGGTGAGATTATTCTTTCATCTGAATTTATGGTGAAGAATAAGGAAGTAATGATTGGTATGCCAAAGCTAAAGATGGAAGTGGTTGATTATTGCTTCTCAAAATTGATTCTTCCAGCTTCAAAAAAGTAATATCCCGTTTTAATTTCAATATTATTACAGTTGAAATTTATTATGGTATTCAAATTCTAATATTATTTTTTTTCAGTGTTTTTTTCGGTTTAATGATCTCATTGGGTGGAAGCAGACGATATTTTGAGTATGAAAGAAGATACAGATATCACAGGTGTAATTGTGAATGCTTGGGCAATGTTGTTGAACAATCTGGAGCATAAAAAGGGTGTAATGAAGAGATTTATGTTTGGTGTTGACCATTCTGTAAGTTTACTTTTTTCAACAACTTATAAGTATATATCGATTGCAGGGTATATATCCATGAAATTTCTTTAAGGTATTGTTATCATTTATATTAACAAGCTACTTGGGCGAAACGTTCTTGCAATGCTCGTATTGGTGCTAAAGAAATTCTTCAAACTTTTTTGTATTGGAAAGATGTTGTTAATGTCGATGGGAATCTAATGGATCTGAAAGAAGTAGATCTGGTATGTATTTTCATTTGTCAATACATTTCTGGATATCATATTGAATGTTTCTGGATATACTTTCTGGTATTTCTGGATATATCCATGACCAAGGCCTAGGCTAAGGCCAAGGCCAAGGCCTATGCCATGGCCAAAGTAATATCTGGATAGTCATCTACTATATTTCTGGATATACTTTATGGTATTTCTGGATATATCCATGACCAAGGCCTAGGCCAAGGCCAAGGCCTATGCCGTGGCCAATGCCATGGATTTAGCCATGTCCAAGACAAATAAGAAATTTCTGGATAGTCACCTAATATATTTATGGATATATTTATTTTTTTGCAGTTTTTTATCCCATACTTTAAGGGAAGCAGTTCAAGTGAGCACTTTACACTATATGTGTACAACATGGTTTCAAAATCCATTTTTTATTTTTGTTTTCATATTTGTCAATACATTTTTACTTTGGCCATGGCATAGGGCTTGGCCTTGGCCTTATTTTTTATTTTTTATTTTTGTTTTAATATTTGTCAATACATTTTTGGATATCATTTTTGTTTTCATTGGTTATCTAATATTTTATACTTAAATTTTTTTCAGTATGTGCCTATGAAATCTTTTTTGAAAGAGATTGGTCATCCATGTTCTAATGATTTTGAAGGCAAAAAACCATATAAATTTGAATACATGAAATGTGATTGGGTTCTTGAAGAAAATGATTCTAACCATGATTGTGGAGTTTATGTGATGTCTGAGATGAATGATTTTCAAGGATTAATGTACTCATGCCCTGAGTTATGCCAAGTACTATTAAAGTTTTTTTATTCATATTTATATTATATGAGTTTGTATATATATGTTTTAACAAATTTTTTTTTACTTTTAGGATAAACAAAGGATTCATCTACGAGCTGAAATTCTTTCAACACTTTTGCTTAGTCAATTGAACAAAGATAGGCATAGGTTTATGATTCAGGCACACACTTTTGAAAAAGAGAAGAAAACAAAAACAACAGAAGAACAAAGTAATGTACAAGATTCATAGATGAATGTAATTATGAAATTAGGAATCTGGTTTATTGATGTAATTAACGTACTTTAGTGGAGAAATATATTACTCCACACTTTTGAAAGAAATGTACAAGATTCTTTAAAAACTTTTGCTTTGTCAATTTAAAGTTTCTGGATATTCAATTTAAGAGTTTCTAGCCATGACAAGGACAAGGCCAAAGCCATGGCCAAGGCCAAGGTCAAAATCAAGTTCAAGGCCAATTAAAGTTTCTGGGTATTCAATATGGTTGTTTCTGGATATACATTTTGATAGTTTCTGGAGATTCAAATTAAGAGTTTCTAGATATAGAATTGATAGTTTCTGGATATTCATATTGATAGTTTCTGGTTATACATTTGTAAGTTTATGGATATAGAATTGATAGTTTCAGGATATACTTTAATGGTCAAAAAAGCATTCAAACTTACTATTGAATTCAAAGAGTAATAAATGTGTACAGTTGGTATGTGCATTGAATTCATTGACCAACTTTTTTGACTGGTTTCAAGTACTCAGCCTATATAAATCTGTCCAAAGGCAAGCATATACATCAAGTTCAAGAAAAATTCTACCTTTAATAATTTTTCTAGTGATGAACAAAGGCAAGGGAAATTCTGGGGAGCCAACTTTGGGTGATTCAAATGATGACAAAAGTTGGAAAATATACATGGTGTGCTACCAAAAATTCATCTATGGTCATCTTGTTGTTTTGCAGCCTTCTTCTGCAAATGGAACTCCCTCATTTCATTGTCCATTGGAGTCATGTAATGGACACAATTGTAGGGATAAGGATTATGTGGGGATAGTCAATCATGCTCATGAGTTTGGCAACGCTCACAACATTGATGAAGCTGCTAGGATTCACCACAAGGCTTTGGAAATGTATTTGGAATGTATTTTGAATGAATATGATCCAAAAAACAAATTAAATGACAACGTAGGCGATGATGGAGCAGGTGGTAGTGGTAGTGTTTAATGGTACTAAATTCTATAAGTTTATGGAGAGCATGAATGAATAATTTGTTATGTGTTGTGTGGTTTGTTTGTTTGTAGTTTTTTTTTTTTAATGAATAATATCTACTGACTGTTTTTGTTTGAAATTTGGCACTATTTAATACATGACTGTTTTTGTTTGAAATGTAGTTAACTATTTAATTCGTGACTGTTTTTTAATATTGTTATGTTTCATGTATTTTGTAATATAGGTGATGTATTGTTATACATGACTGTTTTTGTTTGAAATTTGGCACTATTGAATCCATGACTGTTTTTGTTTGAAATGTAGTTAACTATTGAATCCGTGACTGGATATTCATTTGTAAGTTTCTGGATATACATTTTGATAGTTTCTGGATATACATTTTGATAGTTTCTGGATATACATTTGTAAGTTTCTGTATATACTTTTTGATAGTTTCTGGATATACTTTTTGATAGTTTCTGGATATACCTCCTTCAACAGTAATAAATAATGATAAGTTTCCTTGTCTTTAATGGTCAAAAAAGCATTCAAACTTACTATTGAATTCAAAGAATAATAAATGTGTACAGTTGGTAAGTGCATTGAATTCATTGAATTCAAAGAGTAATAAATGTAAGTGCATTGAATTCATTGACCAACTTTTTTGACTGGTTTCAAGTACTCAGCCTATATAAATACCATACACCACCACTCCTACCAACACAACAAAAAAAATCAAATTTCTCAAAATGAATAACAACAACAACAACCAAGCTCAGCAGGACGAAAGTTCTGATTCTGATGTAGGGTTTCAGCCTGAGGAGGTTGAATATGTAGTTAATAATGTGGATGTTCCGCCTAGGGTTAACAGAGAGTTTACCATGGAGCAAAAAGTTGCAAGACACAAGCGATCAATCTAAAATGGGCGTTTTCCCCTCTATAATGGGGAAAATAAATTGCAATGCCCATTCTGCCCCCTAGGAGCTTTCTAATAAGAACCTTGACTTGGGACCAACTCTTTGCACATGCTATTCATTTGGATCTATTTCTTCGTATGGAGAAATATCTATGGAACAGCACATCGCACTAGAGCAGCATATGACAGAAGTCAATGATGGGAATTAGGGGATGTTGATGTTTGTTCTTGTTGCTGTTGTTGTTCTTGCTCCTCCCCTTGTTGCTATTGTTCTTGTTGTTATTGTGGATTTTTTTTTTTGGTAATTATATTTAAAATAATTTACTTAGTTTGTTTTCTTTCTTAAATTTTACATTTCCTGTTTAATTTGATAATTTCTGGATATACATTTTGATTGTTTCTGAATATACATTCTGATACTTCTGGATATATAATTGGACTTGGCAAAGGACATGGCCATAGCCCATGCCAAGGCCAAATCCATGACAAGTCCAAGGCCAACTTGTCCATGGCAAGGCCAAGGCGAAGTCCAAGTCCAAGGCCAAGGCCAAGGCCAAGGACAAAATCAAGGTCAATGCTAAAGCCAATAAGCAATTTATGAATATGCACCTAACACATTTTTGGATATACATTCACATACTTCTGGATATAGAATTGGCCTTGGCCTTGGACTTGGCCATGGCCAAGGCCAAGGCTAAGTAAAAAATCAAGGACAAAATCAAGGTCAATGCCATAGCCAATAATCAATTTCTGGATATGCACCTGACACATTTCTGGATATACATTCACATACTTCTGGATATAGAATTGGCCTTGGCCTTGGACTTGGCCAAGGCCAAGGCCAAATCCATGACAAGTCCAAGGCCAATAATCAATTTCTGGATATGCACCTAACACATTTCTGGATATACATTCACATACTTCTGGATATAGAATTGGCATTGGCCTTGGACTTGGCCAAGGCCAAGGCCAAGGCCAAATCTATGACAAGTCCATGGCCAATAATCAATTTATGGATATGCACCTAACACATTTCTGGATATACATTCACATACTTCTGGATATAGAATTGGCCTTGGCCTTGGACTTGGCCAATGCCAAGGACAAAATCAAGGTCAATACTAAAGCCAATAATCAATTTCTGGATATGCACCTAACACATTTCTGGATATACATTCACATACTTCTGGTTATAGAATTGGCCTTGGCCTTGAACTTGGCCAAGGCCAAGGCCAAATCCATGACAAGACCAAGGCCAACTTGTCCTTGGCAAGGCCAAGGCCAAGTCCAAGTCCAAGGACAAAATCAAGGTCAATGTCAAAGCCAATATGCAATTTCTGGATATGCAGCTAACACATTTCTGGATATACATTCACATACTTCTGGATATTGAATTGGCCTTGGCCATGGCCAAGGCCAAGGCTAAGTACAAAATCAAGGTCAAGGACAAGGTCAAGGCCAAAGAAAATAAGCAATTTCTGGATATCAATTTCTTTCATTACTGAACATAAAAACATCAAATATCTGTATATAAAATATTTAACTTGTCAACTTAATAAATTGTACTTCAATCTAAAAACTATTAAATCAAATGTTGATTTGGTATTTTTGAACCAAACTCATCAGTGATTGGCTTTCTTCTATCAAACATTGTCTTTAGCTTTCGTTTTCTGCCCTTTGTATTTGCACGAATTGGATCCATCACAGCAGGGGCACTTGTTATACTTTCTGAACCAACGCTATCATTAACACTTGTCGTAGATCTACAATCCCGTTGATTTTCTGACAACAATTGTTGTATAAAAAGTGAGTCTCTATTGAACCCATCTTCCAGTATCTTTTTTGCAGCTCTGTTTTCATGACAAGCCATCATCAGATTGTGGTATTTCATTGCCATCTTTTGTTTCCAGGGAATGAATTCATTTTTCTCTGTTGATGTATTATCTTTTCCTTCATAGACTTTGTCCCATACATCTTTTTTTGCCATCTTTGTCCACCTTTTTTCAATGTAGATATCTGGTATCCTTGTGACTTTGACAAATTAAGCGCCTTTATGCAATGAAAGCACAAACAACCGACTGTAGTAAACTGATTGCAGCTGCATACAACTGTTACACTTTCATTATTCCAAACAAAGAATACACTCTCATATTTATCTGGGTACTTCCCATGAGCAACATGTATGAATCTGCAATTTTCATCACTTTCATCTCCAAATTTGTATACAGCAGGAAAAACTCGTTTTACCTCAATCTCAAAGAACTTGAATATCTGTGGTGTGTATACCTCAGCTACTTGTTTTATGATACCACCATACATGTCTGGTTGAGGGACAGAGATTGATGCTTGAAACTCCTTCTCTTGTTCAGTATTCCTCCAACGTTTAACTGTTTCATTGAATATGTCAAAGAACTGAGTGAGGGATGTGTTTGTGTTTGCTTTGAAACAAAGGGCATGATTTGTGCTCTTGCTTCTTTGGGATGACAATATTCCAGCTGAGAAGAAATTTGTGCTTAAAGTTGTGCACCATTTCTCCCATAGTCCATATAGACGCTTGAACCAGGAATTTTCAACGAGATTGTATTTCACGAGCATTGACTCCCAACATCCATCAAATTCATCCTCACTGGTACATCCCATTAAACAATGATCAAATTCTTTTTTAAAATCTTCATTTTTCTTCAATTGTCCAAAGTGGGATACAGTATTTTGTTGGATGTTCCATAAACATAGCCTATGCCTCGTCCGCCCTTCAAATACCTGTATTATAATAAAGTTTCTGGATATTAACATTATATGCTTCTGGATATTAACATACAATAAATTTTCATTGACCAATTTTTTGTCATGGCTTTGGCCTTGGCCATGTCCAGAAACTAACAATTTAATATCCAGAAACTACCAAATGAATATCCAGAAACTACCAAATTGAATATCCAAGAAACTTTATATTGAATAACCAGATACTTTAGAATGACTAGCTACTGGATATTCAATCTGGTAGTTTCTGGATATAAACACCAATGACATCTGGATATAAATATTGTTAGAACTATATAGCACAAATAAAATACTAGATAAGAAATATTATAAAAGAACTGGTTATGGAATTTTATAATCATACCTCTTCAATTGCATTTGACATTGCTTGGTCTTGGTCTGTAAATATTGTTTTTGGTTCTTTGCCTCCCATTGATTTTCTAAACTGCTTAAGCAACCAGACAAATATTTCTTTTTTTTCATTTGATATGAAAGCACAACCAAACATGACAGTGTTCCAATGATTATTAATGCCAACTATTGGGGCACAAATAAGGTTGTATCTATTTGTAGTATAAGTTGTGCAAATGTAACCAGATCTCCATAGAGCTTGTAATCTTCCTTCATCATGCTATCTCTCCAAAATATAGCCCCAAGTCTTCCTTCATCATCAATTTTGATTTTAAAATAGAACCCTTGATCTTCCAGTGAAATTTCAAAAATCCTATCAACAACATTCTGAGCATCACCATTTTCAATTTTTTCCATTCTAAGTTTCTGAACAAAATTGATATGATCTTTCTTTGTGTGACCAACATGTTCCTCTCCACCAGCTGCTTTTACCAAAAGACTATATCCATCAGTTGGTTTTATACCAGCTTCTTCCATTATTTCAATTATTTTACCCTGATCTTCTGAGATACACCTTTCACTGCGCTTCAAATGGTTCCAATCTGTCCTTATCATTGGATGATTGTGCTCTGTAACATGGCAGTCAACAACATACATATCTTCCTCTTTTAGCAATTTCGCCCTCAAAAGAGCCTTACATTGAGTCCTCTTTATGTAATTTCTCCTTCTCTTTTGTTGTTTTTTGGTAACATCGAGTTGCTCAACTAGTGAAGGAATTTGAACTTCATTAACATCAACTGGTGATGGAACACTGATTTTATCCTGTTGGGTTGATCTGGTAACTCCTTCACATGAGCAACGGAATAGCTTGTCTAATATCCTTGAAGTCTTTTTTGAAATATGATTTGTTGATAACTTAATACAAAATCCTAGTGCATTTGCATGAAGTTTGAAGTTTATACAGTTTGTACAATTCCTCCCGTGTCTTTGCTTTTGTTCCGAGCAAATTTTTGCTTATATCAATATTAGGGTCCTCAGTTACTACTGCACACACAAAATATATTAAAAAGAATAATGTTATATGAAATCAGTAATTCTAAATCAATATGTCAATAGAGTTAAGAGAGATAACCTATTTGTAGCCCATTTTCAGGATCTGTAGGTTGTTGAATTTGAGATTCTAAATCAATATGAGAATATGATTCTGCAAGAAAAGGCAGTAGTTAGTTAGTTTCTGGTCATTCATTTTGAAGGTTCTGGATATTCATTTTTGTAGTTTCTGGATATAGCATTGGCCTTGGCCAAGGACATGGTCATATCCCTTGGCCTAGTACATTGCCAGTTTAATGTTTCTGGATATTCAATTTGGTACTTTCTGGATATACATTTTATTGTTTCTGGTCATGGTCAATTGTGTGATTCTGGATATTAATTTTGGTAGTTCTGGATATTCAATTTGGTAGTTTCTGGATATTCATTTTGAAAGTTTCTGGATATTCATTTTGAAGGTTTCTGGATATAGCATTGGCCTTGGCCAAGGACATGGCCATATCCCTTGGCCTAGTCCATTGCCAGTTTAAAGTTTCTGGATATTCACTTTGGTACTTTCTGGATATACATTTTATTGTTTCTGGACATGGTCAATTGTGTGTTTCTGGATAATTAATTTGGTAGTTCTGGATATTCAATTTGGTAGTTCTGGATATTCATTTTGAAAGTTTCTGGATATTCATTTTGAGATTTCTGGACATAGAATTGACCAAAGCCATAAGCAGTTTCTGGATATGTTCCTAACACATTTCAGGATATACATTCAGATACTTCTGGATATCATTTATATAAATAATTTACTAAATTGAAACAAATTTAAATTACATTTTTTCCCTTCCCATAACCACTATAAGGCTTGACACCAGAAACTCCACCACATCCTCCATCACCTTTGTCAAAGGGCTTCTTCTTGACCTTGTCCTTCTTGCAAGAAGGAATTTCCACAGGTCCAAACAACTCCAAATACTCCTTAAGGTATTTTGCCAAAGCCTTGTGCTCAGCTTTGGCAACATTGGAGAAAGAGGAAGTGGGTGCACAAGAATCAAAGGCATGCTGAAGCATTGCAGTTTGGTTCCTTTCACGTATCATACGCCCTGCACAAGGCTATAGAGGGCATACATACAACTTAACTGGAGATGTCCAGTCAGTCTGAGGGATACGAAGATGACCAAAGTGGAGTTTCTTTGTCATTTCACGAAAGGCACTCCTAAACTCTTTCTCATCAGAGTCATACTCATCATTTGAGGACATATTGCTTGAAATTATAAGAGAACTGATTTTAATGAAAGAAGAGATGTAATTTTGAAATATCCAGTTCATGTGTTGTATAGTGCCAGTGTCTAGCCCCTTCCTATTTATAGTGCATATACCTACACTGTTTTTTGTTTGGTTTGTAAATGCTTTAACATTAACTGGTTATGTAATTTCCAATGTTTGACTATTGTGTAAAAGCTGTTACATATTTACCTACTCCAGTCAAACATTGGAAATTACATAACCAGTGAATGTTAACAATTCAATTCCTTGGAAACAATAGATGGCGAGAAAGTACTTTACAATTTCAGCTTTTCAATGGGTGTTTCTGGATATTCAATTTGGTAGTTCTGGATATTCATTTTGAAGGTTTCTGGATACTCATTTTGAATGTTTCTGGATATTCATTTGATGGTTTCTGGATATTCATTTGAAGGTTTCTGGATATTCATTTTATAGTTTCTGGACATGGTCAATTGTGTGTTTCTGGATATTCAATTTGGTAGTTCTGGATATTCATTTAATAATTTCTGGATATGTATCTAACACAATTCTGGATATATATTAAGATACTTCTGGATATCATTTATATAAATATCTGGGTATGGATATAGAAATGGTCTTGATATATAAAATATTAACAAGTAAGTTTTATTGAGATCAAACCTATAGCCTGTAGAATATCGATTTGTGATATTTCTGAATATCTGTCATGTAATTGATCTTCCATTTATGCTATTGAGCAGATAGATCCAAAATTACGTACATCAATCTCTGGAAAAGTAATATAACAATCGACCTTAGTACAATAACGTTGATTAAAATTGAAAACAATAGTTGTTGATTTGGTTCATATTACCTGATTTAATCAATATCGATTTCTGTATTGTTTCTGAATATTCATTTTGATTGAACTGTCCTGCTCGTCTCCATTTGCTGTGATCGTTGTAGTGTGTTTGCGTGTGTATCTACGCAAATATTGAATTTATGTAGGTTTTTGGACAATAGAACCGGTTTAATTCAAATTGTTGCCGGTTTTTGAATATATTAAAAAACCCGTTTCTCCATACAGAGATGGAGAAACACGTTTTTCGCCAGACCAACTCGTCTAAAAGTGAGTGTCACATTTATAAGTAATGGGTTTATCTACATTTTGAATCACTATGCTTTTAGTTAACTTCGTTTTTAATTATCGTTGTTTATTTTTTATAGTTTCAATTACTGTACTCCAAATAATTTTTTATTAAACTCAAACCCACTAATGACATCTAAAATTATTAAGAAAACCTACGAAAACCCAACGAGAGTTGAATTTAACACCCCCCAATAGCGAACAATTCTAAAATTGATGAGAATAGATGCTGAAATCAACAGAAAATCGAGGTTAATCGAGCATAAATCTTCATTTGTTGATGACATATAGCATCTTACAAGATAGCACCCAAATTGAGTTGTTGGAACTCCATTGCTAGCCTTTTACAAAAAGCTTGATCAAGAGCTCAATTCAAAATTTATATCGTGTGAAATGTCTTATGACATCAACCATTGGAGATTTACGCTCAATTCTAACCTCTATTTTCCCTGAAATTCTAGAATCGTTCGTTATTTGGGGGTGTTAAAGTTAATCTCATTAGGTTCCGTTATTTTTATTTAGAAAAAAAATGGAAAAAGTGGATGTCATTAGGGAGTTTGAGTTTAATAAAACCGTAGATGGAGTAAAATGGTTAAAACTACTAAAAATAAACATGAATGATTAAAATTGAAGTTCAAAAAGTACAGTTGTTCAGAATGTTGATTGATCTAAGTAATGAAACATTCTTAATGAAATTCTATTTGTGTACATGTACAAACAAATAAAACATACCGTATTTTTATAAAATTATCAAAATTCAACTGAAATACTCGTCGTTATGAGACGGAGATTAATTTTTTCCTTCTTCGTTGATGGAAAAGCACGTTTCGAGTGAATATTTTAAAGTAATATGACAAACAATTTGTGTTATCAACATCGAAATTAGTAAGGTGATTCCATAAATGGATTAGTAAATTTTCTTTTGTTCTTAACTAGCAGTACACCCGTGCGATGCACGAAAATAGTATAGTTTACCTTAAATCAAAATTAGTACAACAATCTATACTATATTAAAAACAAGAAAGTGATAAAAATGGCAATTTGGCGCTCAAAAACGTGAACATCAATGGGCCAAATTTGGAAATTCAAAACAGCGTCGTTTGGTTCCATGTCTTCTATCCTTTCCTAATATTTTCATTTTTTCCATGGGTGTAACTTTATCCCTATATTGAAAAATAAATTATGGCTAAGTCTAATAATGTCTTAAATAATTAAATAAATAAAGTTTTCTTTTAAATGATTGCAACTCTATATAAGGAGAAATGTTAATAAAAAGAAGGTGAAAATATTAAATTGTTAACTTCACATCTCTCTCCCTTCCATACCACCACCCCCATCCACCTATCACAAATTCATCTATCTCCCTAAAATTTGCAAATGCGTCTCTCATCTCACATTTATTACTGAAAAATTATATCCACTTTTTGTAAACAATTTCTTTTAACAAACGACAAATCAACTGCATTCATAATAACATAATAGACGACATTATACAAACGTCAAAAGCTCAACTCAAACATCAATAGAAGTTCTATCTTTTAACTTACAACAAAGATTACTACAATCAATTAAAGGAAAAAAAATATCACCCAATAGACTTTATCTTCTTCATATATGTACATAGTAATATCATTTCAGCCCTAAAATATTACATATCTCTTCCCCACTTAATTAGTTATAAATACATAATTATCTTAATCATTTGAAAAGAAAAATATATTATGTATAAATTTAATAGTGACTTAAATAAATAAATAAGTAAATATTTTTTTATTTCGAATGATTGAAACTCTATATATGTAGAGATATTTAATTTCAACTCTATATATATATGTCACAATTCAGAAAAACATCCTTCCATCAATGTAACAACCAAATAATTAATTTTGTAAGCAAAAAAATAAATATCATTTATTAGTATACGAACAAAAGTAATAATAAATAAATATCATATTTATTTACATTAACTCATCATGAACATAAATATAATATTAATTTCCAATTTAACTTATTAAATTTTGGGAAGAAAAATCATAAGCTTAAAAAAACTAACAATTGCGTTAAATGATTTTTTCCCCAAACAATCCACTCCCTCATCAAACCCAACCCACTTCTTCCTCTCCCTCTTTCAAAATACCAATTCATACTTTCTTTATTTTTTAGAATATTGACATGCACTTTAGTAAAAAAAAATTAAAATGATGTCCACCTTTCCCAATATTTGTCTTTATAAATAATAATTTTTTTAAAACGAATAGTAGAACAATTTTATTTTATATTCTTTATTTTTATTTTATACTCTTTAATTTTATGATTAGTGTAATTATTATTATTACTATAAATATCATTTATAATTAAAAAATATTTATTATTACTATTAATATCATTTATAATTAAAAAAACATCACACTTAATTAATTTTATCTTAAAAGTATATTGAAAATTTAAAAAGGAAAATTTACAAAGTTAATTAGGAAATTTAAATTTAATAAAGCACCGTATAAAGCATCGCCGTATATAGTATATACGGCGGATATCTGTTGGGTTTTATGGGTCCATGCGCAGCGGAATTAAGCATCGAATTAACACAAAACCCAAAGCCCTAAGATCCGTTCTATACAATTAAATTGAATTCCTATGAGATGTCATACTTGGATGGCTCGTTCTATTGACGACCCAAATCCTAAGTTGACGAGTGACGACCTTCGTCGGTCATGTGTTGTCATACTTGGATGGGCTCGTTCTATTGACGACCCAAATCCTAAGTTGACGATTGACGACCTTTGTCGATCACGTTTTGTCATACTTGTATGGCTCGTTCTATTGACGACCCAAATCCTAAGTTGACGAGTGAGGACCTTTGTCGATCACGTTGTCATACTTGGATGGCTCGTTCTATTGACGACCCAAATCCTAAGTTGACGAGTGATGACCTTCGTCGGTCATGTGTTGTCATACTTGGATGGGCTCATTCTATTGACGACCCAAATCCTAAGTTGACGAGTGACGACCTTTGTCGATCACGTTTTGTCATACTTGGATGGGCTCGTTCTGTAATGACGACCCATATCCTAAGTTGACGAGAGTCAACTTCATCGGTCATGTTGTCATACTTAGATGGGCTCGTTTAATGACGACCCTCATCCTAAGTTGACGAGTGACGATCAGGTGTCATGTCATACTTGGATGGGCTCGTTATGTAAAGATGACCTTCATCCTAAGTTGACGAGTGACGACCCTCGTCGATCATTATACTTGATCAAAGTGAATGTAGTTCGTGACGACCTGACCAATGTTGAGTTTCAATCCGAGGTTTCGTGAAGACCTGGCTAATGTCGAGGTTCAATCCGAGGTTTCGTGACGACCTGACCATTGTCGAGGTTCGATCCGAGTATGCGTGTAGGGTGCCCGACTTATGAATGCGAGCGGGGTTGCTCGGCTCCGAGTCGGAGAGCGAATCTTCTACTGAATTGTTGTAGGTCGTTCATTCAGATTAGACTTGGTCAGATTTTTGCCTTGGATAGCTACGTGATTCTCTGGTCTCAAGAGACTATTTTAATTTCAAGGCCACTTTAAATCTTTCTTTATCCTCCAATTTTTAATTTCCAAGTCTATTTTACATGTCTCTTTCAGTAGAACAACACTAAGGGAAAAGCTGACTTCAAAACCTCTCGTAAGAGAGCTGATCGGCGTTGATGAAGCAAATGGAGATCGACGGAACTGGGGCCTTGGCGACCGGAGTTAGACGCCGACGAGGAGATGGTACAGATAGCCAACGACTCGACTTAGAATTTGGGGAGATCGATTTGAGATCGGTGTTGGGTTTTGGGCAGATCTGCTCCGCTTTTGCTTGGTCGGTCGTAGCTTGAAGGTAATGGTCGTCTTATACAAATCTGGTAATATTCCACCAGCCATTTTCAACATCTCAACACTTCAAACCTTTGTATTTATAGGCAATAGCCTCTCAGGAACACTTCCGTTGAATCTCGGCCAATATCTACCAAATTTAATGGATATTCATCTTTCAGGAAATCAGTTAACTGGAAGCTTACCAGATTCTATATCCAATGCTTCTAATCTTGTTCTTATAGACATTAGTTCCAACAAGTTCACAGGAAATATCCCAAAGTCATTAGGAAACTTGTCAAACCTGCAGATTTTAAACCTGGAAAACAACACTTTCAGCGGAGAATCGTCAAATGGAGAGTTGAGTTTCCTTGAATGGAATCGATGAGCCAGAACTTTTCAAGAGGCCGCTTTCTGAATAGTGACCGTTGCTTGAGCTCCGATTTTTCTCGACCCATTAAAGTTTGATCGTCATTTGATTTGTGATGAGGCGAATTGCTCATCCTGCGAGTGTTCGTCCAGCTATAATACTCAGAGGAGAGTCGGTTCTTGGTGTTCCTCGTGAGATGGGTCGTCGTCTAGATTAGTGAGATTGACGATCAAGAACTCGTCAAAAGAAGGTCGGCTTTATGATGTGGTTCGTCGTCGCTTGACATGGGTCTTTCTCTAGTGTTGATGGCCGCGGTCAACGACCATGAGAGGTGAATCTGGGGGCTTTCAACTTTACACTCCAAATCAGAGAGTTTAGAGAGAGAAATTGAGGTGAGAGAGAGAGGAGAGGAGTAGGACCCACGTGAGCTGCTTGGCATTCTTGTTGCGGCCTTTGGCCCACCATTCGAACGACGGTGCCATTTTTGAAAATACCCAGATCACAAAATATATAAAAATGCCTTCTTTCTTTTCTCAAAAAGAAAACTGAAATCTTGTATACAAGGTGTTTATAGAAAGAGCTCAAAGAAAACCCAGTGGCTGCAACGATCCCATTTTTCTTCTTATAATCTTTATCAGAGAAAAGCAAACAATGGGGGTGCAGAGTTCATTGGCAACAATGGTGGGGACTATGAATTTTTAAGTTTCTAGAGAGAGAAAGTTTAGGAGAGAGAGATTGTATCAAAAATTAATTTGAAAAACTCTCTCTCTCTCTCTCTAGAAAAGGATGGTACGGATGAATAAATGCATAGAGAGAAGAATTGGTTCTAAAAAAAATGTTTTGGACCACAATGCCCTTGTTGATGAGGTTATAAAACAGCTGCAGCCTCGTTTCATAGCTAGAACTTTTCGAGTAATTTTTGTTGGGTTCTTCCGCTCTTCAGATCTATATCTGATGGGGGTTTTGCCGTGTCCTACAAAGCGTTAGATCCCATTCCCTCCAACTTAGTCTGGCTCTAATTTGGTACATGAAAACAATATTTTAGCCTTTTTTAATCAGTGGTTTTTTTTAGAAAAAGTTATAGAAAAAAAGATAGAGAAAAACTAAACAAATGAAAGTATATAGAAGAAAAGTCAAAAGAGGGACGGACTACCCTATATTTATTTTTTATTTTTTTTTAAATTTTTTATTGACTAGAAAATAATATTTTAGCCTTTGTTAATCAGTGATTTTTTTAGAAAAAGTTATACAAAAAAAGATAGAAAAAAACTAAACAAATGAAAGTATATAGAAGAAAAGTCAAAAGAGGGACGGACTACCCTCTATTTATTTTTTATTTTTTTAAAATTTTTTTATTCACTAGAAAACAATATTTTAGCCTTTTTTAATCAGTGATTTTTTTAGAAAAAGTTATACAAAAAAAGATAGAAAAAAACTAAACAAATGAAAGTATATAGAAGAAAAGTCAAAAGAGGGACGGACTACCCTATATTTATTTTTTATTTTTTAAAAAATATTTTATTGACTAGAAAAAAATATTTTAGCCTTTTTTAATCAGTGATTTTTTTTAGAAAAAGTTATATAACAAAAGATAGAAAAAAACTAAACAAATGAAAGTATATAGAAGAAAAGTTAAAAGAGGGACGGACTACCCTATATATATTTTTTATTTTTTTAAAATTTTTTTATTGACTAGAAAACAATATTTTAGCCTTTGTTAATCGGTGGTTTTTTTTAGAAAAAGTTATAGAAAAAAAGATAGAAAAAAACTAAACAAATGAAAGTATATAGAAGAAAAGTCAAAAGAGGGACGGACTACCCTATATTTATTTTTTATGTTTTTTTAAAAAATTTTATTGACTAGAAAACAATATTTTAGCCTTTGTTAATCGGTGGTTTTTTTTAGAAAAAGTTATAGAAAAAAAGATAGAAAAAAACTAAACAAATGAAAGTATATAGAAGAAAAGTCAAAAGAGGGACGGACTACCCTATATTTATTTTTTATTTTTATAAAATTTTTTTATTGACTAGAAAACAATATTTTAGCCTTTTTTAATCAGTGATTTTTTTAGAAAAAGTTATACAAAAAAAGATAGAAAAAAACTAAACAAATGAAAGTATATAGAAGAAAAGTCAAAAGAGGGACGGACTACCCTATATTTATTTTTTATTTTTTTAAAAAATTTTTATTGACTAGAAAACAATATTTTAGCCTTTGTTAATCGGTGGTTTTTTTTAGAAAAAGTTATAGAAAAAAGATAGAAAAAAACTAAACAAATGAAAGTATATAGAAGAAAAGTCAAAAGAGGGACGGACTACCCTATATTTAATTTTTATTTTTTTTTAAAATTTTTATTGACTAGAAAATAATATTTTAGCCTTTGTTAATCAGTGGTTTTTTTTAGAAAAAGTTATAGAAAAAAAGATAGAAAAAAACTAAACAAATGAAAGTATATAGAAGAAAAGTCAAATTTAGAGACGGATACTAAATATGTCTCTAAATTTTAGAGACAGATGTTGAATCTGTCACTAAATTAGAGACGGATTCAAAAATCTGTCTCTAAATTAGAGACGGGTTAAAATCTGTCTCTAAAGTTTAGAGACGGATTCTGAATCCGTCTCTAATTTAGAGACGGATTCTGAATCTGTCTCTATTTTAGAGACGGATACAAAACCCGTCTCTAAAATTTAGAGACGGAATCTGAATCCGTCTCTAAATCAGAGACGGAATCAGATTTCGTCTCTAAATTAGAGACGGATTCGGATTCCGTCTCTATATTAGAGACGGATTCAGATTCCGTCTCTGAATTAGAGACGAATTCATATTCCGTCTCTGAATTAGAGACGAAATTTGAATCCGTCTCTAATTTAGAGACGAAATCCGAATCCGTCTCGATTTTGGATTACTGTCTCTAATCTGTCGCCAAATTAGCTACAGATTTCGTCCGTCTCTAAATTTCCGTCTCTAAATCCGGTTTTCCTTGTAGTGAATGGAATGGCTTGGAGGGCTGTCAGGACTGTTAGGGATGGGATCACTGTCAGACATATCTTGACCTTGTCCAGCTAGGATTGGACTCTGAGGGGAGGCTTCAACAGATTCATTCTCAGGAATTGGAGAAATTGGCTTGGAAGGAGCAGAGGCATGGGTTGAAAAAGTTGGGATTGAAACAGATGAATGATCAAGACTTTGCTTGAGGAGATCAGAACAAAATTGGGATTTTAGGAGGTTTAAGGCTGCCCTGACTTCTCCCTTGGTCAACTTTTGCTCAAGAATAGATACAAGGACTGCCTCATTTTACGGGGTTCCATCAAACACAAGTCCCTTGCATGCATTTAGGATTGTTTCTCCCTTTAAGACAAGATTGGGATCAATTTCAACACCAACCTTTTTGATACTTTGAATAACCTCAGTAGTCTTATCAGGATTCCCCCTATCAATTTTAACAGTTGGGGTAGGTTCATTCACAAGCTCAGTCTCAGGTATAGAAGGGATGGTTTGGATATCTACATCCATAGCCGTCACCTTTGGATTCTTGGATGACTCTCTGGTCCACTTCTTTTCTTGATAAACCTAGACACGAGTTCATCTATGGCTATCACTGTCTCCTCTTTACTTAGAACATCATCAAGAAAAATGAGAGCAGCCTTTTCAGTATCAGGGTTCCCATCCAACTCAATAGCATCAATGGCTCTTAAGATTTTGGCTAACTGTTGAGGTTGGGTAGAGGGGATATTTTCATCAGTGTTCCCCCTTAAAGGTTGCTTCTCTGATTGTCCTTTGAGGTTAAGGATAGCTTCTATGGGCGATGATGACCTGAGCTAGGTGTGGATGACTTGTCCACTCTTGGACTGACAGTAGTGGATTTTGGAGAAAGGGGAGGGGTATTTATTTTGATTTTCTTGGCCTTGGGAGCTTTCTTTTCAGGTTTTCTTTTCTTCTTTGGCAAGGATTTAGAAGGAATGGATAAGGAGGATTGTACCTTGGACACAGTGGTATGCACTGGTAGGGATAGGCTGTCGAGAGGTTGTTTGCCTTTGTGCGAGTTTTGGATAAGTCAATGGCTGCTGAAGCTCTTGAGGGTCTATGTTATCATCACCGGCATTATCTTGACCCATGGTGTCAACCCCATGACATCAACAGCACCCCTTTCTTCATTATCCTTATCATGGCTGTCAGAGAAGGTTATTTCACTATCAGCTTCTTGAACATCCTTGTTTTTGCCTTTATTGCCATGAGATACCACAGTCTTTTTCAACAATCCTGTCTTCTTCACATTGGATTGTACACCCCTCTTTATTCTCCTACTTATAGCCAATGCTATCAAGTCCTTCCGATGTTCAATCTTCTTTCTTGTTTCTTCTTGCGGTTTTTCTTGTGTTTCAATAAAACTACTGGTACTTACATCATCTCCACCTCTCATCGAGCTCCTTTCTTTTGTTTCAATGCAAAAGTTACATCATTGAAACACTTTGTCTCCGACAGGCTTCACGGTCTTGACCATTTCTTGTGTAGAGGAGGATTGAGCTTAGGAATTAGGACTTCAAGAATTCCACTGATGAATCGAAGTTGTTCATCTTTCCACCTTGCTTCTTGAATTTTAGAGTAGAGGTTGAGGCTGCAAGTGGAAGTTGTGGAGAAGAACAATGCACCGGTTGTGTCTTTGGTCATTAGGCTCAGCATTTGCTTCCATTCATTTGATCCCATTTGATCAAATGAAGATTGCTTGCCATCAATGGCTTTATTGACCACATCCATAAGAGTTGATTTGAAAATATCAGCTTTGTCCTTAACCATGGCCTTGTCCTGTACACTCTTGAAGTCATGAACATTAACCCCAAAGAATTTCTCATATACAGTCTTCATCTATCTGACCCTCTATCCCATATGTTTTTCACAACATCTGCTTTGTTTGGAATCTCATAGACTTCACTGACCATTTCTTGAGTAATGGTTATCTCCACATTGTCTATGGTGGCAGTTATTGAATTGTTTTCCTTGTTCCTCTTTCCCACAAGGTAAATCTCTCTGCACAGTTCTTCATAAATTGGAGGTCTGGCTCCCATGAAATTAAGCAATTCATTGACCTCAAGAAGTTCTTTGATGAGTATCCCTACTTCAGACTCATAGAAGCTAGGTTTAATGAAGTAACTGTGAGCATCTGGGTAACTTGCTTTTGATGCTGCCATTGATGGTTAAAAGAATTAGAGTTGAAGGAATACGATGGAGGATTAGTGAAGAAAAGAGATGAATTTTAAACAGAGGGTTAATGAAACAGGAGTTTTTGGTGATTACGAAAGGAGAGAGACAAATAATGAGTGGAGAGTGGGTTTTAAAGGGCATTGGGGGTTTCAAAGTTTAGTAACTGTTCATATGAACAGTGATTTTTGCCCTTCCCCACGTTGAGGCATTAACTTCCACAGAGCACAAGAAGAACATTCTCTTTTTCAAGAATTTTGCAGGTGAAGAGATGGCTAAGGAAGTGACAATTGTGAGCAATTAACACGATCAAATCACAAAAAAGTTGCTTTAACCTAGCTGTAAAAAAAACTTTGACAGTTAAGTCTAGTTTGAATGATGATGGGTATGCGAGATAGCTATGGGGAAACTTGCCTATAAAACAATGACAATTTCAGAGGAAACTTATTCAGATTGTTTTATAAACACAAATGGGTAGATTTTCCTCAAAGTTTAATCCCAAAAATATGGCTCAAACAGCAAAACAGTTGGTTTTTGGAAAGAATTGTGAGGATGATTTGAGGGGGGATGAAATGGAGATAGAGAGAGAGTCCTTCAATGTAGTTGAAAGTTCAGAGGGAGTGAGTGACAGAGGTAAGAACAAGAGAGTGAGAGTAGATCAGGACTATGGTGTCAAGGAGGTAGGCTGTCGGAGAGAAAATTGACAGTAGAGAAGGAGAGGGAATAAGGCTTTTTGGAAAGACTATCAAGGTTGATCAGGGGGAGTCCAGTAAGGGAAAAAGTAAGGTAGAGAGGGTTTATACATTGGGGGAATTGGTTAAGCAAGATAGGGCTCAGACAGCTAAGGAGAGGGGCTGAGCGGTCAAGAAGAAGGTTGAGCACGAGAAGGCTGTATACTCACTGTGAGCGGGATTCACTCTCTCCAGGGGTTGGATTGTTGGAGGGGAGAGGAGATAACTTTGCAGGAGTGCATGTCTCTCCTTCTTCAACAATATCATACCTATTCAACCAGGTTATTGGTTGTTTTAGCCCTGCCAGAGTTCCAGCTGTGGAGAGAGAAGAGTCAAGAGCTAGCCAACCACTTGTAGTTGCTTTGGGAATGGATCTTATTACGGAGATTTTAGCTTTGTGACACCAATGGAGGATTTGCTTCAACCTTATGATGCAGTTGAAGAGTGGTGGCCAAGGAGAGCAAGTCCTTCTCTTCAATATTTAGTTACTTCAATTGATCCTTTCTTGGAGAGGCACCCAATATGGTTGCAAAGGTATCATCAGACCTTGCAGTCTACACAAGAGGCAAGGTGTGAAGGAATGAGTCTTTGGAGGAGGATCTGGAGAAACAGTGACATTCCTAAGAATGTCGACGGCTAAGGTGAAGATTTGAAGAGGAGAGCTGGATGCGGAGATTGTTTGGTTTTAAGGAAGTTTTTGGTGAGTGAATGCAGATGAAAGAGAGGGATTTCATGGTTTGTTTTATGTTTTTGTTTATATTTTTGTTTTTCATGACTTTTGCATAGATAGCTATCAGTGGATAGCTATCAGAAATGTTTTTGAGGGAATAGGCATGCGGCTTCATTGTGACAGCATTGCCCTGAATTATGTAAGCCTCCTTTTTATTTATGAAGAACAACTCTTTATTTTGGCATATTTATCATTCCAAGCATAGCTCTTAACATCTCAAATCTCTTTTCATCCATTGCCTTAGTAAGAATATCAGAGACATTATCCTCAGTACAAACTTTTGCAAGGTTGATATTCCCTTTTTCAACATGGTCTCTGATGAAGTGATGTCTTACCTCAATATGCTTTGTTTTTGAGTGTTGGACATGGTTTTCTGTCATGGTAATAGTACTTGAGTTGTCACAGAAGATGGGAATGTTGGATAATTCAATTCCAAAGTCTTGAAGTTGACTTTTAAGATAGAGAATTTGAGAACAACACAAGCCTGCAGCAATATACTCAGCTGTTGAGGTGGCTACTGAGGTTTGCTTTTTGCTTGACCATGAAATAATTCTTGATCCAATAAACTGGCATCCACCACTTGTGGATTTTCTATCTAGATTACATCCAACATAGTCAGAGTCAGTGAATCCAATTAGAGAGAATGGGGATTCAGTGGGATACCACAAGCCAAAATCAGGGGTTCCTTTGAGATATCTCAAAATTCTTTTGACAGCAGAGAGATGAGATTCCTTGGGATTTGCTTGAAATCTAGCACAGACAGACACTAAACATAATGTCAGGTCTTGAAGCTGTTACATAAAGGAGAGATCCAATGTAACTTCTGTAAAGTGTTGGATTTACACTTTGACCATCTGGATCAACATGGAGTTTGGTTGTGGTTGACAAGGGGGTTTTGGCAGGGGAAGCAGTTTGCATGTCAAACTTCTTGATCATATCCCTTGTGTATGTAGCTTGGTTAATGAAGATTCCTTCCTTCATTTGCTTGACTTGAAGACCCAAGAAGAAAGTAAGCTCACCAATCATACTCATTTCAAACTGGTCTTTCATAATATCTCCAAATTCAGTGCACAAGTCCTCATTTAATGAACCAAAAATGATGTCATCAACATAGACTTGGATGAGCAACTGATCATCTCCATATTTCTTGATAAACAAAGTGTTATCAATATGGCCCTTGGTAAATCCTTTGCCAAGGAGATATCTAGATAGAGTATCATACCAAGCTCTTGGTGCTTGTTTAAGCCCATACAATGCTTTGTCCAATTTGTACACATGATCAGGAAACTTTGGGTGCTCAAAACCAGAGGGTTGAGATACAAAAACCTTTTCATTTAAGACTCCATTCAGAAATGCACTCTTGACATCCATTTGAAATACTTTCATCTTCTTGAATGAAGCATAGGCAAGGAATAGCCTAATAGCTTCAAGTCTTGCAACAGGTGCAAAAGTCTCATCATAGTCAATACCTTCTTCTTGTCTGTATCCTTGAGCAACCAGTCTAGCTTTGTTTCTTACTACAACACCTTCTTCATTCATCTTATTTCTAAAAACCCATCTTGTTCCAATGACAGTTTGGTTTCTTGGTTTAGGAATAAGTTGCCACACTTTGTTCCTTTCAAACTGCTCTAATTCTTCTTCCATGGCTTCTATCCAGTCAGCATCTTGGAGTGCTTCATTTATTTTCTTTGGTTCCACTTGGGATATGAATGCACTCATGAGAAAAGGAATGTTGTCTGGAACTGGAGTTTTATCAATTTGAAGGCTGATGTAAAGGTCTTTATTGGGTGGAATGATGTGAGTAATGGTGGATTCATCATTGGTTTTGGGAGGAGAAAGAGGATTATTGGATGGAGATGGAAGATGGCTAGTGGATGGATTACAAGAAGAATTTGGATGGCTGTCAGCTAAGGGTTGGCTGTCAGCTAAGGAAGAAATTTGGGAGATGTCAGTCAAGGGATGACCATTCATTTGAGTATTCTCTTCCTCATCATTTGGATTGGTAGTGGGAGTGATTGCTGTTGACTTGGTTGGCTGGATTGGTTGATGATGGGAGTGGGATTGGTCATGGTCATGCAGCGCACAGGATGGCTGTCAGATGAATTTCTTGGAACCATGTATGGAAGATTTGATGAATCTTGTTCATGATGGAGAACAGTTGAATCAAGAATGGGAGATGATTCAGGGAGATTATCTAGGTTTCCCAAACCTTCATCAAAATCACACAATTCAGTTACACTTTGATCATTGTTTTCATCAAAGTCAACATGAATTGATTCTTCCACAACAAGTCTTCTTTTGTTGTAAACTCTATAAGCTTTGCTTGTGTTAGAGTATCCAAGAAAGATTCCTTCATCACATTTGGAGTCAAATTTGTCCAAATTGTTTTTGCCATTGTTGTGAATGAAGCATCTACTTCCAAAACTATGAAAGTAGGAAATGGTAGGAACTTTGTCATTCCATAATTCATATGGAGTCTTCTTATGGAATTTGTTGATTAGTGTTTTATTTTGAACATACACAGCAGTAGTGACAGCTTCACCCCAAAAATACTTTGGGAGATTGTGTTCTGACAGCATTGTTCTTGCTGCCTCACAGATTGTTCTGTTCTTCCTTTCAGCAACACCATTTTGTTGGGGTGTTCTTGGGGCTGAAAAATTGTGATCAATACCTTTTGAATCACAATACTCTTCTACTCATGTGTTCTCAAATTCTTTTCCATGATCAGATCTGATCTTGACAATGGATGTCCCTTTTTGATTTTGAATTTTATTGAACAGCTTTGTCAGACAGCTAAGGGTGTCACTTTTGGATTCAAGAAGAATGATCCAAGTGAATCTGGTGTAGTCATCAACCACAACTAGGGAGTATCTCTTTCCTCCTAAAGATCTAGTCCTTATGGGCCCAAAGAGATCCATATGAAGTAGTTCAATAGGTCTTGAGGTGTCCAATCTGGTCTTGGGCTTGAATGAAGATCTCTTTTGCTTCCCACATTGGCATGCTTTGCAAAGTTTATCCTTCTTGAATGGGATCTTTGAAAGACCTCTGACTAGATTTGAATTTGCAAGCTTGGAGATGGTTTTATGGTTAAGGTGAGCCAATCTTTTGTGCCAAAGCCATGACATATCAGCTTGACTAAATGACAGAAGGCAGTGAGCATTTGAGGATTCCACTATCTCTAAGTTTAAGCAATAGAGATTTCCTTTTCTTGATCCAGTCAGAATGACTTTATTGCTTTTATCTTTAACAGTACATTTATCCTTGGTGCAAACAACATGAAATCCCTTATCACAGATTTGACTGATGCTGATCAAATTGTGTTTGAGACCCTCTACATAAGACACATTTGTAAAAATGATATCTTTTGTAATAAGATT
Source organism: Adenophora triphylla var. japonica (assembly GCA_022495995.1). Taxonomy (NCBI): domain Eukaryota; kingdom Viridiplantae; phylum Streptophyta; class Magnoliopsida; order Asterales; family Campanulaceae; genus Adenophora; species Adenophora triphylla. The sequence goes on from JAFEMH010000904.1 coordinate 421,732, forward strand.
TCCTGATCCTTTGACCTTAGCTTGGGAATTGTCACCAAAGGTTACATTTGGACCATTTTTAGGGGTATATTGTTGCAACCAGTCTTTATTGAAGGTCATATATCTACTACAACCACTATCTAAATACCAGAGTCCTTTCCTAGGTACCTGCAAAACAGAAAGTAAATTTTATGGTACCCCTTTTTATTCTTTTGGGTCCAAAGGATTAGTTTTTCTTTGGAACCCTAGCTTTGTTCATTGATCCATTTTTGAAGAACTGGTTTAGGGTATGGTAATATGACATGATTTGCATCATGTAAGGTGTAAGGACAGTGGATTGGGATGGATTGAAGAAGTGGTTTGGGTTGTTGTATTGGGGTTGAAACTGAAAGTTATTTGAATAGGATGATCTGGGAGAGTCATTTTGACTTGCATGACTTCTTTCATTTGAGTATTGCCACTGAGGTTTTTGTTGTTTGGTGTATCTATGTTTGTTATAGAATCTTTGTTGCCTTGGAGTTCTTTGTTGATTGGAAGGTTTTGGTTGTCTGTCAGGCCTTGGTTGTCTGTCAAGCCTTGGCTGTCTGTCAAGCCTTGGGCATGCAGTAGGACTTGGCTGACTAGCACATTTTTGCAGTTTGACTTCTTCCTGTATATTGACCCCTTTTTGAACCCAAATATACTTGCTTCCTTGAATTTTACTTGGTCCTTCCTTTGACTGACTAGGACCAATCAAGATTTCCTTTGATTTCCTTTTGGTTTGAACAGGATAGGTTTGAACTTGATAGCTGCCAGAGCTTAGATTTTCTAGAACCATTTTTTCAATGGCCTTTTCACCAGTGGGAGGAGTGTACACCTTTTGTGTATGATCATCAGCACCAATCCCTGTTTTGTCACTGGGACGTCTTTGGGTGTAGGTGAAAAGGGATAATGCTTTGCTTGACATGTTCCATGAATCTATTTTCTTTTTAAGAGCCTCATTTTCTTTTTCAAGAATTGTGAGTCTTTGACAGTTTTCTTGAGTACTGGATGCCTCGGTATCGGATCCATGTTTTGTTTGTCAAGCATGAAGCATTGATCTCTTAGCCCTTGACAGGCTTTCTCAAGCTCAGAATTGGTTTTTGTGAGGGTGTCAATGGTTGAGGTTTGGGAAAGGTTCTCATTGACCAGTGAAGCAAAGCTAGTTTTTTGTTTTTTGGTTTGAATTAAAAGAGTGCAAACTAATTGTTTGAAACCATCAATATTTAAAGAGTTAAAATCATGTACCTCTTTCAGTTCATATACGGCGGCAAGTGCTTCCATTTCTTCCTCATGGTATGATTCTTCCTCATTGTCGATTCTTCCTCATCTTCGGCTATAAGGCATAGCATGGCCTCTTCTCCTTCATTGTCGAATCATCACTTGACACATACTCTTCATCACTTAACTTTGATGAATTCAGCAATCATAACTTGCTCCTTGTTTTTGTCATTTTTATTTTTGGAACAATTGAAGCAGTTGCACACAGGCTGTGAATGATCTCTTTTGAGTAAGTCAATTTCTTAGGCTGCGATTGTCCCTAGTCTTCCTTGGTTCAGACAATCGGATGAGTAATGTCCTTGCTTTCCACAGTTGAAGCAATCAATTGTCTTCTTGTAGCTGTCTTGTTGAGAATTAGATGTGGAAGGGTTGTATTTTTGTCAAAAGATTTCTTTTGAAATTTCATGGCATTTCGATGACCATGGATATGAGACTTGGAATGTCTTCTTGACGGATCTGTTTCTTGACGGAGTTTGGAGCCGATGTTTATCTTTTGAAGGGCATTGTTGACAATGGTCTCAATGTCTTGGTGAGTGATTGGTTTGTGGGACGGTTTCTTGAGCATTAAGGCTAAAGTTTGTGAAATGGTAGGAACTGGTTGAATTTTTATCATACCTTCCAGTTCATAAGCTTCAAGCTTTCCAAAATCTTGTTCAACTGTCATTGTGCTCCATTCGGATCCTTCTACGATAGGTAATGCTACCTTTTCATATTCTTGTGGGAGATTAGAATATATCTTGAGGCGTAGATCTTGTTGCTCAAAGGTTTTTCCATGGTCGACAATAGATCTAACAAGGTTTTCAAACCTTGGTTGAGCAGCACTCACTTTTTCTCCAGGATAGAACTTGAAGTTGTCTAATTGCCTAAGCAAGTTATACAAATTTTGTGTCCTGACACTGGTGTGTTTAGTGAACTTAGTTTGAATGAGAGTCCATGCCGATCCGGCATTTGGTTCCTTAGCAATTTCTTGTGCTAGTGAGTCATTTACACTCTTTTGAAGAATGTTTTTGACTTTTAAGTTTGCACTGATTAATTACTTTTCAGATTCAGACCATGTTTCTGGGGATTTGATCTTACTAGGGCCTCCATCAATACAAATTTGAGTTGGGTAGGACACTTCATTCTCTAGAACATACCAGTTCCATATCTTGTTTGCATCAAGGTATGTTTTTATTTTTGATGCATAGATCTCAAAAGATCCACAAGTCATCAATGTGTGGGATGTCTTTCTCATTATTTCTCCTTGGTTGAGGCATGGTGGGTTTGAAGAGGATCCTTCACAAGTTGTTAGACTTTTGAATGTGAAAACCAGCTACGATACCAATTGAAAGGCCCTTGATTGATATGCGGATGATCGACGGCTATGGTTTTGACTTAGGCATCGGATATTAGTTGAATTGTGCGGCGGAATAATTGAAGCTTGAAATAATGATAGGACAAAGAACACAATAAAATAATGCAAGTGTGTGAATGTGTTTGCAAAAATGTAATAACACGGGGAATTTAAAGTGGTTCGTAGTTCACTCCTCCTACATCCACCCCCACCGTCAATCTTGACAAGTGAGATCAATTTTATTATAATCTTAATCAACAAGAATTACAAATGATTGATAAGGCAAGTTCCTTGAACTTCCTCTTCCTAATTAGTACAATCAACTAGGGATACACTTAAAGTACAGTCTTAAGTGCTTTTACAACTTGAAGTACATCTCAAGATTTTACAAAAACAACTAATACACTCAAGAAACGGTCTTGAGTGTTTACAAATTATTTCTACACCTAAAGTACAGTCTTAGGATTTGGAATTTGTGAATTAACACACTAGGGTTGTTTGTTGTTGAAACAGGGGTTTCAGGCTGAAGGTTTTTGGTTTGGAAAAGTGTTTGAAGGGTAGGGATTGGTGTGTAGGGATTTGTGTGTAGGGGTGTAGGGGAGAGGTTTATGGACCGAAAAAGAGTATTTTTCAAGAGTGTTTTGTGTAGAGGATGAACTCCTCTATTTATACCCTTCAATGTAGCCGTTGGAATATGACTGTTGCAGCTACATTAATGAGCCTTGACTGGTCTTTGCCCCACTTGTCCACTTGCAGGTCTTCATGAGCTGGCATGAGCCGAGAGCTTCCGAGAAGGTCTTCGGTGGTCTTCATTGGTCTTCAATGGTGAACTTGGCGGTTGTGAAGATCCGGGTTCCACCTTGGTTGAGATTGTGGTAGCGAGAGAATGAGACAAGTGATGGCTATCGAGAGGGAATGAAGTCATTTGTCAGATCATACTAAGGCTTAGCTATCAGAGATGTTCTCTAATAAGGACTGAGATGTACTTGATGATCTTGATAGCTAAGAGAGGGAATATGATTCATGTTATTGATTGAATGTAACCAATGTATAAGATAGAATCATAACTGTCAGACTCATAGCTCGAGATAAACCGAAAGATGAATATAACAATTTCCTCTTTTGATATAAACCCCTGTTCTATATATATATTCCTTTATCAAAACCAACTAACTAAGACTTTGATCAAAGTTAGGTCCTAACAGTTTTATTATTATTTTCGGATTTATAATTAGACAAACAATAATTATATGTTTAGAAGTAGATTTAGGCGTTATTTTCATATTTTAGACTTCTATTATGTTACCATACATGTTAGGGTTAATTTCATACGTGTTTAACTTGTTTTATATGTCTTACAAGTCCTGTTAAACTAGGGTGATGTGTAATTCCGAATTTCACTGTTTGATTAATAGAATTTTGATATTGAGTGTGTCTCTTTATTTCCTAAAAGTGATTAAGTTCCATTTGAATGTCAATTTTCTAGTAATCGTTGGATCAATAGGTTATAAGTTATTGAAGACTGTTCTTCCTGTATTGTTGCGACAATCAACGTATTATTGTGTTTATCCCTTGCTTTCGCTGGTTGGTAATTAAAGCCTGAACCTTGACTTGTTTGGTTGAGGTATTTATTTTTCATTTTTCTTTCTATCCTTATATATATATATTTTTTTTTTTAAAGTTTGATCTCGCATGGCCTTTCTTCAAATTTTCAAGTTCAGATCTTGTTGTTAATTGGTCAAAATCGTTCATTTTTCTGCTTTTTCTTCGTTGCTCATTCGAAAGTTATTTTAAATTATTTTGTATTAGCTTAATGGAGTGATTGGTTGGAGGTTGCTACGAAGACTATAAAGTTTAAAGTCCGTCAAGGTTATAAAGGAAGATTTCAAGTATTCAAGATTTATCTCAATGAGAGGATCATTACGAATATTTTTTACGCGATAATCAAGTTTCGAATACAAACAGCTGCAAATTCGAGGAATTTTTTGAAGCTGGGGAGAATTATGGAGACAAGTATAGGGATAAGTTTAAGTCTAATTATAATTATTATTTGTTAGTTTTATTATTATTTTCAGATTTATATTTAGATAAGCAATAACTATAGGTTTAGAAGTAGATTTAGGCTTTATTTTGATGGTTTAGACTTCTACTATGTTACCATATCGTTTAAAGTTAATTATAGACGTGTTTGACTTGTTTTACAAGTCTTACAAGTCTAATAAAAATATGGTAATGTCTAATTCCAAATTTTAGTGTCTGATTAATAGGATTTTGATATTGAGCGTCTTTTGGATGGCAATTTCCTAGTAATCGTTGAATCAATAGGTTATTGAAGATTGTTATTCCGGTATTGTTGCGACAATCAATGTATTAATAGTATTATCTTTTTATTTGCTTCCGCTGCCTACATCACTATCCTACATTTTGGTTCAAAAAAAATTTTTAAAAAAAAATCTACATTTCATGTTGAAATTGATACCCAACTCATAAAACCACCCATTTCAAGTATTGCATAGGTAAGGAGTAGAAAACACAAGAAAATTAAATAGAAAATACAAGAAAATACCTTATTAATTAGCTTTCCGGGAATGTCTTACAATTTTAAGGTTTGTTTCCTCCAAAGCTTGTTGCAAAAGAGAAGGATTGTGTTTGAGTGTGTCATTTTTAGTGTTTGAGAGATAGAATTTTAGAAGAATGTTTGTTACCCATTTAAAGGAGGAGAAGACCTCATTTTATAGGCTTATGGGGGGGGGAGAGAGAGGGAAAAGCAAATCAAGTCACTAGCCATTGCTGGGACTTAATGGGGAGAGGTTACAAAATAAAAAAAGTGAGAGATATTTGAAGGGAAATCAGCCGGATGAAACTCGCGCGAGTCCCCTAAGGGCCTGTGCAAATTCCAGACTCATGGCATTACTTACCCGAGTTTGGATGATAATAGAATGGCAGAAATGACCCAAAAATTAACTCTATTATTCAGTTTAGTCCCAAAACTAAAATAATCGGTCAGAAACTTGACAGAATTAGATATAAATTAACGAAAATCAATAGAAAAGATAAATGATAAAAACACCGTATGAAATCGTTTGTGAGAGATACAAGGTGGAGTGTCTACAGCTCATGGTTTGAAACCAAGTTGAGTGTGCGAGGCTGTTGAGATCTTATGGCACGAGCATAATGCTAACATGTCAGTATGTTCATCATTCCGTTGTGTGCGGGAGAGATGATAAAGTATTTTCACATCCTTGTGCATTTGTAGTGCTAAGTGAGATTCTGGCTTCACAGTGGCCCAATGATACTAAGAAAGTTCTTTCTGAAGGTTTTAAAAATTTTTTATTGACTAGAAAACAATATTTTAGCCTTTTTTAATCAGTGATTTTTTTTAGAAAAAGTTATAGAAAAAAAGATAGAAAAAAACTAAACAAATGAAAGTATATAGAAGAAAAGTCAAAAGAGGGACGGACTGCCCTATATTTATTTTTTATTTTTATAAAAAATTTTTATTGACTAGAAAACAATATTTTAGCCTTTGTTAATCAGTGGTTTTTTTTTAGAAAAAGTTATAGAAAAAAGATAGAAAAAACTAAACAAATGAAAGTATATAGAAGAAAAGTCAAAAGAGGGACGGACTACCCTATATTTATTTTTTATTTTTTAAAAATTTTTTATTGACTAGAAAATAATATTTTAGCCTTTGTTAATCAGTGGTTTTTTTTAGAAAAAGTTATAGAAAAAAGATAGAAAAAAACTAAACAAATGAAAGTATATAGAAGAAAAGTCAAAAGAGGGACGGACTACCCTATATTTATTTTTTATTTTTTTAAAAATTTTTTATTGACTAGAAAATAATATTTTAGCCTTTGTTAATCAGTGGTTTTTTTTAGAAAAAGTTATAGAAAAAAAGATAGAAAAAAACTAAACAAATGAAAGTATATAGAAGAAAAGTCAAAAGAGGGACGGACTACCCTATATTTATTTTTTATTTTTAAATTTTTTTTTATTGACTAGAAAACAATATTTTAGCCTTTGTTAATCAGTGGTTTTTTTTAGAAAAAGTTATACAAAAAAAGATAGAAAAAAACTAAACAAATGAAAGTATATAGAAGAAAAGTCAAAAGAGGGACGGACTACCCTATATATATTTTTTATTTTTTTAAAATTTTTTTATTGACTAGAAAACAATATTTTAGCCTTTGTTAATCAGTGGTTTTTTTAGAAAAAGTTATAGAAAAAAAGATAGAAAAAAACTAAACAAATGAAAGTATATAGAAGAAAAGTCAAAAGAGGGACGGACTACCATATATTAATTTTTTATTTTTTTTAAAATTTTTTATTGACTAGAAAACAATATTTTAGCCTTTGTTAATCAGTGGTTTTTTTAGAAAAAGTTATAGAAAAAAAGATAGAAAAAAACTAAACAAATGAAAGTATATAGAAGAAAAGTCAAAAGAGGGACGGACTACCCTATATTTATTTTTTATTTTTTTAAAAATTTTTTATTGACTAGAAAACAATATTTTAGCCTTTGTTAATCGGTAGTTTTTTTTAGAAAAAGTTATAGAAAAAAAGATAGAAAAAAACTAAACAAATGAAAGTATATAGAAGAAAAGTCAAAAGAGGGACGGACTACCCTATATTTATTTTTTATTTTTTTTAAAATTTTTTATTGACTAGAAAACAATATTTTAGCCTTTGTTAATCGGTGGTTTTTTTTAGAAAAAGTTATAGTAAAAAAGATAGAAAAAAACTAAACAAATGAAAGTATATAGAAGAAAAGTCAAAAGAGGGATGGACTACCCTATATTTATTTTTTATTTTTTAAAAAAATTTTTATTGACTAGAAAACAATATTTTAGCCTTTGTTAATCAGTGGTTTTTTTTAGAAAAAGTTATAGAAAAAAAGATAGAAAAAAACTAAACAAATGAAAGTATATAGAAGAAAAGTCAAATTTAGAGACGGATACTAAATATGTCTCTAAATTTTAGAGACAGATGTTGAATCTGTCACTAAATTAGAGACGGATTCAAAAATCTGTCTCTAAATTAGAGACGGGTTAAAATCTGTCTCTAAAGTTTAGAGACGAATTCTGAATCCGTCTCTAATTTAGAGACGGATTCTGAATTTGTCTCTATTTTAGAGACGGATACAAAACCCATCTCTAAAATTTAGAGACGGAATCTGAATCCGTCTCTAAATCAGAGACGGAATCAGATTTTGTCTCTAAATTAGAGACGGATTCGGATTTCGTCTCTATATTAGAGACGGATTCAGATTCCGTCTCTGAATTAGAGACGAATTCATATTCCGTCTCTGAATTAGAGACGAAATCTGAATCCGTCTCTAATTTAGAGACGAAATCCGAATCCGTCTCTGATTTTTGGTTCTGTCTCTAATCTGTCGCCAAATTAGCTACATATTTCGTCCGTCTCTAAATTTCCGTCTCTAAATCCGGTTTTCCTTGTAGTGAATGGAATGGCTTGGAGGGCTGTCAGGACTGTTAGGGATGGGATCACTGTCAGACATATCTTGACCTTGTCCAGCTAGGATTGGACTCTGAGGGGAGGCTTCAACAGATTCATTCTCAGGAATTGGAGAAATTGGCTTGGAAGGAGCAGAGGCATGGGTTGAAAAAGTTGGGATTGAAACAGATGAATGATCAAGACTTTGCTTGAGGAGATCAGAACAAAATTGGGATTTTAGGAGGTTTAAGGCTGCCCTGACTTCTCCCTTGGTCAACTTTTGCTCAAGAATAGATACAAGGACTGCCTCATTTTTTGGGGTTCCATCAAACACAAGTCCCTTGCATGCATTTAGGATTGTTTCTCCCTTTAAGACAAGATTGGGATCAATTTCAACACCAACCTTTTTGAGACTTTGAATAACCTCAGTAGTCTTATCAGGATTCCCCCTATCAATTTCAACAGTTAGGGTAGGTTCATTCACAAGCTCAGTCTCAGGTATAGAAGGGATGGTTTGGATATCTACATCCATAGCTGTCACCTTTGGATTACTGGATGACTCTCCTGGTCCACTTCTTTTCTTGATAAACCTAGACCTGAGTTCATCTATGGCTATCACTGTCTCCTCTTTACTTAGAACATCATCAAGAAAAATGAGAGCAGCCTTTTCAGTATCAGGGTTCCCATCCAACTCAATAGCATCAATGGCTCTTAAGATTTTGGCTAACTGTTGAGGTTGGGTAGAGGGGATATTTTCATCAGTGTTCCCCCTTAAAGGTTGCTTCTCTGATTGTTCTTTGAGGTTAAGGATAGCTTCTATGGCTGACTGATGACCTGAGCTAGGTGTGGATGACTTGTCCACTCTTGGACTGACAGTAGTGGATTTTGGAGAAAGGGGAGGGGTATTTATTTTGATTTTCTTGGCCTTGGGAGCTTTCTTTTCAGGTTTTCTTTTCTTTGGCAAGGATTTAGAAGGAATGGATAAGGAGGATTGTACCTTGGACCTGGTGGCTGTCTGCCTGGTAGGGATAGCTGTCAGAGGTTGTTTGCCTTTGTGCAGAGTTTTGGATAAGTCAATGGCTGCCTGAAGCTCTTGAGGGTCTATGTTATCATCACCAGCATTATCTTGACCCATGGTGTCAACCCCATGACTGTCAACAGCACCCCTTTCTTCATTATCCTTATCATGGCTGTCAGAGAAGGTTCTTTCACTATCAGCTTCTTGAACATCCTTGTTTTTGCCTTTATTGCCATGAGATACCACAGTCTTTTTCAACAATCCTGTCTTCTTCACATTGGATTGTACACCCCTCTTTATTCTCCTACTTGTAGCCAATGCTATCAAGTCCTTCCAGTGTTCAATCTTCTTTCTTGTTTCTTCTTGCAGTTTTTCTTGTGTTTCAATAAAACTACTGGTACTTACATCATCTCCACCTCTCATCAGAGCTCCTTTCTTTTGTTTCAATGCAAAAGTTCTGTCATTGAAACACTTTGTCTCTGACAGCTTCACAGTCTTCAGCCATTTCTTGTGTAGAGGAGGATTGAGCTTAGGAATTAGGACTTCAAGAATTCCACTGATGAATCTGAAGTTGTTCATCTTTCCACCTTGCTTCTTGAATTTTAGAGTAGAGGTTGAGGCTGCAAGCTGGAAGTTGTGGAGAAGAACAATGCACCAGTTTGTGTCTTTGGTCATTAGGCTCAGCATTTGCTTCCATTCATTTGATCCCATTTGATCAAATGAAGATTGCTTGCCATCAATGGCTTTATTGACCACATCCATAAGAGTTGATTTGAAAATATCAGCTTTGTCCTTAACCATGGCCTTGTCCTGTACACTCTTGAAGTCATGAACATTAACCCCAAAGAATTTCTCATATACAGTCTTCAATCTATCTGACCCTCTATCCCATATGTTTTTCACAGCATCTGCTTTGTTTGGAATCTCATAGACTTCACTGACCATTTCTTGAGTAATGGTTATCTCCACATTGTCTATGGTGGCAGTTATTGAATTGTTTTCCTTGTTCCTCTTTCCCACAAGGTAAATCTCTCTGCACAGTTCTTCATAAATTGGAGGTCTGGCTCCCATGAAATTAAGCAATTCATTGACCTCAAGAAGTTCTTTGATGAGTATCCCTACTTCAGACTCATAGAAGCTAGGTTTAATGAAGTAACTGTGAGCATCTGGGTAACTTGCTTTTGATGCTGCCATTGATGGTTAAAAGAATTAGAGTTGAAGGAATACGATGGAGGATTAGTGAAGAAAAGAGATGAATTTTAAACAGAGGGTTAATGAAACAGGAGTTTTTGGTGATTACGAAAGGAGAGAGACAAATAATGAGTGGAGAGTGGGTTTTAAAGGGCATTGGGGGTTTCAAAGTTTAGTAACTGTTCATATGAACAGTGATTTTTGCCCTTCCCCACGTTGAGGCATTAACTTCCACAGAGCACAAGAAGAACATTCTCTTTTTCAAGAATTTTGCAGGTGAAGAGATGGCTAAGGAAGTGACAATTGTGAGCAATTAACACGATCAAATCACAAAAAAGTTGCTTTAACCTAGCTGTAAAAAAAACTTTGACAGTTAAGTCTAGTTTGAATGATGATGGCTGTCTGAGATAGCTATGGGGAAACTTGCCTATAAAACAATGACAATTTCAGAGGAAACTTATTCAGATTGTTTTATAAACACAAATGGGTAGATTTTCCTCAAAGTTTAATCCCAAAAATATGGCTCAAACAGCAAAACAGTTGGTTTTTGGAAAGAATTGTGAGGATGATTTGAGGGGGGATGAAATGGAGATAGAGAGAGAGTCCTTCAATGTAGTTGAAAGTTCAGAGGGAGTGAGTGACAGAGGTAAGAACAAGAGAGTGAGAGTAGATCAGGACTATGGTGTCAAGGAGGTAGCTGTCAGAGAGAAAATTGACAGTAGAGAGGGAGAGGGAATAAGGCTTTTTGGAAAGACTATCAAGGTTGATCAGGGTGAGTCCAGTAAGGGAAAAAGTAAGGTAGAGAGGGTTTATACATTGGGGGAATTGGTTAAGCAAGATAGGGCTCAGACAGCTAAGGAGAGGGGCTTAGCTGTCAAGAAGAAGGTTGAGCCTGAGAAGCTGTATACTCCTGTGAGCAGGGATTCACTCTCTCCAGGGGTTGGATTGTTGGAGGGGAGAGGAGATAACTTTGCAGGAGTGCATGTCTCTCCTTCTTCAACAATATCATACCTATTCAACCAGGTTATTGGTTGTTTTAGCCCTGCCAGAGTTCCAGCTGTGGAGAGAGAAGAGTCAAGAGCTAGCCAACCACTTGTAGTTGCTGGGAATGGATCTTATTCTGGAGATTTTAGCTTTGTGACACCAATGGAGGGTTTGCTTCAACCTTATGATGCAGTTGAAGAGTGGTGGCCAAGGAGAGCAAGTCCTTCTCTTCAATATTTAGTTACTTCAATTGATCCTTTCCTGGAGAGGCACCCAGTATGGTTGCAAAGGTATCATCAGACCTTGCAGTCTACACAAGAGGCAAGGTGTGAAGGAATGAGTGCTGGAGGAGGATCTGGAGAAACAGTGACATTCCCTAAGAATGTCTGACAGCTAAGGTGAAGATTTGAAGAGGAGAGCTGGATCTGGAGATTGTTTGGTTTTAAGGAAGTTTTTGGTGAGTGAATGCAGATGAAAGAGAGGGATTTCATGGTTTGTTTTATGTTTTTGTTTATGTTTTTGTTTTTCATGACTTTTGCATAGATAGCTATCAGTGGATAGCTATCAGAAATGCTTTTGAGGGAATAGGCTGTGCGGCTTCATTGTGACAAAGATTGCCCTGAATTATGTAAGCCTCCTTTTTATTTATGAAGAACAACTCTTTATTTTGGCATATTTATCATTCCAAGCATAGCTCTTAACATCTCAAATCTCTTTTCATCCATTGCCTTAGTAAGAATATCAGAGACATTATCCTCAGTACAAACTTGTGCAAGGTTGATATTCCCTTTTTCAACATGGTCTACGATGAAGTGATGTCTTACCTCAATATGCTTTGTTTTTGAGTGTTGGACAGGGTTTTCTGTCATGGTAATAGTACTTGAGTTGTCACAGAAGATGGGAATGTTGGATAATTCAATTCCAAAGTCTTGAAGTTGACTTTTAAGATAGAGAATTTGAGAACAACACAAGCCTGCGGCAATATACTCGGCCTCAAATTTGTTGAGGTGGCTGCTGAGGTTTGCTTTTTGCTTGACCATGAAATAATTCTTGATCCAATAAACCTGGCATCCACCACTTGTGGATTTTCTATCTAGATTATATCCAGCATAGTCAGAGTCAGTGAATCCAATTAGAGAGAATGGGGATTCGGTGGGATACCACAAGCCAAAATCGGGGTTCCTTTGAGATATCTCAAAATTCTTTTGGCAATGAGAGAGATGAGATTCCTTGGGATTTGCTTGAAATCTAGCACAGAGACAGACACTAAACATAATGTCAGGTCTTGAAGCTGTTACATAAAGGAGAGATCCAATGTAACTTCTGTAAAGTGTTGGATTTACACTTTGACCATCTGGATCAGCATGGAGTTTGGTTGTGGTTGACAAGGGGGTTTTGGCAGGGGAAGCAGTTTGCATGTCAAACTTCTTGATCATATCCCTTGTGTATGTAGCTTGGTTAATGAAGATTCCTTCCTTCATTTGCTTGACTTGAAGACCCAAGAAGAAAGTAAGCTCACCAATCATACTCATTTCAAACTGGTCTTTCATAATATCTCCAAATTCAGTGCACAAGTCCTCATTTAATGAACCAAAAATGATGTCATCAACATAGACTTGGATGAGCAACTGATCATCTCCATATTTCTTGATAAACAAAGTGTTATCAATATGGCCCTTGGTAAATCCTTTGCCAAGGAGATATCTAGATAGAGTATCATACCAAGCTCTTGGTGCTTGTTTAAGCCCATACAATGCTTTGTCCAATTTGTACACATGATCAGGAAACTTTGGGTGCTCAAAACCAGGGTTGAGATACAAAAACCTTTTCATTTAAGACTCCATTCAGAAATGCACTCTTGACATCCATTTGAAATACTTTCATCTTCTTGAATGAAGCATAGGCAAGGAATAGCCTAATAGCTTCAAGTCTTGCAACAGGTGCAAAAGTCTCATCATAGTCAATACCTTCTTCTTGTCTGTATCCTTGAGCAACCAGTCTAGCTTTGTTTCTTACTACAACACCTTCTTCATTCATCTTATTTCTAAAAACCCATCTTGTTCCAATGACAGTTTGGTTTCTTGGTTTAGGAACAAGTTGCCACACTTTGTTCCTTTCAAACTGCTCTAATTCTTCTTCCATGGCTTCTATCCAGTCAGCATCTTGGAGTGCTTCATTTATTTTCTTTGGTTCCACTTGGGATATGAATGCACTCATGAGAAAAGGAATGTTGTCTGGAACTGGAGTTTTATCAATTTGAAGGCTGATGTAAAGGTCTTTATTGGGTGGAATGATGTGAGTAATGGTGGATTCATCATTGGTTTTGGGAGGAGAAAGAGGATTATTGGATGGAGATGGAAGATGGCTAGTGGATGGATTACAAGAAGAATTTGGATGGCTGTCAGCTAAGGGTTGGCTGTCAGCTAAGGAAGAAATTTGGGAGATGTCAGTCAAGGGATGACCATTCATTTGAGTATTCTCTTCCTCATCATTTGGATTGGTAGTGGGAGTGATTGCTGTTGACTTGGTTGGCTGGATTGGTTGATGATGGGAGTGGGATTGGTCATGGCTGTCTGGCACAGGATGGCTGTCAGATGAATTTCTTGGAACCATGTATGGAAGATTTGATGAATCTTGTTCATGATGGAGAACAGTTGAATCAAGAATGGGAGATGATTCAGGGAGATTATCTAGGTTTCCCAAACCTTCATCAAAATCACACAATTCAGTTACACTTTGATCATTGTTTTCATCAAAGTCAACATGAATTGATTCTTCCACAACAAGTCTTCTTTTGTTGTAAACTCTATAAGCTTTGCTTGTGTTAGAGTATCCAAGAAAGATTCCTTCATCACATTTGGAGTCAAATTTGTCCAAATTGTTTTTGCCATTGTTGTGAATGAAGCATCTACTTCCAAAACTGTGAAAGTAGGAAATGGTAGGAACTTTGTCATTCCATAATTCATATGGAGTCTTCTTATGGAATTTGTTGATTAGTGTTTTATTTTGAACATACATTGCAGTAGTGACAGCTTCACCCCAAAAATACTTTGGGAGATTGTGTTCTGACAGCATTGTTCTTGCTGCCTCACAGATTGTTCTGTTCTTCCTTTCAGCAACACCATTTTGTTGGGGTGTTCTTGGGGCTGAAAAATTGTGATCAATACCTTTTGAATCACAATACTCTTCTACTCATGTGTTCTCAAATTCTTTTCCATGATCAGATCTGATCTTGACAATGGATGTCCCGTTTTGATTTTGAATTTTATTGAACAGCTCTGTCAGACAGCTAAGGGTGTCACTTTTGGATTCAAGAAGAATGATCCAAGTGAATCTGGTGTAGTCATCAACCACAACTAGGGAGTATCTCTTTCCTCCTAAAGATCTAGTCCTTATGGGCCCAAAGAGATCCATATGAAGTAGTTCAATAGGTCTTGAGGTGTCCAATCTGGTCTTGGGCTTGAAGTAGTTCAATAGCACAGAGACAGACACTAAACATAATGTCAGGTCTTGAAGCTGTTACATAAAGGAGAGATCCAATGTAACTTCTGTAAAGTGTTGGATTTACACTTTGACCATCTGGATCAGCATGGAGTTTGGTTGTGGTTGACAAGGGGGTTTTGGCAGGGGAAGCAGTTTGCATGTCAAACTTCTTGATCATATCCCTTGTGTATGTAGCTTGGTTAATGAAGATTCCTTCATTTGCTTGACTTGAAGACCCAAGAAGAAAGTAAGCTCACCAATCATACTCATTTCAAACTGGTCTTTCATAATATCTCCAAATTCAGTGCACAAGTCCTCATTTAATGAACCAAAAATGATGTCATCAACATAGACTTGGATGAGCAACTGATCATCTCCATATTTCTTGATAAACAAAGTGTTATCAATATGGCCCTTGGTAAATCCTTTGCCAAGGAGATATCTAGATAGAGTATCATACAAAGCTCTTGGTGCTTGTTTAAGCCCATACAATGCTTTGTCCAATTTGTACACATGATCAGGAAACTTTGGGTGCTCAAAACCAGGGGGTTGAGATACAAAAACCTTTTCATTTAAGACTCCATTCAGAAATGCACTCTTGACATCCATTTGAAATACTTTCATCTTCTTGAATGAAGCATAGGCAAGGAATAGCCTAATAGCTTCAAGTCTTGCAACAGGTGCAAAAGTCTCATCATAGTCAATACCTTCTTCTTGTCTGTATCCTTGAGCAACCAGTCTAGCTTTGTTTCTTACTACAACACCTTCTTCATTCATCTTATTTCTAAAAACCCATCTTGTTCCAATGACAGTTTGGTTTCTTGGTTTAGGAACAAGTTGCCACACTTTGTTCCTTTCAAAGCTGCTCTAATTCTTCTTCCATGGCTTCTATCCAGTCGGCATCTTGGAGTGCTTCATTTATTTTCTTTGGTTCCACTTGGGATATGAATGCACTCATGAGAAAAGGAATGTTGTGCAGGCTGGAGTTTTATCAATTTGAAGGCTGATGTAAAGGTCTTTATTGGGTGGAATGATGTGAGTAATGGTGGATTCATCATTGGTTTTGGGAGGAGAAAGAGGATTATTGGATGGAGATGGAAGATGGCTAGTGGATGGATTACAAGAAGAATTTGGATGGCTGTCAGCTAAGGGTTGGCTGTCAGCTAAGGAAGAAATTTGGGAGATGTCAGTCAAGGGATGACCATTCATTTGAGTATTCTCTTCCTCATCATTTGGATTGGTAGTGGGAGTGATTGCTGTTGACTTGGTTGGCTAGATTGGTTGATGATTGGAGTGGGATTGGTCATGGCTGTCTGGCACAGGATGGCTGTCATTGGTAGTGGGAGTGAGCGAGATCTATTTAGTTAAGGAACTCTGGAGTCTGGCTCCACTTGAGACAGCTCTGTTTCAAACCCTTATGATTTAGGGAGTTTCGGGTTCCGGATTTAACACAGTGGTTTTATACCTCTGACGAACCCGGGTGGAATTTCAACAAGGGATTCCCTAACTGATTCTTCTACTATACTAGTATTTCTTCTTTTCTTTCAAAACCCGGACTAAAAGCGGGATTGCCTTCTATTCATTGCTTGAGAAAGTTCTCTCTTCTTCAGCTCCCGATATCCTTGCTCTTGTTCTTCCTTGAGACACGAGAGATTAGATACTTGGCATACGAGCGGCCCGGTTTCGATTAACAGAGTGGGATTATAGCAGCTTTCCTTTGACTAGGCCCTTGAAAGAGCCGGCCCAGGAGGTCGATGGTCTGCATTGGATTGAAGAATTTCCCCTCTTTCTATTGAATAAAGGCTAGATCAGATCTTCATAGGTCTTTCAGAGAGGGAAGTAAGCGGCAGTGCTCTCGCATCGGTTTGAAGCGGCTGTAAGAGCGGTACGGACTAGTTGTATGTACCGGTTAGCTGTCACTCGTATGTAAGCACACTTGTAAACCTACTAGTCAATCTGTACTCTACTTATCTCACCCTAGCTCTAACTGTTCTATTAAAGCATATCGAATACAAACCCTAGTAGTTGCTTGTCAATTCAAAGCTAGCTATTCGGAAAGTTAGCCATATGCAGGCTCCCTTTCCTGCTGTGATTATCTTTTCTTTTTTTTTTAACAAGTCACTCCTCACTCGCCGGGTGGCTCACAGCCTTCACACGTTTAACAATTCATCTCAATCGGCGATGCCTCACAGCAACTACTATTTTGAGATGACTGTAGCACGTATAGTTCTGTCACAGCCTGTGAATACCTGTCAATACCCGTAAAAGCCACTTGCTTTACAAATAAGGGAGATTTTGGCACATTGAATAGGCTATTGATCTCGGATTGGACTAACTCGACTTCTTCTTTCATACCCTGGCAAACCTGTCCTAGGCAGTCTTTCTCCATAGCTGGCACCTAGTAGAGATCCTAGTCTCTACGACTTCTTTCTACGACTTCTTTCCTGCCTTTCACGTGCATTGACTGGAATTGTCTGTTTCGGTATTAACTCTTGTAAACGGTTGCAAACGCTCATCTGTCCACGAATACGCTTCCCTTCTTTTATTCAAGATGGCTTTTAGGGCGAATACCTTGTAACCGAATTTCATTTTTTTCTTGAAAGATATGCGGTCGAGCTGTCTTGTAAAGGTCTCTAGAGTCTTCGGTCGAATTGGTCTTCTTTCCTGCATCTGATGAGTTCATCGCGCAATTTGAGTTTAAGCATCGAGCTTCTGAAAGCTATCTTCTGTAGGGATCTCCGATCGCCTTGTATAACTATCGATCAATGGCTTTCGCGCTAGGAGATCATCAGCTTATGGCAGGAAGGATGGATGAGCTCCCTATTGATATAAAAGGGGATGGAGGTGAAGTCTGAGCCTCGGATGAGGGGGAATAAAGACACTGGGAAAGGAATCATGGTAGTACGCCCCAAGATTGGAATGAGGAAAAAGAATAGAAAGATAAATGGATGGGGAATCCCCCTATGTGCTGAGAATAAGAGGAGCCAACAAACTGAAAGATACCCGTGGGAAAGCATGGGAGCCCCAAGCCTATGTAATAGTATCAACCCTTAGAAGATAGTTTAGCATCACCCAGTCTGGAGGAAATACTGGTGAATCAGGCAACCTTGAATTCATAACTTGCATAATGAGTTGCATCGCCCGTGATCGAATGCCCCTTTCCCACGCCACCAATCGACGAATGCTGAGGAAGGAGTGAATCAATTGATGCAACCAACCACAATACACCACCCGAGCAACTACCCAACACCCAAAAAGCGGAATAATGCCAGGAAGTGACCAAGTTGATAAAGGGCAATGTGGTATGACTGGAACAGGAATATGTGTTGTGTGCAGTGCCATCCGGCGGGAGTTGCTATCCATATAGTTCCAAGGAATCTTGTCTCAGGCCCTACCGCTCATTGTGCTACAGTCCCTACTAGAGCAAAGGAAAAGGTGTAGTGTGCAATCAGCCTCGCTGCTTGTAGAGGACCTTCAGTGATCGCGCAATCACACTGTCATAATCTTCTTCTTATCTTATTGTTGAAATCTCATCTTATTGTTGAAATCTCATAAGTAGTAAATCTTCAGAAGGTCCAGTCTGCTCATAGCTTGTCAATTCTTGGTGTAATATCTGCCTCTTCCTCTCACATCCAATGGCATAATAGTTGCTTCCAATGGCATAATAGTTGCTTGTCAATTCAAAGCTTGTCAATTCTTGGTGTAATATCTGCTTGTATTACTCTTCTGCTTGTATTACTCTTCCGATCACATCCAATGGCATAATAGTTGCTTGTCCATTCTTGGTGTAATTTCTGCTTTCTAGGAATCTGAGACTTTCTCTACTTCTATCAACAAATAAAGTTACTGTTAGGTTCTTAGTAGCACTCGGCAACCTTTTTTCTTTTACTTCACATAGCTTTTCGTCTCCTTGATAGTGGAAGTTCTCCAAAAGTATGAAAAATTTGGAGGACTTTGTACCATCCATTCCGGTGTGGTTGGATTACATTCAATGCCCAAGGACTTGGAGCGCATCTTTTGTTCTTTCCACTGC
The DNA here is from genome assembly GCA_022495995.1 of Adenophora triphylla var. japonica. Taxonomy (NCBI): domain Eukaryota; kingdom Viridiplantae; phylum Streptophyta; class Magnoliopsida; order Asterales; family Campanulaceae; genus Adenophora; species Adenophora triphylla. The sequence continues at coordinate 440,509 of JAFEMH010000904.1, forward strand.
TTGAAGTGATTGTTACGACCACGAAGAAACGACAAATCCCAACTACAGATATAGAAGAGCCTGCACTGCTAAGGGCATTCCATCCAGCGTAAGCATCTGGATAATCTGGAATGCGACGTGGCATACCCGAAAGGCCTAAGAAATGCATTGGAAAGAAGGACGGATTCACCCCGAAAAAGTGATCCAAAAATGGATTTGACCTAAAGTTTCAGGATATGTTCGACCAAAGATTTTACCTACCCAATAGTGAAATCCCGCAAATAAAGCAAAACGGCTCCCATAGAAAGTACATAATGGAAATGTGCAACCACATAATAAGTATCATGTAGAGCAATGTCCGGCCCAAATTTGCCGGAACTATTCCGGTGAGTCCGCCTATGGTGAACAAAAAGATGGACCCTACAGCAAATAACATGGGTGTTTTGTATTGTATCGAACCCCCACATGGTAGCGATCCAACTAAAGATTTTGATTCCGGTGGGGACGGCTATGATCATGGTAGGCTGCGGTGAAGTAGGCACGGGTATCAACGTCTAAGCCCACAGTAAACATATGATGAGCCCAAACAAGAGATCCAAGAACACCTATACCGATCATGGCATAAACCATGCCCGGATAGCCGAAGACCGGTTTTCCCGAAAAAGTAGAAACGATATGACTTATGATACCGGATCCGGGCGGAATGGGAATATACACCTCTGGATGACCGAAGAACCGAAAGAGATCTTTGGTATAATATGGGGTCTCCCCCTCCAGCGGGATCGAAAAGGTTGTATTAAAGTTTCGATCGGTTAATAACATGGTAATTGCCCCGCCGATGCTGGAAGTGATAATAAAAGTGGGAATCTTTGTCTTGGAACGGACCACACAAATAGGGGTGATCTATGCATAGTCATTCCAGGTCCACGCATGTTGGAGATAGTTGTTATAAAATTGATAGAACCTAAAATGGATGAAATACCGGATAGATGAAGACTAGAAATTCTTTGAATCAAGCTGCTCCTCGAATGGTGGTAATACCACTTAAGGGCGGATAGACCGTCCACCCGCACCGCTACCCACTTCTACTAAGGCTGGGCTTAATAGGAGCAAGCGAGAAGGTGGCAACAACCAGAATGAAATATTATTTAATCTTGGAAATGCCATGTCGGCGCACCTATCGAATCGGAACAGACCAATTACCAGATCCACCTATCATCGCCGGCATAACCATAAAAAAGATCATTAAAAAAGCGTGAGTTGTTATTAAAACATTATAAAGTTGATGATTCCCACCAAGAATTTGATCGCCGGGTCGTGCTAATTCCATACGAATTAGTACTGAGAAGCATGTGCCCATCACTCCAGCAATGGCACCAAAGATGAAATAAAGAGTGCCTATATCCTTGTGGTTAGTGGAGAAGAGCCATCGGGTCGTCAAATTGAGATTCTTTCCCTTTATTCCTTATCAGAAAGGGGCCCCTAGGGAGCGGGGTATTTTTCCAGGTTGAGGGAAAACCTTATCGAGGCGCACCGCGCTTCGATAATAGTAAATCAAACCGCCGTATGGCCTTTAGTACCCGGACATGCGGGGTACTTTCCTTCCTCGAATGCTTGGCTACTATTGGACCTTGCTTCGTTGATCTACTACCTGCTCCATAACTTTTGACTTTAGAAGAACAGGGATTGTTGTCTTGTCTATCTACGATATTCATAGAACCGATCTTAATAAAGCAATACATAAGAATAGGAATTGAGGTCTTGGCGGTATGGAACCTACCGATCCAGAGTGAAGGATTGTCATCCTATAGTCGAGTTGGATTCTTTTTGTTTAGAGTCGAGTGATGAAGCTTACGATTCTGCCCTTAGTGAGAAGGAAGTCGCTCTATAGCCCTAAAGGATCAGGTCAAGTTCGTTCAGCTTGAGGGATAGATTACGCGGCTGAACTGCCAGATTCAACTCCATCAAATATCGTAGTTTATCCTTAAGAGCAAGAGCTTCCTTGTGTGAAACTTAGATGTTGAAGCACGCACCCTTTATCCTTGGTTAAATTGAGCACAGATGGTAGCAGTATTGGCAACCGCTGCCCCGGTGGGGCGGGGAAGAGATGACTCTGGTGCTTTATGGCTTCTCCTCCTTTTTGGGAGTGAAATCTAGCATGCAAGCGAAGTTGAGGCTCTTCCGAAAGCAATTTCTGGCTCAGTTCTAATCCCTTTTTCCAAGCTCAAGTTGAAATGGACTCCAAGGCATTATTTGATATGGTCACTGGTAGGATCCATGGCAATCTTTGGTATATGGTGAAAAAGATTATGAACATTCTTTGTGGTTCCTCGTTTTCCTTCTCTCATTGCTTCGGGGAGTGCAATTCTTGTGGCCGACAGTCTTGCTACTTTGGCTAGCTCTTCTCATAATTCTACTCATTTCCATTGTATTCAAGACTTGCCCCCTCTCACTAGGGTAAAGGTTCTTTTAGATAGATTGGGTACTAGTTATGTTAGAATTGTTAAACAATAGAAAGTCATTGGTTGGTCCACTTTGAATCTTGGTCAGGAAAGAATCCAACTCCGCTTTCCGAGAAGGGTGACCCTAAAAACTTAAATTAGCCATCCCCAATCCAATGTAAAGGATCTTTTTAGGCTAATGGGGATAGTTCTCTCGTATGAGATGAGGACTTGGATGCGGCAAGCTATGAGAACAAGGCCTTGAATCCCTTTTAACGGGATACCTTAACGATGGAGGAAGATTCTGTTCAACCATAATGGCAACTCGCTTTCTTATAGGTCTTTCTGAACATTGGTAATGGATAGCGGCGTGGCATGAGGAAGAAGGATATAAGGAAGAGATTGAAAGCTATAGCTCGATGGCAAGGTTCTTACTTCGCATTGAGATCATCCCTTCCTAGCAAATATAGCCAGAGACAACTAAGACAACCTCCTCCCCTTGCCTTCAACCAATCAAAGAGATGGGGCGAGATTGGCTATCTACAAAGGGAGTGGAGCAAGACCTTATAGTCATTAAGTATATGGAATGGGAGCTGGATTTTTCAAGCTAGGGGAATCCGTGCGGGTCCCTTGGACCATGGGCCACAGCTACTTGGGTTTAGACCGCTGAACATCATTTGGACGGGCAGAGGCTATATGGGCTTAGGCCTTTTGATGGCTGTCATTTTCTGGGCTATTTGGATGGGCTCGGATCCTTTGCATGATTTCATGTGCCTTTGACGGGCTTTTCATTTGGACAGATCCAGCGGGCCTTCTTGCATGGACTTGGGCTTGCTTTGATGCTTGTTGTGCTTTGGCCCTTCTGTGGGCTTTCATCGAGGTTCTGAAAGACAGGCCTGAGTCGCAAAGTAGTGTGTTTTAATGTCTTTGTCTTTCTTTAGTGTAGATCTACGAATTCTTATGTTTAATTAAGTTCTATGTCTTTTGTTAACTTAATATGTTGTGTTGTTAGTTAACTTTGTTAACTTTCTAATGTTGTGTTTAGTTGTGTGGCTGGTCCATGTGTGTGTAAGCTTCCTATTGGATGTACTCCTCTTTATAAAAACTTGCTTGTAGTGCTGGAATGAAGAAGAAGAAGAATCTGCTCTGTTCTAGTTCATTCTCTTTCCCTGTTTTGTGCAGAAAAATGGAAGATTTTCATTTTTTGTGAAATCTGGTTTTTTTCTTGTAAATTTCTCAAATATACAAGCGGAAACTACAGCCAACAGGGTAGAAGTTGTGTGTTTACAGTAACTCTCCTCTAATAGCATAGCAGAAAGCTTCCATGCCTCGTTATCCTATGCCAAAACGGTGTCGTTAAAGCGAAGTAACGAGAAGTGCAATAACAAGATACCCGAGACTAACGATTTCCAGTAGCACAATTAGCCGTAGAATATAACTCTGATCGTAGAGCACTGAACGCTACGCTTGCTCGAACATCCAACTCAAAACCTGCCCGAGGGACTCAAGAGCTATATGCCCGGACAAGCGGACTTCCTTAGGGAGTCGAACCTAGCTATCTTGCCCATCTCGCTTCGTGCATGGTTGGTTAATTCGGGCTTCCTTAAGAAGCAAGCCATTGACCGATCTATGTGTTCTTTAATGGGGGACAGCTAAATCACATTGCTGATCCATTCTTAGAGATCGTGGACATAGGATTTCTTTCAACTGAGAACTGTAAGCTCCTACTAAGAGCATTTGAACAAGGCTGTCATGGAATAAGAGGCAGTGGCAGCTGATGACTGTTGGTCACGACTACCCTACCGCATCGTATTCAAGTCAAAGGCCAATAGCCGATAGCTGATGTCATCTCTCTTATTCACGTTCATCATAAAAAGAGTCGGAACTCAATCTGAGTGGTTCCCGGACGAAAAGTAGCATCAGCGGATGAAAGAGTGGACGAGCTCCCTTTCAATTACATCGAACCTTGTTGGCCGATAACTCGAGGGTATCCGCTCATGGATGGTAGTTTACTGATTGGAGTCAGTTTCAGCCTTTCTAGTAGTTGGAGTTTGTGGAACAAGTTGTAGAGATCCCATCGTTTCTAGTACTTGTGGAGAATCCACACCAGTAAGAAATAGCTTTAGTTGTTGGTGGAAGTGACCTAGACATATTTCTATTTTTAGGTCCTTGCCCTTTTCTTCCGCTAGGTAAGTTGGGAAGTCCTTAATAAGGCAGGGGAAGCCGAGTCCCTTATATTCGACAAGCCTCGATCTGCGCTTTCGCTTTAAAGAAAGAATCACTGAAGACAGATTCTTTTTTTCGGTTGAGTAAGGGCGAATTGCTCCTCTTCTTTAGCTTCTTCTGTAATAACGATAGTTAATAGCTCTAACGGTTGCTTTTGAAGATAGTAATTCTATTGGGTTCATCTACGACCAACCTCAAGCGGAAGTAGTTCGGAGCGTCTCTTTCTGTGCTGTTATGATTCCATGATCTTCTCTGAGGTAGACCTGCTTATCTACTCCAACAGTTTGCCTTCAGCTCATCTTGGATACTCCAATCCTTGGTCAAACAAAACACTTTAAGAGAGTCCTATCAACACGAGCTATTGTCCTTTGATGCTGGATGCGCTGGTGTAGATTTATTTTCTTTAATTGTAATAGAATAAGATAAGTAGTGCTAAAGTCGATGCGCTAAATGAGAGTTCGAGGTGGGATGAATAAAGGCGCTCGAATTGATTCGTGCATCTGCTTCTATTTTCGTAGTGAATCATAGCGACTCGTTCCGTGTCAATAAGGTATGAGGAAGGCAAGTGAAAGAGCATGTGAAAGCAGAACTAGTACCGCAACCAAGCGGCCGCGGAGGGATTTCCCATTATATAATAAAGGAAGGCACCCGCGGATCACCTTGCCGAAGCCCACGTGATGGTTGAAAGGGCCTTTTTCCCATAATGAAGTGCTCTTTTTTGGTCCGATCGGATGGACCCGGAGAAGGAAGGACGAGAGCATATCAATTAATCTCAATGAATCTAGTTTTTGATAAGGAATGGCTAACTCAAAAGAAGACTTTGATTCTGGCTCGAATGGGGTAGAGTCCCCCAATGAAGGGCAATGCCGCTTGGAAAGCTGTACCCGAAAGCCACCTATTCGAAATCTACTTGATGAAGCCATCGAGGGCAAGAACGACTCAAGAAAGGCATGTATTGAAAGTATGGTCGATCTTTCCAGGCTCGGCCTTTCGATTCAAATTGTCGTATAAGGGCACTAAGCCCCTCTTTGAATAGAGAAGGCAACCAATGTGCTTCTAGTTTAGCCCAATTGAAGTTTGAGGCTTCGCGGACAACAAGACAGCGGGGAAGTTTGGAGTGAATCGGAATAAGCGAGGATGAAGAGAGAAGGTCATGAAAGAAAGCAATACTCGGGGCATGGCATTAGATTAGGGAAATGCTTTTTTGAACGAATCCTAAGAAGAAGCTGCAATTGGAATGCTTTCAATGGCCGAAGGAGGAGACACCCCTAGACCTCCAATATAGAAATACCTTGCTAAAGCAAGAAGAAATCATTATTGTGATGACCCAACTTTTACAGGAGCAAGGAATTGCGCTAGAGAGCGAAGAAGATATTCGATCGGGTGTGGACATTTATTTAATGGAAACGATGGGTCACGAACCGAAATACATAAGCGAGAAAACTGAATAGAATGAAAAATTCTCTTTACGTCGGTCGGCCAAATAGCCCATTTTCTCTCTATACTTCAAGAGATTGAAGACTTAAAAGGCCCCCACGTTAGTAGTTCAAACGATTTCTAATTGTCTTTACCTTCTTTTCTTTTTTTTTTTTTTTTTTTTTCTTTTTTCTTTTCAAAGAAGGGGATCAACACATTTCACCGCTCCCCCCTTGATGCACTTCACAGAGGCGCCTAGCTATGCTAGGGAGGACAATGTCATTCCCTCTAACCACTGGTGGGGGAATCGAACCCATGACCTCCAGGTTGGAAGCCATGAACTCTAACCATCAGGCTAAGACCCCGCGTGCTTACCTTCTTTTCTATGTCTATGTACGTGGGAAACCGCATCTAACGGAAGCTATTGCATTGTTTGCCCGCCTTTCTGATCTCATTCATATTCCGATCTCATTCATATTCCGAAAAAGAAGGTCTCAGTGCAGGTCCCACTTGTATATCGTATTTGGCCGAAGAAGTCATCGTCCCTACCGTCGTAAAATAAGAGCACCTGGCTCTGCCCATTCATAAGGACTCAATCATTCCATTCCTAATAGGTGGAGCAAACCGCTCCGTGAGTGTGCCGGGAACAGAGACCTTCGAGATAGCATTATTGGACCGGGAATCTCAAAGGAAATCAAAGTCAAGTCTAAGCGCATATGGCACGAAAAGGAAATCCGATTTCGGTAAGACTTGATCAGAATCGTAGTTCAGATTCAAGTCGGTTCAGTGAGGGCGACCGCGAAAGTCACCGAATGACTCCGTCTTTTCCTTCAGTTTGTCCCAGATTGAAAATCTAAAAGTCGTGGGAGGACCTTGCAGATGTCCGGGACGGACACGACTTCTTCTAACGCTAGAAGACCACTGGAAGACACCCGGGACCAGAGCATGTCGTGAAAGAAGCACACTGGGCGGGCGTGCTTCGACCGTGTCTCCGGGGCACAGTTGAATGTAGATATCATGAACGCGAGGTGCAGGATACCAGGCCGAGAAAGCCGGGCAACCACTCCCCTATGTGCCAATCGCGAGTGCATCCAGGGCCCCGGCGCCCAGCTCAGCTGGAGAGGCCTAGCCTGATCTGAGAAGTTCGTCTTCGGTTCGGATAGACTGAATTCAAGAAGGCCTAAGCCCCTTGAATCAATAAGAAAAGAAGTGCTAAGTTTCAGATCAGTGAATAAACCGAAACGAAAGAAGAGACCTTTCTCGCTCGGCGCCTAAAGCGCACTATGCTCCGCTTCAACAAATGAGAGTTTTCGGTGGAACCGGTGAACCACGCGAGCTGGTTAGATGCGTGGGACAGAGGGCTCGTAGTACTGCTAGCGCAGCTATGCAGTGGAAGGGAAGGAGCCTAAATCGCATGCCTCTGGTGGCTTCTTTCTTTTTCAAAGAAAAAGAAAGAAGTACAAGGAGATTAGACTCTCGGATGATACTAAGCAGCTACCGACCCTTCCGACGCGCCCTTGACCTATCTAAAGTGGGGTCTAGTTTAAGCTGTCAAAGAAATGGCCTGGAAAGAAGAACCACTAGTAGGGATATGGATGGAGTCTCGCTCAGTAAAGAGAGTTGTAGATTCGTAGAACAGGAGAAGAGCCTTGACTTTCTATTATATTAGTCAAGCACGCTAGCTGCAATCTTTCTAAAGCAAGAAGGGAAGTGAGAAAGTGGACTTTGAGAAAGAAAGGCCTTCTATTTAGATTCTAATCTTAGTAAAGGCGCGCTATCGCTTTAGTTTGATTGCTCGTTAGCTAGGCTTCAATAAGGACGTTTGGGCTTGACTAAGAAGATAGAAAGGGTTTTTTCATCAGGGTGCGAAGGTTTGGAACCCTATCCAAAGGGCCTTTCCTTTCAAATGACAACTACCTCTTCCTGCTTGCGAGGGCCTTGCACGAAAGCAAACCGCCCCCCGCCCGAAGTTGCTTTGCAGGTAGGCCCACGGGGGGGCATTGTCCCTCAGTTCTTACCAACCTCCGGTGTGTAATCGCGCTTCAACTCGGTCGAATAAGAATCTGCAATTACCTCTGCTATAAATTTGATATTCCTTCATTCAGGGCGCTCGGCCGGTGCTCCTTTTTCAAATCAAACTAGAACCACTATGAACATTAGGGAAGATAAGGGAAGACCACCTGAGCGAACTGACCGAAGGGACTTGACTTATCCGAACCGAACGATAGCGGTTTAAAGCTAAGCCTATCACGAGCAGCGTCACTGCTGGATCGGCGGGGAGGAGCATCTCAAAGTATGGGGCAAAGGATCAAAGGCTTTGACTTTGTCCCCGGGATCTACCACAGGTTGGGTTTGAGAGCCGTGTGATGGGTGACTATCCAGCACGGTTCGGAGAGCACTTTGAGTCTGCGCTGGTGAATGGAAGAGCCCCCGCAAGAAAGAAGCGGCTTTTCCCACAGCACAGAGTCCGCATTGACTCTATTTATTATTATGGTAAATCAGTGTATCAAGATGTCAATCTTAGATCTTATTTCGGTTCGATACGTCCACCTACGAGACTCACCTTTGGCTTTCGTCTCGGTAGGTGTATTATTCTACATTTTCCCAAAAGAACATTCATTCATTTCTTTCTTCCCCATCGACAAAGACGACGGAAACGACGCGCAAAATCCAGACCCGGAAAGGAGAAGGGCTGGTGGTGGCCATTTGGTAAAGTCGGGCCGATCAGGTGTCTTCATTCAAGCGACGTTACAGAAGAAGAACGAAACGAAGTGAGAGGCCGGGGGGCAGGGAAAAGAGTCGAGTCGATCAGGCTCTCAGACCGGGAGAAGCAAAACGAAAGAAGGATTTGGCCGAAAAAGAAGCAAGGGTATGGATACCATGACCGATCACCATCGAGAAAGAAGAATCTTTCTAAATTACTTCGGCCAGCGGGGCCTTCAAGCACCCGAAATACGCCAGGCGTGTAAATGACATAGCCTTCCTGAGACTGATAAAAATGACGACTCCTTCAGAAAAACTAAGTTATTCAAGTTCTTTTTCTCAAAGAAGTCCCCCTCCGACAGCCGCCCGACGAGTCATAAACTTAGAAGGACCCTCCCCGCAGTGCGCCCTTCCTTGAATTATGCAGTGCGCCCTTCCTTGAATTATTCGGTCATGCAATACTTATTGAATACAAAGAACCAAATTCATTTCGACCCCCTCGCAGTTCTAAATCATTTCGTGGCACCGGGCGTGGTTGAACCATCTACTATGGGGGGAGTTAATGCACAGGGAAGACGCTTAGATAAGAGAATACGTTTCGCTTTTTTTGCGACCAGCGAGAAAAAGTCTTTGACCGAAGACAAAAAGAGGTTGACGTTTACTCACTTCATTCGCCAAGCGAATCATCTTCGCTTCGCGGGAACAAAAAAAACAACCATCTCGCTCTTTCCTTTCTTCGGTGCTACCTTTTTCTTTCCAAGGGATGGGTTTGGGGTGTATAAGAACCTTTTTTTTGAGGATGCCCGGGAACAAGTCCTACGTCAATTAAGGAAAAACTGGAATCTCATAACTAAGGATAAGGTAAAGAGAAGATTGATAGAGAAATTCATAGACCTAGGTGGTATAGGAGAATTTATAAAGGGAATAGAGATGATGATGGAGATCATACTGAGAAAGAGAAGAATTCCGTACGGGTACAACTTTTATTTGAACGAAGTTAAAAAATTTCGATCCTTGTTGTCTAATAGAACAAAGACTAATACCTTAATTAACTCGGTCAAGATCAAATCTGTTTATCAAAGCGCTTCTCCGATTGCTCAAGATATCTCTTTTCAACCGAGGAACAAAACAAGATCATTTCGTTCCATTTTTAGTCAAATAGTGAAGGATATTCCATTAGTAATGAAAAAAGGGGTGGAGGGGATCCGTATATCTTGTTCAGGTCGATCAGAAGGTGCAGAAATCGCTAGAACTGAATGCGGAAAGTATGGAAAAACATCTGGTAATGTATTTCACCAGAAAATCGATTATGCTCCCGCGCAAGTCTCTACTCGTTACGGAATCTCAGGTGTCAAAGTTTGGATTTCATATAGTCAAAAAAAAAGGGATGTGCTATATCCGAAACATACGAAATATAATAAATATCGTAAAGGCAGATGTAGTAGGGCTTGCAAACCGGACGGTACACAACTTGGTTTTGGAAGATATGGCACTCAAAGTTGTAGAGCTGGTCGTCTTTCATATCGAGCCATTGAAGCAGCACGTCGAGCTATAGTCGGACACTTCCATCGTGCTATGAGCGGACAATTCCGAAGAAATGGAAAGATATGGGTAAGAGTTCTCGCAGATCTCCCTATTACCGGGAAACCCACAGAAGTCAGAATGGGAAGAGGAAAAGGAAATCCTACGGGTTGGATTGCTCGTGTGTCCACGGGACAAATCCCATTTGAAATGGATGGTGTGACTTTGTCAAATGCTCGGCAAGCCGCTACATTAGCGGCGCATAAACCATGTTCGTCAACCAAGTTTCTTCAGTGGTCGTAACCTAATTAGTTAGTGTGGAAAAAGCGGGCCGGGATTCAAAAGACGAAACTAATTTTTCGATATGGACTGCTAGCGGACTAGAAGAGCCAGCCAAGGCTATTAAGCTTCTAAGCGATAACTGGAAGCCCCTGCTGCAGTTCTTTCTCTTCTTTCTTTTTTTTTGTATGACCGATAGAAATGGAAACTTTTTCTTATATGCCCCATACCCACCCGGTAGATCCTAACACGAATTTTGTACACAATGAGGATCACAATCATTGATACAGTTTGGATACCAAGCTATCAACTCAATTCTATAAAAAACTTTCGATGTAGTGATGAAATTGTGATACACAATCAATCCTATTTGTTTTGTTCATTACTAAATCGAATCCTATCAAATCTTTATATTTATATTTATCCTTTGAATTACTCATATATATCCTATGAATTTCATTTCGCACCGGAAACTATTCTAGGAGAAGTTCGAATCCGTTCCGTTCGGATATTGATCGGTCTTGGTTTGACATGGTTTACGCGTTACTGGTTCCCGGAAGAGTTAATATCTCCATTAGCTAAACCCTTTCTTATTCTTACCCTGCCTTTGGACTCGTATTTTGTTCGTACACAATCAACGGAGGCCTCCCCGACATATCTTGCAACGTCTCCAATAGCATGCTCTTACTTCGTCTTTCCCTTAATAAGTCATCAAATTTGGTGCTTTTTGATCCCCAGTTGCTATGGGGAACAAAGGACGAAATACAATCGATTCCTCCATTTAAGTGGTTCTCGCTTCTCCCCTGTTCCTGTTCCTAACTCCTCCCGGGCGGTTCCCAATGTTTGGCACTTTCCCTACTTCATGGGTGCAACATCAACAAATTCGCTCATGATCAAGTTACATAAAGGAGAGATCCAATGTAACTTCGTAAAGTGTTGGATTTACACTTTGACCATCCGGATCAAGCATGGAGTTTGGTTGTGGTTGACAAGGGGTTTTGGCAGGGGAAGCAGTTTGCATGTCAAACTTCTTGATCATATCCCTTGTGTATGTAGCTTGGTTACTGAAGATTCCTTCCTTCATTTGCTTGACTTGCAGACCCAAGAAGAAAGTAAGCTCACCAATCATACTCATTTCAAACCTGGTCTTTCATAATATCTCCAAATTCGGTGCCTGAAGTCCTCATTTAATGAACCAAAAATGATGTCATCAACATAGACTTGGATGAGCAAGCGATCATCTCCATATTTCTTGATAAACAAAGTGTTATCAATATGGCCCTTGGTAAATCCTTTGCCAAGGAGATATCTAGATAGAGTATCATACAAAGCTCTTGGTGCTTGTTTAAGCCCATACAATGCTTTGTCCAATTTGTACACATGATCAGGAAACTTTGGGTGCTCAAAACCAGGGGGTTGAGATACAAAAACCTTTTCATTTAAGACTCCATTCAGAAATGCACTCTTGACATCCATTTGAAATACTTTCATCTTCTTGAATGAAGCATAGGCAAGGAATAGCCTAATAGCTTCAAGTCTTGCAACAGTGCTGCAAAAGTCTCATCATAGTCAATACCTTCTTCTTGTCTGTATCCTTGAGCAACCAGTCTAGCTTTGTTTCTTACTACAACACCTTCTTCATTCATCTTATTTCTAAAAACCCATCTTGTTCCAATGACAGTTTGGTTTCTTGGTTTAGGAACAAGTTGCCACACTTTGTTCCTTTTTCAAACCTGCTCTAATTCTTCTTCCATGGCTTCTATCCAAAAGATTCTTGGAGTGCTTCATTTATTTTCTTTGGTTCCACTTGGGATATGAATGCACTCATGAGAAAAGGAATGTTGTCTGGAACTGGGGTTTTATCAATTTGAAGGCTGATGTAAAGGTCTTTATTGGGTGGAATGATGTGAGTAATGGTGGATTCATCATTGGTTTTGGGAGGAGAAAGAGGGTTATTGGATGGAGATGGAAGATGGCTAGTGGATAGATTACAAGAAGAATTTGGATGGTGTCGCCTAAGGGTTGGTCGTCGCCTAAGGAAGAAATTTGGGAGATGTCAGTCAAGGGATGACCATTCATTTGAGTATTCTCTTCCTCATCATTTGGATTGGTAGTGGGAGTGATTGCTGTTGACTTGGTTGGCTAGATTGGTTGATGATGGGAGTGGGATTGGTCATGGCTGTCTGGCACAGGATGGCTGTCATTGGTAGTGGGAGTGAGCGAGATCTATTTAGTTAAGGAACTCTGGAGTCTGGCTCCACTTGAGACAGCTCTGTTTCAAACCCTTATGATTTAGGGAGTTTCGGGTTCCGGATTTAACACAGTGGTTTTATACCTCTGACGAACCCGGGTGGAATTTCAACAAGGGATTCCCTAACTGATTCTTCTACTATACTAGTATTTCTTCTTTTCTTTCAAAACCCGGACTAAAAGCGGGATTGCCTTCTATTCATTGCTTGAGAAAGTTCTCTCTTCTTCAGCTCCCGATATCCTTGCTACTGTTCTTCCTTGAGACACAGAGATTAGATACTTGGCATACGAGCAGCCCGGTTTCGATTAACAGAGTGGGATTATAGCAGCTTTCCTTTGACTAGGCCCTTGAAAGAGCCGGCCCAGGAGGTCGATGGTCTGCATTGGATTGAAGAATTTCCCCTCTTTCTATTGAATAAAGGCTAGATCAGATCTTCATAGGTCTTTCAGAGAGGGAAGTAAGCGGCAGTGCTCTCGCATCGGTTTGAAGCGGCTGTAAGAGCGGTACGGACTAGTTGTATGTACCGGTTAGCTGTCACTCGTATGTAAGCACACTTGTAAACCTACTAGTCAATCTGTACTCTACTTATCTCACCCTAGCTCTAACTGTTCTATTAAAGCATATCGAATACAAACCCTAGTAGTTGCTTGTCAATTCAAAGCTAGCTATTCGGAAAGTTAGCCATATGCAGGCTCCCTTTCCTGCTGTGATTATCTTTTCTTTTTTTTTAACAAGTCACTCCTCACTCGCCGGGTGGCTCACAGCCTTCACACGTTTAACAATTCATCTCAATCGGCGATGCCTCACAGCAACTACTATTTTGAGATGACTGTAGCACGTATAGTTCTGCCACATCTGTGAATACTGTCACAATACCCGTAAAAGCCACTTGCTTTACAAATAAGGGAGATTTTGGCACATTGAATAGGCTATTGATCTCGGATTGGACTAACTCGACTTCTTCTTTCATACCCTGGCAAACCTGTCCTAGGCAGTCTTTCTCCATAGCTGGCACCTAGTAGAGATCCTAGTCTCTACGACTTCTTTCTACGACTTCTTTCCTGCCTTTCACGTGCATTGACTGGAATTGTCTGTTTCGGTATTAACTCTTGTAAACGGTTGCAAACGCTCATCTGTCCACGAATACGCTTCCCTTCTTTTATTCAAGATGGCTTTTAGGGCGAATACCTTGTAACCGAATTTCATTTTTTTCTTGAAAGATATGCGGTCGAGCTGTCTTGTAAAGGTCTCTAGAGTCTTCGGTCGAATTGGTCTTCTTTCCTGCATCTGATGAGTTCATCGCGCAATTTGAGTTTAAGCATCGAGCTTCTGAAAGCTATCTTCTGTAGGGATCTCCGATCGCCTTGTATAACTATCGATCAATGGCTTTCGCGCTAGGAGATCATCAGCTTATGGCAGGAAGGATGGATGAGCTCCCTATTGATATAAAAGGGGATGGAGGTGAAGTCTGAGCCTCGGATGAGGGGGGAATATAGACACTGGGAAAGGAATCATGGTAGTACGCCCCAAGATTGGAATGAGGAAAAAGAATAGAAAGATAAATGGATGGGGAATCCCCCTATGTGCTGAGAATAAGAGGAGCCAACAAACTGAAAGATACCCGTGGGAAAGCATGGGAGCCCCAAGCCTATGTAATAGTATCAACCCTTAGAAGATAGTTTAGCATCACCCAGTCTGGAGGAAATACTGGTGAATCAGGCAACCTTGAATTCATAACTTGCATAATGAGTTGCATCGCCCGTGATCGAATGCCCCTTTCCCACGCCACCAATCGACGAATGCTGAGGAAGGAGTGAATCAATTGATGCAACCAACCACAATACACCACCCGAGCAACTACCCAACACCCAAAAGCGGAATAATGCCAGGAAGTGACCAAGTTGATAAAGGGCAATGTGGTATGACTGGAACAGGAATATGTGTTGTGTGCAGTGCCATCCGGCGGGAGTTGCTATCCATATAGTTCCAAGGAATCTTGTCTCAGGCCCTACCGCTCATTGTGCTACAGTCCCTACTAGAGCAAAGGAAAAGGTGTAGTGTGCAATCAGCCTCGCTGCTTGTAGAGGACCTTCAGTGATCGCGCAATCACACTGTCATAATCTTCTTCTTATCTTATTGTTGAAATCTCATCTTATTGTTGAAATCTCATAAGTAGTAAATCTTCAGAAGGTCCAGTCTGCTCATAGCTTGTCAATTCTTGGTGTAATATCTGCCTCTTCCTCTCACATCCAATGGCATAATAGTTGCTTCCAATGGCATAATAGTTGCTTGTCAATTCAAAGCTTGTCAATTCTTGGTGTAATATCTGCTTGTATTACTCTTCTGCTTGTATTACTCTTCCGATCACATCCAATGGCATAATAGTTGCTTGTCCATTCTTGGTGTAATTTCTGCTTTCTAGGAATCTGAGACTTTCTCTACTTCTATCAACAAATAAAGTTCTGTTAGGTTCTTAGTAGCACTCGGCAACCTTTTTTTCTTTTACTTCACATAGCTTTTCGTCTCCTTGATAGCTGGAAGTTCTCCAAAAGTATGAAAAGCTGGAGGACTTTGTACCATCCATTCCGGTGTGGTTGGATTCTGTTCAACAGCCCAAGGACTTGGAGCGCATCTTTTGTTCTTTCCACTGCTTGAAGTGATTGTTACGACCACGAAGAAACGACAAATCCCAACTACAGATATATAAGAGCCTGCACTGCTAAGGGCATTCCATCCAGCGTAAGCATCTGGATAATCTGGAATGCGACGTGGCATACCCGAAAGGCCTAAGAAATGCATTGGAAAGAAGGTCAGATTCACCCCGAAAAAAGTGATCCAAAAATGGATTTGACCTAAAGTTTCAGGATATGTTCGACCAAAGATTTTACCTACCCAATAGTGAAATCCTGCAAATAAAGCAAAAACGGCTCCCATAGAAAGTACATAATGGAAATGTGCAACCACATAATAAGTATCATGTAGAGCAATGTCCAGCCCAGAATTTGCCGGAACTATTCCAGGAGTCCGCCTATGGTGAACAAAAAGATGGACCCTACAAGAAATAACATGGGTGTTTTGTATTGTATTGAACCCCCCCCCCACATGGTAGCGATCCAACTAAAGATTTTGATTCCAATGGGGACAACTATGATCATGGTAGCTGTGGTGAAGTAGGCACGGGTATCAACGTCTAAGCCCACAGTAAACGTATGATGAGCCCTAACAAGAGATCCAAGAACACCTATACTGATCATGGCATAAACCATGCCCAGATAGCCGAAGACTGGTTTTCCCGAAAAAGTAGAAACGATATGACTTATGATACCAGATCCAGGCGGAGATGGGAATATACACCTCTGGATGACCGAAGAACCGAAAGAGATGCTTTGGGTATAATATGGGGTCTCCCCCTCCAGCGGGATCAGAAAAGGTTGTATTAAAGTTTCAATCGGTTAATAACATGGTAATTGCCCCTGCCAGTACCGGAAGTGATAATAAAAGTGGGAATGCTGTCACTGGAACGGACCACACAAATAGGGGTGATCTATGCATAGTCATTCCAGGTCCACGCATGTTGGAGATAGTTGTTATAAAATTGATAGAACCTAAAATGGATGAAATACCAGATAGATGAAGACTAGAAATTGCTGAATCAACTGCTCCTCCAGAATGGCTGGTAATACCACTTAAGGGCGGATAGACCATCCACCCAGTACCGCTACCCACTTCTACTAAGGCTGGGCTTAATAGGAGCAAGAGAGAAGGTGGCAACAACCAGAATGAAATATTATTTAATCTTGGAAATGCCATGTCAGGCGCACCTATCAGAATCGGAACAGACCAATTACCAGATCCACCTATCATCGCCGGCATAACCATAAAAAAGATCATTAAAAAAGCGTGAGCTGTTATTAAAACATTATAAAGTTGATGATTCCCACCAAGAATTTGATCGCCGGGTCGTGCTAATTCCATACGAATTAGTACTGAGAAGCATGTGCCCATCACTCCAGCAATGGCACCAAAGATGAAATAAAGAGTGCCTATATCCTTGTGGTTAGTGGAGAAGAGCCATCGGGTCGTCAAATTGAGATTCTTTCCCTTTATTCCTTATCAGAAAGGGGCCCCTAGGGAGCGGGGCATTTTTCCAGGTTGAGGGAAAACCTTATCGAGGCGCACCGCGCTTCGATAATAGTAAATCAAACCGCCGTATGGCCTTTAGTACCCGGACATGCGGGGCACTTTCCTTCCTCGAATGCTTGGCTACTATTGGACCTTGCTTCGTTGATCTCCTACCTGCTCCATCACTTTTGAAACAAGGATTGTTGTCTTGTCTATCTACGATATTCATAGAACCGATCTTAATAAAGCAATACATAAGAATAGGAATTGAGGTCTTGGCGGTATGGAACCTACCGATCCAGAGTGAAGGATTGTCATCCTATAGTCGAGTTGGATTCTTTTTGTTTAGAGTCGAGTGATGAAGCTTACGATTCTGCCCTTAGTGAGAAGGAAGTCGCTCTATAGCCCTAAAGGATCAGGTCAAGTTCGTTCAGCTTGAGGGATAGATTACGCGGCTGAACTGCCAGATTCAACTCCATCAAATATCGTAGTTTATCCTTAAGAGCAAGAGCTTCCTTGTGTGAAACTTAGATGTTGAAGCACGCACCCTTTATCCTTGGTTAAATTGAGCACAGATGGTAGCAGTATTGGCAACCGCTGCCCCAGTGGGGCAGGGGGAAGAGATGACTCGTGCTTTATGGCTTCTCCTCCTTTTGGGAGTGAAATCTAGCATGCAAGCGAAGTTGAGGCTCTTCTGAAAGCAATTTCCTGGCTCAGTTCTAATCCCTTTTTCCAAGCTCAAGTTGAAATGGACTCCAAGGCATTATTTGATATGGTCACCGGTAGGATCCATGGCAATGCTGGTATATGGTGAAAAAGATTATGAACATTGCTTTGTGGTTCCTCGCTTTCCTTCTCTCATTGCTTCAGAGTGCAATTCTGTGGCCGACAGCCTTGCTACTTTGGCTAGCTCTTCTCATAATTCTACTCATTTCCATTGTATTCAAGACTTGCCCCCTCTCACTAGGGTAAAGGTTCTTTTAGATAGATTGGGTACTAGTTATGTTAGAATTGTTAAACAATAGAAAGTCATTGGTTGGTCCCTTTGAATCTTGGTCCGGAAAGAATCCAACTCCGCTTTCCGAGAAGGGTGACCCTAAAAACTTAAATTAGCCATCCCCAATCCAATGTAAAGGATCTTTTTAGGCTAATGGGGATAGTTCTCTCGTATGAGATGAGGACTTGGATGCAGCAAGCTATGAGAACAAGGCCTTGAATCCCTTTTAACGGATACCTTAACGATGGAGGAAGATTCTGCTCAACCATAATGGCAACTCGGCTTTCTTATAGGTCTTTCCTGAACATTGGTAATGGATAGCAGCGTGGCATGAGGAAGAAGGATATAAGGAAGAGATTGAAAGCTATAGCTCGATGGCAAGGTTCTTACTTCTGCATTGAGATCATCCCTTCCTAGCAAATATAGCCAGAGACAACTAAGACAACCTCCTCCCCTTGCCTTCAACCAATCAAAGAGATGGGGCGAGATTGGCTATCTACAAAGGGAGTGGAGCAAGACCTTATAGTCATTAAGTACATGGAACGGGAGCTGGATTTTTCAAGCTAGGGGAATCCGTGCGGGTCCCTTGGACCATGGGCCACAGCTACTTGGGTTTAGACCGCTGAACATCATTTGGACGGGCAGAGGCTATATGGGCTTAGGCCTTTTGATGGCTGTCATTTTCTGGGCTATTTGGATGGGCTCGGATCCTTTGCATGATTTCATGTGCCTTTGACGGGCTTTTCATTTGGACAGATCCAGCGGGCCTTCTTGCATGGACTTGGGCTTGCTTTGATGCTTGTTGTGCTTTGGCCCTTCTGTGGGCTTTCATCGAGGTTCTGAAAGACAGGCCTGAGTCGCAAAGTAGTGTGTTTTAATGTCTTTGTCTTTTTTTAGTGTAGATCTACGAATTCTTATGTTTAATTAAGTTCTATGTCTTTTGTTAACTTAATATGTTGTGTTGTTAGTTAACTTTGTTAACTTTCTAATGTTGTGTTTAGTTGTGTGGCTGGTCCATGTGTGTGTAAGCTTCCTATTGGATGTACTCCTCTTTATAAAAACTTGCTTGTAGTGCTGGAATGAAGAAGAAGAAGAATCTGCTCTGTTCTAGTTCATTCTCTTTCCCTGTTTTGTGAAGAAAAATGGAAGATTTTCATTTTTTGTGAAATCTGGTTTTTTTCTTGTAAATTTCTCAAATATACAAGCGGAAACTACAGCCAACAGGGTAGAAGTTGTGTGTTTACAGTAACTCTCCTCTAATAGCATAGCAGAAAGCTTCCATGCCTCGTTATCCTATGCCAAAACGGTGTCGTTAAAGCGAAGTAACGAGAAGTGCAATAACAAGATACCCGAGACTAACGATTTCCAGTAGCACAATTAGCCGTAGAATATAACTCTGATCGTAGAGCACTGAACGCTACGCTTGCTCGAACATCCAACTCAAAACCTGCCCGAGGGACTCAAGAGCTATATGCCCGGACAAGCGGACTTCCTTAGGGAGTCGAACCTAGCTATCTTGCCCATCTCGCTTCGTGCATGGTTGGTTAATTCGGGCTTCCTTAAGAAGCAAGCCATTGACCGATCTATGTGTTCTTTAATGGGGGACAGCTAAATCACATTGCTGATCCATTCTTAGAGATCGTGGACATAGGATTTCTTTCAACTGAGAACTGTAAGCTCCTACTAAGAGCATTTGAACAAGGCTGTCATGGAATAAGAGGCAGTGGCAGCTGATGACTGTTGGTCACGACTACCCTACCGCATCGTATTCAAGTCAAAGGCCAATAGCCGATAGCTGATGTCATCTCTCTTATTCACGTTCATCATAAAAAGAGTCGGAACTCAATCTGAGTGGTTCCCGGACGAAAAGTAGCATCAGCGGATGAAAGAGTGGATGAGCTCCCTTTCAATTACATCGAACCTTGTTGGCCGATAACTCGAGGGTATCCGCTCATGGATGGTAGTTTACTGATTGGAGTCAGTTTCAGCCTTTCTAGTAGTTGGAGTTTGTGGAACAAGTTGTAGAGATCCCATCGTTTCTAGTACTTGTGGAGAATCCACACCAGTAAGAAATAGCTTTAGTTGTTGGTGGAAGTGACCTAGACATATTTCTATTTTTAGGTCCTTGCCCTTTTCTTCCGCTAGGTAAGTTGGGAAGTCCTTAATAAGGCAGGGGAAGCCGAGTCCCTTATATTCGACAAGCCTCGATCTGCGCTTTCGCTTTAAAGAAAGAATCACTGAAGACAGATTCTTTTTTTCGGTTGAGTAAGGGCGAATTGCTCCTCTTCTTTAGCTTCTTCTGTAATAACGATAGTTAATAGCTCTAACGGTTGCTTTTGAAGATAGTAATTCTATTGGGTTCATCTACGACCAACCTCAAGCGGAAGTAGTTCGGAGCGTCTCTTTCCGTGCCGTTATGATTCCATGATCTTCTCGAGGTAGACACCTTATCTACTCCAACAGTTCGCCTTCAGCTCATCTTGGATACTCCAATCCTTGGTCAAACAAAACACTTTAAGAGAGTCCTATCAACACGAGCTATTGTCCTTTGATGCTGGATGCGCTGGTGTAGATTTATTTTCTTTAATTGTAATAGAATAAGATAAGTAGTGCTAAAGTCGATGCGCTAAATGAGAGTTCGAGGTGGGATGAATAAAGGCGCTCGAATTGATTCGTGCATCTGCTTCTATTTTCGTAGTGAATCATAGCGACTCGTTCCGTGTCAATAAGGTATGAGGAAGGCAAGTGAAAGAGCATGTGAAAGCAGAACTAGTACCGCAACCAAGCGGCCGCGGAGGGATTTCCCATTATATAATAAAGGAAGGCACCCGCGGATCACCTTGCCGAAGCCCACGTGATGGTTGAAAGGGCCTTTTTCCCATAATGAAGTGCTCTTTTTTGGTCCGATCGGATGGACCCGGAGAAGGAAGGACGAGAGCATATCAATTAATCTCAATGAATCTAGTTTTTGATAAGGAATGGCTAACTCAAAAGAAGACTTTGATTCTGGCTCAGAATGGGGTAGAGTCCCCCAATGAAGGGCAATGCCGCTTGGAAAGCTGTACCCGAAAGCCACCTATTCGAAATCTACTTGATGAAGCCATCGAGGGCAAGAACGACTCAAGAAAGGCATGTATTGAAAGTATGGTCAGATCTTTCCAGGCTCAGCCTTTCGATTCAAATTGTCGTATAAGGGCACTAAGCCCCCTCTTTGAATAGAGAAGGCAACCAATGTGCTTCTAGTTTAGCCCAGTTGAAGTTTGAGGCTTCGCGGACAACAAGACAGCGGGGAAGTTTGGAGTGAATCGGAATAAGCAGGATGAAGAGAGAAGGTCATGAAAGAAAGCAATACTCAGGGCATGGCATTAGATTAGGGAAATGCTTTTTTGAACGAATCCTAAGAAGAAGCTGCAATTGGAATGCTTTCAATGGCCAGAAGGGAGGAGACACCCCTAGACCTCCAATATAGAAATGCCTTGCTAAAGCAGGAAGAAATCATTATTGTGATGACCCAACTTTTACAGGAGCAAGGAATTGCGCTAGAGAGCGAAGAAGATATTCGATCGGGTGTGGACATTTATTTAATGGAAACGATGGGTCACGAACCGAAATACATAAGCAGAAAACTGAATAGAATGAAAAATTCTCTTTCTGTCGGTCGGCCAAATAGCCCATTTTCTCTCTCTATACTTCAAGAGATTGAAGACTTAAAAGGCCCCCCACGTTAGTAGTTCAAACGATTTCTAATTGTCTTTACCTTCTTTTCTATGTCTATGTACGTGGGAAACCGCATCTAACGGAAGCTATTGCATTGTTTGCCCGCCTTTCTGATCTCATTCATATTCCGATCTCATTCATATTCCGAAAAAGAAGGTCTCAGTGCAGGTCCCACTTGTATATCGTATTTGGCCGAAGAAGTCATCGTCCCTACCGTCGTAAAATAAGAGCACCTGGCTCTGCCCATTCATAAGGACTCAATCATTCCATTCCTAATAGGTGGAGCAAACCGCTCCGTGAGTGTGCCGGGAACAGAGACCTTCGAGATAGCATTATTGGACCGGGAATCTCAAAGGAAATCAAAGTCAAGTCTAAGCGCATATGGCACGAAAAGGAAATCCGATTTCGGTAAGACTTGATCAGAATCGTAGTTCAGATTCAAGTCGGTTCAGTGAGGGCGACCGCGAAAGTCACCGAATGACTCCGTCTTTTCCTTCAGTTTGTCCCAGATTGAAAATCTAAAAGTCGTGGGAGGACCTTGCAGATGTCCGGGACGGACACGACTTCTTCTAACGCTAGAAGACCACTGGAAGACACCCGGGACCAGAGCATGTCGTGAAAGAAGCACACTGGGCGGGCGTGCTTCGACCGTGTCTCCGGGGCACAGTTGAATGTAGATATCATGAACGCGAGGTGCAGGATACCAGGCCGAGAAAGCCGGGCAACCACTCCCCTATGTGCCAATCGCGAGTGCATCCAGGGCCCCGGCGCCCAGCTCAGCTGGAGAGGCCTAGCCTGATCTGAGAAGTTCGTCTTCGGTTCGGATAGACTGAATTCAAGAAGGCCTAAGCCCCTTGAATCAATAAGAAAAGAAGTGCTAAGTTTCAGATCAGTGAATAAACCGAAACGAAAGAAGAGACCTTTCTCGCTCGGCGCCTAAAGCGCACTATGCTCCGCTTCAACAAATGAGAGTTTTCGGTGGAACCGGTGAACCACGCGAGCTGGTTAGATGCGTGGGACAGAGGGCTCGTAGTACCTGCTAGCGCAGCTATGCAGTGGAAGGGAAGGAGCCTAAATCGCATGCCTCCGGTGGCTTCTTTCTTTTTCAAAGAAAAAAGAAAGAAGTACAAGGAGATTAGACTCTCGGATGATACTAAGCAGCTACCGACCCTTCCGACGCGCCCTTGACCTATCTAAAGTGGGGTCTAGTTTAAGCTGTCAAAGAAATGGCCTGGAAAGAAGAACCACTAGTAGGGATATGGATGGAGTCTCGCTCAGTAAAGAGAGTTGTAGATTCGTAGAACAGGAGAAGAGCCTTGACTTTCTATTATATTAGTCAAGCACGCTAGCTGCAATCTTTCTAAAGCAAGAAGGGAAGTGAGAAAGTGGACTTTGAGAAAGAAAGGCCTTCTATTTAGATTCTAATCTTAGTAAAGGCGCGCTATCGCTTTAGTTTGATTGCTCGTTAGCTAGGCTTCAATAAGGACGTTTGGGCTTGACTAAGAAGATAGAAAGGGTTTTTTCATCAGGGTGCGAAGGTTTGGAACCCTATCCAAAGGGCCTTTCCTTTCAAATGACAACTACCTCTTCCTGCTTGCGAGGGCCTTGCACGAAAGCAAACCGCCCCCCGCCCGAAGTTGCTTTGCAGGTAGGCCCACGGGGGGGCATTGTCCCTCAGTTCTTACCAACCTCCGGTGTGTAATCGCGCTTCAACTCGGTCGAATAAGAATCTGCAATTACCTCTGCTATAAATTTTATATTCCTTCATTCAGGGCGCTCGGCCGGTGCTCCTTTTTCAAATCAAACTAGAACCACTATGAACATTAGGGAAGATAAGGGAAGACCACCTGAGCGAACTGACCGAAGGGACTTGACTTATCCGAACCGAACGATAGCGGTTTAAAGCTAAGCCTATCACGAGCAGCGTCACTGCTGGATCGGCGGGGAGGAGCATCTCAAAGTATGGGGCAAAGGATCAAAGGCTTTGACTTTGTCCCCCGGGATCTACCACAGGTTGGGTTTGAGAGCCGTGTGATGGGTGACTATCCAGCACGGTTCGGAGAGCACTTTGAGTCTGCGCTGGTGAATGGAAGAGCCCCCGCAAGAAAGAAGCGGCTTTTCCCACAGCACAGAGTCCGCATTGACTCTATTTATTATTATGGTAAATCAGTGTATCAAGATGTCAATCTTAGATCTTATTTCGGTTCGATACGTCCACCTACGAGACTCACCTTTGGCTTTCGTCTCGGTAGGTGTATTATTCTACATTTTCCCAAAAGAACATTCATTCATTTCTTTCTTCCCCATCGACAAAGACGACGGAAACGACGCGCAAAATCCAGACCCGGAAAGGAGAAGGGCTGGTGGTGGCCATTTGGTAAAGTCGGGCCGATCAGGTGTCTTCATTCAAGCGACGTTACAGAAGAAGAACGAAACGAAGTGAGAGGCCGGGGGGCAGGGAAAAGAGTCGAGTCGATCAGGCTCTCAGACCGGGAGAAGCAAAACGAAAGAAGGATTTGGCCGAAAAAGAAGCAAGGGTATGGATACCATGACCGATCACCATCGAGAAAGAAGAATCTTTCTAAATTACTTCGGGCCAGCGGGGCCTTCAAGCACCCGAAATACGCCAGGCGTGTAAATGACATAGCCTTCCTGAGACTGATAAAAAATGACGACTCCTTCAGAAAAACTAAGTTATTCAAGTTCTTTTTCTCAAAGAAGTCCCCCTCCGACAGCCGCCCGACGAGTCATAAACTTAGAAGGACCCTCCCCGCAGTGCGCCCTTCCTTGAATTATGCAGTGCGCCCTTCCTTGAATTATTCGGTCATGCAATACTTATTGAATACAAAGAACCAAATTCATTTCGACCCCCTCGCAGTTCTAAATCATTTCGTGGCACCGGGCGTGGTTGAACCATCTACTATGGGGGGAGTTAATGCACAGGGAAGACGCTTAGATAAGAGAATACGTTTCGCTTTTTTTGCGACCAGCGAGAAAAAGTCTTTGACCGAAGACAAAAAGAGGTTGACGTTTACTCACTTCATTCGCCAAGCGAATCATCTTCGCTTCGCGGGAACAAAAAAAACAACCATCTCGCTCTTTCCTTTCTTCGGTGCTACCTTTTTCTTTCCAAGGGATGGGTTTGGGGTGTATAAGAACCTTTTTTTTGGGGTGTATAAGAACCTTTTTTTTGAGGATGCCCGGGAACAAGTCCTACGTCAATTAAGGAAAAACTGGAATCTCATAACTAAGGATAAGGTAAAGAGAAGATTGATAGAGAAATTCATAGACCTAGGTGGTATAGGAGAATTTATAAAGGGAATAGAGATGATGATGGAGATCATACTGAGAAAGAGAAGAATTCCGTACGGGTACAACTTTTATTTGAACGAAGTTAAAAAATTTCGATCCTTGTTGTCTAATAGAACAAAGACTAATACCTTAATTAACTCGGTCAAGATCAAATCTGTTTATCAAAGCGCTTCTCCGATTGCTCAAGATATCTCTTTTCAACCGAGGAACAAAACAAGATCATTTCGTTCCATTTTTAGTCAAATAGTGAAGGATATTCCATTAGTAATGAAAAAAGGGGTGGAGGGGATCCGTATATCTTGTTCAGGTCGATCAGAAGGTGCAGAAATCGCTAGAACTGAATGCGGAAAGTATGGAAAAACATCTGGTAATGTATTTCACCAGAAAATTGATTATGCTCCCGCGCAAGTCTCTACTCGTTACGGAATCTCAGGTGTCAAAGTTTGGATTTCATATAGTCAAAAAAAAAAGGGACGTGCTATATCCGAAACATACGAAATATAATAAATATCGTAAAGGCAGATGTAGTAGGGCTTGCAAACCGGACGGTACACAACTTGGTTTTGGAAGATATGGCACTCAAAGTTGTAGAGCTGGTCGTCTTTCATATCGAGCCATTGAAGCAGCACGTCGAGCTATAGTCGGACACTTCCATCGTGCTATGAGCGGACAATTCCGAAGAAATGGAAAGATATGGGTAAGAGTTCTCGCAGATCTCCCTATTACCGGGAAACCCACAGAAGTCAGAATGGGAAGAGGAAAAGGAAATCCTACGGGTTGGATTGCTCGTGTGTCCACGGGACAAATCCCATTTGAAATGGATGGTGTGACTTTGTCAAATGCTCGGCAAGCCGCTACATTAGCGGCGCATAAACCATGTTCGTCAACCAAGTTTCTTCAGTGGTCGTAACCTAATTAGTTAGTGTGGAAAAAGCGGGCCGGGATTCAAAAGACGAAACTAATTTCTCGATATGGACTGCTAGCGGACTAGAAGAGCCAGCCAAGGCTATTAAGCTTCTAAGCGATAACTGGAAGCCCCTGCTGCAGTTCTTTCTCTTCTTTCTTTTTTTTTGTATGACCGATAGAAATGGAAACTTTTTTCTTATATGCCCCATACCCACCCGGTAGATCCTAACACGAATTTTGTACACAATGAGGATCACAATCATTGATACAGTTTGGATACCAAGCTATCAACTCAATTCTATAAAAAACTTTCGATGTAGTGATGAAATTGTGATACACAATCAATCCTATTTGTTTTGTTCATTACTAAATCGAATCCTATCAAATCTTTATATTTATATTTATCCTTTGAATTACTCATATATATCCTATGAATTTCATTTCGCACCGGAAACTATTCTAGGAGAAGTTCGAATCCGTTCCGTTCGGATATTGATCGGTCTTGGTTTGACATGGTTTACGCGTTACTGGTTCCCGGAAGAGTTAATATCTCCATTAGCTAAACCCTTTCTTATTCTTACCCTGCCTTTGGACTCGTATTTTGTTCGTACACAATCAACGGAGGCCTCCCCGACATATCTTGCAACGTCTCCAATAGCATGCTCTTACTTCGTCTTTCCCTTAATAAGTCATCAAATTTGGTGCTTTTTGATCCCCAGTTGCTATGGGGAACAAAGGACGAAATACAATCGATTCCTCCATTTAAGTGGTTCTCGCTTCTCCCTGTTCCTGTTCCTAACTCCTCCCCGGGCAGTTCCCAATGTTTGGCACTTTCCCTACTTCATGGGTGCAACATCAACAAATTCGCTCATGATCAAGTTACATAAAGGAGAGATCCAATGTAACTTCTGTAAAGTGTTGGATTTACACTTTGACCATCTGGATCAGCATGGAGTTTGGTTGTGGTTGACAAGGGGGTTTTGGCAGGGGAAGCAGTTTGCATGTCAAACTTCTTGATCATATCCCTTGTGTATGTAGCTTGGTTAATGAAGATTCCTTCCTTCATTTGCTTGACTTGAAGACCCAAGAAGAAAGTAAGCTCACCAATCATACTCATTTCAAACTGGTCTTTCATAATATCTCCAAATTCAGTGCACAAGTCCTCATTTAATGAACCAAAAATGATGTCATCAACATAGACTTGGATGAGCAACTGATCATCTCCATATTTCTTGATAAACAAAGTGTTATCAATATGGCCCTTGGTAAATCCTTTGCCAAGGAGATATCTAGATAGAGTATCATACAAAGCTCTTGGTGCTTGTTTAAGCCCATACAATGCTTTGTCCACTTTGTACACATGATCATGAAACTTTGGGTGCTCAAAACCAGGGGGTTGAGATACAAAAACCTTTTCATTTAAGACTCCATTCAGAAATGCACTCTTGACATCCATTTGAAATACTTTCATCTTCTTGAATGAAGCATAGGCAAGGAATAGCCTAATAGCTTCAAGTCTTGCAGCAGTGCAAAAAGTCTCATCATAGTCAATACCTTCTTCTTGTACGTATCCTTGAGCAACCGAGTCTAGCTTTGTTTCTTACTACAACACCTTCTTCATTCATCTTATTTCTAAAAACCCATCTTGTTCCAATGACAGTTTGGTTTCTTGGTTTAGGAACAAGTTGCCACACTTTGTTCCTTTCAAACTGCTCTAATTCTTCTTCCATGGCTTCTATCCAGTCAGCATCTTGGAGTGCTTCATTTATTTTCTTTGGTTCCACTTGGGATATGAATGCACTCATGAGAAAAGGAATGTTGTGCAGGCTGGAGTTTTATCAATTTGAAGGCTGATGTAAAGGTCTTTATTGGGTGGAATGATGTGAGTAATGGTGGATTCATCATTGGTTTTGGGAGGAGAAAGAGGATTATTGGATGGAGATGGAAGATGGCTAGTGGATGGATTACAAGAAGAATTTGGATGGCTGTCAGCTAAGGAAGAAATTTGGGAGATGTCAGTCAAGGGATGACCATTCATTTGAGTATTCTCTTCCTCATCATTTGGATTGGTAGTGGGAGTGATTGCTGTTGACTTGGTTGGCTGGATTGGTTGATGATGGGAGTGGGATTGGTCATGGCTGCGCACAGGATGGCTGTCAGATGAATTTCTTGGAACCATGTATGGAAGATTTGATGAATCTTGTTCATGATGGAGAACAGTTGAATCAAGAATGGGAGATGATTCAGGGAGATTATCTAGGTTTCCCAAACCTTCATCAAAATCACACAATTCAGTTACACTTTGATCATTGTTTTCATCAAAGTCAACATGAATTGATTCTTCCACAACAAGTCTTCTTTTGTTGTAAACTCTATAAGCTTTGCTTGTGTTAGAGTATCGAAAGATTCCTTCATCACATTTGGAGTCAAATTTGTCCAAATTGTTTTTGCCATTGTTGTGAATGAAGCATCTACTTCCAAAAGTGAAAGTAGGAAATGGTAGGAACTTTGTCATTCCATAATTCATATGGAGTCTTCTTATGGAATTTGTTGATTAGTGTTTTATTTTGAACATACATTGCGGTAGTGTGACTTCACCCCAAAAATACTTTGGGAGATTGTGTTACGACGGCATTGTTCTTGCTTTGCCTCACAGTTGTTCTGTTCTTCCTTTCAGCAACACCATTTTGTTGGGGTGTTCTTGGGGCTGAAAAATTGTGATCAATACCTTTTGAATCACAATACTCTTCTACTCATGTGTTCTCAAATTCTTTTCCATGATCAGATCTGATCTTGACAATGGATGTCCCTTTTTGATTTTGAATTTTATTGAACTGGCTTTGTCGGACGGCTAAGGGTGTCACTTTTGGATTCAAGAAGAATGATCCAAGTGAATCTGGTGTAGTCATCAACCACAACTAGGGAGTATCTCTTTCCTCCTAAAGATCTAGTCCTTATGGGCCCAAAGAGATCCATATGAAGTAGTTCAATAGGTCTTGAGGTGTCCAATCTGGTCTTGGGCTTGAATGAAAATCTCTTTTGCTTCCCACATTGGCATGCTTTGCAAAGTTTATTCTTCTTGAATGGGATCTTTGAAAGACCTCTAACTAGATTTGAATTTGCAAGCTTGGAGATGGTTTTATGGTTAAGGTGACCCAATCTTTTGTGCCAAAGCCATGACATATCAGATTGACTAAATGTCAGAAGGCAGTGAGCATTTGAGGATTCCACTATCTCTAAGTTTAAGCAATAGAGATTTCCTTTTCTTGATCCAGTCAGAATGACTTTATTGCTTTTATCTTTAACAGTACATTTATCCTTGGTGCAAACAACATGAAATCCCTTATCACAGATTTGACTGATGCTGATCAAATTGTGTTTGAGACCCTCTACATAAGACACATTTATAAAAATGATATCTTTTGTAATAAGATTTCCTGATCCTTTGACCTTAGCTTGGGAATTGTCACCAAAGGTTACATTTGGACCATTTTTAGGGGTATATTGTTGCAACCAGTCTTTATTGAAGGTCATATATCTACTACAACCACTATCTAAATACGAGTCCTTTCCTAGGTACTGCAAAACAAAAAGTAAATTTTATGGTACCCCTTTTTATTCTTTTGGGTCCAAAGGATTAGTTTTTCTTTGGAACCCTAGCTTTGTTCATTGATCCATTTTTGAAGAAGCTGGTTTAGGGTATGGTAATATGACATGATTTGCATCATGTAAGGTGTAAGGACAGATGGATTGGGATGGATTGAAGAAGTGGTTTGGGTTGTTGTATTGGGGTTGAAACGAAAGTTATTTGAATAGGATGATGCGGGAGAGTCATTTTGACTTGCGTGACTTCTTTCATTTGAGTATTGCCACTGAGGTTTTTGTTGTTTGGTGTATCTATGTTTGTTATAGAATCTTTGTTGCCTTGGAGTTCTTTGTTGATTGGAAGGTTTTGGTTGTCTGTCGGGCCTTGGTTGTCTGTCAAGCCTTGGTTTGTCTGTCAAGCCTTAGGCATGCAGTAGGACTTGGTGACTAGCACATTTTTGCGGTTTGACTTCTTCACTGTATATTGGCCCCTTTTTGAACCCAAATATACTTGCTTCCTTGAATTTTACTTGGTCCTTCCTTTGGTGACTAGGACCAATCAAGATTTCCTTTGATTTCCCTTTGGTTTGAACATGATAGGTTTGAACTTGATAGGCTGCCCGAGCTTAGATTTTCTAGAACCATTTTTTCAATGGCCTTTTCACCGAGTGGGAGGAGTGTACACCTTTTGTGTATGATCATCGGCACCAATCCTGTTTTGTCACTTGTGGCGTCTTTGGGTGTAGGTGAAAAGGGATAATGCTTTGCTTGACATGTTCCATGAATCTATTTTCTTTTTAAGAGCCTCATTTTCTTTTTCAAGAATTGTGAGTCTTTGACAGGTTTTCTTGAGTCTTGGATGCCTCATTTGTCGAGATCCATGTTTTGTTTTTCAAGCATGAAGCATTGATCTCTTAGCCCTTGACGGGCTTTCTCAAGCTCGAAATTGGTTTTTGTGAGGGTGTCGATGGTTGAGGTTTGGGAAAGGTTCTCATTGACCGGTGAAGCAAAGCTAGTTTTTTGTTTTTTGGTTTGAATTAAAAGAGTGCAAACTAATTGTTTGAAACCATCAATATTTAAAGAGTTAAAATCATGTACCTCTTTCGGTTCATCTGCGGCAAGTGCTTCCATTTCTTCCTCATGGTCTGATTCTTCCTCATTGTCGATTCTTCCTCATCTTCGGCTATAAGGCATAGCATGGCCTCTTCTCCTTCATTGTCGAGAATCATCACTTGACACATACTCTTCATCATGAACTTTGATGAATCGGCAATCATAACTTGCTCCTTGTTTTTGTCATTTTTATTTTTGGAACAATTGAAGCGGTTGCACACTGGCTGTGAATGATCTCTTTTGAGTAAGTCAATTTCTTAGGCGTACGATTGTCCCTAGTCTTCCTTGGTTCGGGACAATCGGATGAGTAATGTCCTTGCTTTCCACGGTTGAAGCAATCAATTGTCTTCTTGTAGGCTGTCTTGTTGAGAATTAGATGTGGAAGGGTTGTATTTTTTGTCAAAAGATTTCTTTTGAAATTTCATGGCATTTCGACGGCCATGGATATGAGACTTGGAATGTCTTCTTGACGGATCTGTTCTTTGACGAGGTTTGGAGCGATGTTTATCTTTTGAAGGGCATTGTTGACAATGGTCTCAATGTCTTGGTGAGTGATTGGTTTGTGGACGGTTTCTTGGCGATTAAGGCTAAAGTTTGTGAAATGGTAGGAAGCTGGTTGAATTTTATCATACCTTCCGGTTCATAAGCTTCAAGCTTTCCAAAATCTTGTTCAAATGTCATTGTGCTCCATTCGAGATCCTTCTCGATAGGTAATGCTACCTTTTCATATTCTTGTGGGAGATTAGAATATATCTTGAGGCGAGAGATCTTGTTGCTCAAAGGTTTTTCCATGGTCAGATAGATCTAACAAGGTTTTCAAACCTTGGTTGAGCGACACTCACTTTTTCTCCGAGGATAGAACTTGAAGTTGTCTAATTGCCTAAGCAAGTTATACAAATTTTGTGTCACGACCTTTGGTGTGTTTAGTGAACTTAGTTTGAATGAGAGTCCATGCGATCTGGCATTTGGTTCCTTAGCAATTTCTTGTGCTAGTGAGTCATTTACACTCTTTTGAAGAATGTTTTTGACTTTTAAGTTTGCAGCGATTAATTGCTTTTCGGATTCAGACCATGTTTACGGGGATTTGATCTTACTAGGGCCTCCATCAATACAAATTTGAGTTGGGTAGGACACTTCATTCTCTAGAACATACCAGTTCCATATCTTTGTTTGCATCAAGGTATGTTTTTATTTTTGATGCATAGATCTCAAAAGATCCACAGTCATCAATGTGTGGGATGTCTTTCTCATTATTTCTCCTTGGTTGAGGCATGGTGGGTTTGAAGAGGATCCTTCACAAGTTGTTAGACTTTTGAATGTGAAAACACTCTGATACCAATTGAAAGGCCCTTGATTGATATGCGAGATGATCGAGACGGCTATGGTTTTGACTTAGGCATCGAGATATTAGTTGAATTGTGCGGCGGAATAATTGAAGCTTGAAATAATGATAGGACAAAGAACACAATAAAATAATGCAAGTGTGTGAATGTGTTTGCGAAATGTAATAACACGGGGAATTTAAAGTGGTTCGAGTTCACTCCTCCTACATCCACCTCCACTTGTCAATCTTGACAAGTGAGATCAATTTTATTATAATCTTAATCAACAAGAATTACAAATGATTGATAAGGCAAGTTCCTTGAACTTCCTCTTTCTAATTAGTACGATCGACTAGGGATACACTTAAAGTACGAGTCTTAAGTGCTTTTACAACTTGAAATACGATCTCAAGATTTTACAAAAACAACTAATACACTCAAGAAACAGTCTTGAGTGTTTACAAAGTATTTCTACACCTAAAGTACAGTCTTAGGATTTGGAATTTGTGAATTAACACACTAGGGTTGTTTGTTGTTGAAACGGGGGTTTGGTGAAGGTTTTTGGTTTGGAAAAGTGTTTGAAGGGTAGGGATTGGTGTGTAGGGATTTGTGTGTAGGGGTGTAGGGGAGAGGTTTATGGACTGTGAAAAGAGTATTTTTCAAGAGTGTTTTGTGTAGAGGATGAACTCCTCTATTTATACCCTTCAATGTAGCCGTTGGAATATGACTATTGCGGCTACATTAATGAGCCTTGGCGGTCTTTGCCCCACTTGTCCACTTGCGGGTCTTCATGAGTGGCATGAGTGAGAGCTTCGAGGAAGGTCTTCGGTGGTCTTCATTGGTCTTCAATGGTGAACTTGGCAATTGTGAAGATCCGGGTTCCACCTTGGTTGAGATTGTGGTAGCGAGAGAATGAGACGAGTGATGGCTATCGAGAGGGAATGAAGTCATGTTTGTCGAGATCATACTAAGGCTTAGCTATCGAGAGATGTTCTCTAATAAGGGTGAGATGTACTTGATGATCTTGATAGCTAAGAGAGGGAATATGATTCATGTTATTGATTGAATGTAACCAATGTATAAGATAGAATCATAGCGTCGGACTCATATTTGCTCGAGATAAAGCGAAAGATGAATATAACATTTCCTCTTTTGATATAAACCTGTTCTATATATATATTCCTTTATCAAAACCAACTAACTAAGACTTTGATCAAAGTTAGGTCCTAACAGTTTTATTATTATTTTCGGATTTATAATTAGACAAACAATAATTATATGTTTAGAAGTAGATTTAGGCGTTATTTTCATATTTTAGACTTCTATTATGTTACCATACATGTTAGGGTTAATTTCATACGTGTTTAACTTGTTTTATATGTCTTACAAGTCCTGTTAAACTAGGGTGATGTGTAATTCCGAATTTCACTGTTTGATTAATAGAATTTTGATATTGAGTGTGTCTCTTTATTTCCTAAAAGTGATTAAGTTCCATTTGAATGTCAATTTTCTAGTAATCGTTGGATCAATAGGTTATAAGTTATTGAAGACTGTTCTTCCTGTATTGTTGCGACAATCAACGTATTATTGTGTTTATCCCTTGCTTTATTTGGTTGGTAATTAAAGCACGAACCTTGACTTGTTTGGTTGAGGTATTTATTTTTCATTTTTCTTTCTATCCTTATATATTTATTTTTTTTAAAAAAGTTTGATCTCGCATGGCCTTTCTTCAAATTTTCAAGTTCAGATCTTGTTGTTAATTGGTCAAAATCGTTCATTTTTCTGCTTTTTCTTCGTTGCTCATTCGAAAGTTATTTTAAATTATTTTGTATTAGCTTAATGGATTGATTGGTTGGAGGTTGCTACGAAGACTATAAAGTTTAAAGTCCGTCAAGGTTATAAAGGAAGATTTCAAGTATTCAAGATTTATCTCAATGAGAGGATCATTACGAATATTTTTTACGCGATAATCAAGTTTCGAATACAAACAGCTGCAAATTCGAGGAATTTTTCGAAGCTGGGGAGAATTATGGAGACAAGTATAGGGATAAGTTTAAGTCTAATTATAATTATTATTTGTTAGTTTTATTATTATTTTCAGATTTATATTTAGATAAGCAATAACTATAGGTTTAGAAGTAGATTTAGGCTTTATTTTGATGGTTTAGACTTCTACTATGTTACCATATCGTTTAAAGTTAATTATAGACGTGTTTGACTTGTTTTACAAGTCTTACAAGTCTAATAAAAATATGGTAATGTCTAATTCCAAATTTTAGTGTCTGATTAATAGGATTTTGATATTGAGCGTCTTTTGGATGGCAATTTCCTAGTAATCGTTGAATCAATAGGTTATTGAAGATTGTTATTCCGGTATTGTTGCGACAATCAATGTATTAATAGTATTATCTTTTTATATGCTTCCGCTGCCTACATCACTATCCTACATTTTGGTTCAAAAAAATTAAAAAAAAAAAAATCTACATTTCATGTTGAAATTGATACCCAACTCATAAAACCACCCATTTCAAGTATTGCATAGGTAAGGAGTAGAAAACACAAGAAAATTAAATAGAAAATACAAGAAAATACCTTATTAATTAGCTTTTCGGGAATGTCTTACAATTTTAAGGTTTGTTTCCTCCAAAGCTTGTTGCAAAAGAAGGATTGTGTTTGCGTGTGTCTGTTTTAGTGTTTGAGAGATAGAATTTTAGAAGAATGTTTGTTACCCTTTTAAAGGAGGAGAAGACCTCATTTTATAGGCTTAAGGGGGAGAGAGGGAAAAGCAAATCAAGTCACTGGCCATTCTTTGGGACTTAATGGGGAGAGGTTACAAAATAAAAAAGTGAGAGATATTTGAAGGAAATCATTCAGAAACTCACGGGCTGTGCAAATTCCGGAGCATGGCATTACTTAAATTGGATGATAATAGAATGGCGAAATGACCCAAAAATTAACTCTATTATTCGGTTTAGTCCCAAAACTAAAATAATCTTTCGAGAATTCCTAATTAGATATAAATTAACGAAAATCAATAGAAAAGATAAATGATAAAAACACCGTATGAAATCGTTTGTGAGAGATACAAGGTGGAGTGTCTACAGCTCATGGTTTGAAACCAAGTTGGGATAACCTTATGGACAACACACTCCCAGCATAATGCTAACATGTCAAGATCATTCCGCTGTGTGCGGGAGAGATGATAAAGTATTTTCACATCCTTGTGCATTTGTAGTGCTAAGTGAGATTGGCTTCACGGTGGCCCAATTTTACTAAGTTCACTGAAGGTTTTGAGGTTTTGCGGGTGACATGGTTATATTTTCGATAAAGTTTCCGATTGTAATTACTAAGAATGGGGGATAAACTAATTTAAAAGCAAGGGTATGACATACGGCACATTGGTATTACAAAAGATAACAAAATTAGGATATATTCAATCAAGTAAAGATTTCACATTGAGTCGTTCATGAATCATATATGACACCGAGCAGTGAGAGTTAGAAGGAGTGAAATCTTTAGGAGAGTAGGATCTCAAGGATAAATGTGAATACTCAACTGAATTAGGATTCTAGATGGTCACGAATTTGTATTAGAACAGACTTTGAGCTCATTTGGTGGCCGGGGGCGTTCATAGATCTCACTAAGTCCACACATATATTTACAGAAACAAATGGTAGAATAATGTGCAAGTTAGCTGAAGTAATGGTTAGGTTATTTCGTTCAAGTATAACTAGCTTATAATAAAATCCAAAGTTGACAACATTTACTACTTTAACGTGAAAACCTCCATCTCTTTCATCTTGCTTGATTTTATTCCCAAATCTACGCCTGGTGGATTTTCGATCTAGAAAGGATGGGCATAATGACCCCATTCTGACCGATTTTCTCTTTATTTCAAGAATATAATAATCTAAATAGAGAAGCTTTTATTAAATTCCTAGCTTTTATAGTAAAATAATTTCCCTAGAATTGTTTATTTGGTACTTTGTTAATGTCTAGATTTATATTCATGATTTATTATAGAAATCTACTTGATAATATTTGGTAACATACTAGTTAAGTTACTATACGCGGAGATGAGATATAGTTCAAATGGTCATATGTATTTGTTTGTTACATCATTCAGACTCACGGGTTAATAGCATGTATAAATTAGAGTAGAATAACTACTTCCATCGAAGTAAGAGTTACTTACCACATGTGAGAAATTTCTTTCTATTCCTAATTATATTTTGAGATATGTCTTTTTATTACCCACAATACATGTGGGGGGCAGGTTGGCTTGTTGAATGCAGGATAAGCAGACTATAGTATTGCTCATAATATATGCGATGTCAAGATAAAAGTGCTGATTCGGGATATATCAGCATCACTGCATTAGAAAATATTGCCATTGGCATTTCGTATTTTCCTTTCAGAAGCGTTTATTTTGGTGTCCATTTTATTATTAGGTTCAAAAGGTAAAGTTTTTGATGTTTTTAGTGAAGATTGGGCGGATTATTGGCAGCTAAAGGTATGAAAACACTATACAATAATTGCGATGTGGCAAATCCGTACGAGTATTTTTATTACTTTAAGTATACAAATCCTCTGGTTTGGAAGAATTTATGGAGATAGGATTATGGAAGGGAGCTTCATCATTATGTTGTAAGAATCAAAAGAAGTTTAACATCGGTGTTGGTACGGATTGTTAGGACCCTAACTATGTAGATACATAGTTATATATGGTTTTGACAAAGAAACATATTCAATGTTATCGACGGCCAAGATACACTCAATGGACATTGGAAAGCCAAGACTTAACTTGCTTTGATAAACCAAACCGACAAAGAATGATCAATAAAGACCCAATCAATAAATCAATTGTGTTTCATTACAAAAGAGATCATTACATGTCATCTTCCTCAATCCTTGACTCCTACTCATCTAGATCAACTAGCTAAACTTGACAACTAAGAATTTCAACGGCGGAGGTCTCATCCCTCTCGATGCCTATGATCTTCAAAACCAACAGAAATGTTTTATCTATGTGATGACTCGGATGTGCTTCACTCAAACAACTCTCAACAAACATTGCCAAGTCATTTCCATGAAGATCCTCTGCAAAGGTTGCAAATTTCAGCCTTTTCTCATCCAAATAACAAGGCCCTAAATGCAAACACTATTTCACCCAAATTCATTTCTTGCCTTGTCCTCCAACGGCTATATTCCGGCTTATAAAAGGAAGCCTCCTTGGTAGAAACTACGCCCTTTATCCCACAACTTTTGCAACCTTTCTCACACCCTTACAAACCCGTAAACCCTGCAAACAAACATCAAACAACTTGAGACACTTGAGGCGCACTTCAAGTGTATAAACAAATCTTGTAAACCACTTAAGACTATAATTTAAGTGTGTATTTTGTATTTGCTTAGTAACAAGCAAATCCCTAATTGCCTGTACTAATTAGGAAGTGAAAGTTCAAGGAACTTGCACGATCAATCTTGTAACTCTTAAAGGAAACTAGAGTATAGTGGATTGAGCTCACTTGTCAAGATTGATAGTGAGAGTGGACGTAGGAGGAGTAAACTCACGAACCACTTAAAACCCTTGTGTCATTTGGTATTATCACACACAAACACACACACACCCTCACACACTCACTAATCACTTTGTCTTTACATTATTTCACACTATTTATATTCCGCTGCACATTACATTCTTGTTATTTAATCAGTTAATAACTGACAGCTAAGAATTCACCTTAGCTGACAAAGCTTAACTGTCTGATTATCTATTTGTTGATTAAGCAAACAGGACCTTTAACAGATGTTCAAATAATTATAATAATATACGATAGTTACAAAGGCCATCCGATGGAGATGAGTATAGGGATTAGTTTAAGTTTAATTATAATTTTAATTGTTAGTTTTATTATTATTTTCGGATTTATAATTAGACAAACAATAATTATATGTTTAGAAGTAGATTTAGGCGTTATTTTCATATTTTAGACTTCTATTATGTTACCATACATGTTAGGGTTAATTTCATACGTGTTTAACTTGTTTTATATGTCTTACAAGTCCTGTTAAACTAGGGTGATGTGTAATTCCGAATTTCACTGTTTGATTAATAGAATTTTGATATTGAGTGTGTCTCTTTATTTCCTAAAAGTGATTAAGTTCCATTTGAATGTCAATTTTCTAGTAATCGTTGGATCAATAGGTTATAAGTTATTGAAGACTGTTCTTCCTGTATTGTTGCGACAATCAACGTATTATTGTGTTTATCCCTTGCTTTCGCTGGTTGGTAATCAAAGCCTGAACCTTGACTTGTTTTGTTGTGGTATTTATCTTTCATTTTTCTTTCTATCCTTATATATTTTTATTTTTTTTAAAAGTTTGATCTCGCATGGCCTTTCTTCAAATTTTCAAGTTCAGATCTTGTTGTTAATTGGTCAAAATCGTTCATTCTTCTGCTTCTGCTTCGTTGCTCATTCAAAAGTTATTTTAAATTATTTTGTATTAGCTTAATGGAGTGATTGGATGGAGGTTTCTACGAAGACTATAATGTTTAAAGTCCGTCAAGGTTATAAAGGAAGATTTCAAGTATTCAAGATTTATCTCAACGAGAGGATCATTACGAATATTTTTTACGCGATAATCAAATTTCGAATACAAACAGCTGCAAATTCGAGGAATTTTTCGAAGCTGGGGAGAATTATGGAGACAAGTATAGGGATAAGTTTAAGTCTAATTATAATTATTATTTGTTAGTTTTATTATTATTTTCAGATTTATATTTAGATAAGCAATAACTATAGGTTTAGAAGTAGATTTAGGCTTTATTTTGATGGTTTAGACTTCTACTATGTTACCATATTGTTTAAAGTTAATTATAGACGTGTTTGACTTGTTTTACAAGTCTTGCAAGTCTAATAAAAATATGGTAATGTCTAATTCCAAATTTTAGTGTCTGATTAATAGGATTTTGATATTGAGCGTCTTTTGGATGGCAATTTCCTAGTAATCGTTGAATCAATAGGTTATTGAAGATTGTTATTCTGGTATTGTTGCGACAATCAACGTATTAATAGTATTATATCTTTATTTGCTTCCGCTGCCTACATCGCTATCCTACATTTTGGTTCAAAAAAATTAAAAAAAAAAAAAAAATCTACATTTCATGTTGAAATTGATACCCAACTCATAAAACCACCCATTTCAAGGATTGCATAGGTAAGGAGTAGAAAACACAAGAAAATTATATTATTACTTATAAACATTCAAATCGGCATTTTTAATATTAGTTAATACTTTTTCTGTCCCAAAATACTTGCAGTTTTAGGAAATATTTTTTGTCCCAAAATAGTTTTATTTTTCATAAAACTTTAACACACTTTGCCTAAACTGTCCTTATTTATTATTAGGTAGTTATCATTATAAATGTATTTAATTGCATAAATACTTGAAATATTTTTATGTTGAAAGTGTCCAGGGGTGGGTTAAAGAGTTTTAATGGTACTACTTTTAAAAGTACCGGTAGATGTGTTAATGGGTGCTATCTATAGTATAAATGGAAGCTCCACTATGAACAGTTCTTTAAACAGTTCCACGCGGTAAATCTCCCATTTTGCCCTCATACATTTGTTCCTTTCCCATTTTGCCCTTAAAAAAAATTAAATTAAAAAAAAAATTAAAAAAAAAAACGTGGCCTTGAACACGGGCATGTACTAGTTATAATTATTAAAGAGTTTCATGATAGTGTTAAAAGAGAGTCGATGATAGTGTTAAAAGGGTGTTTGCGGTAATGTTTGTGTTAATGTTAAAAGAATGTCGGTGTAATGTTAAAAGAGTCAATAATAATGTTAAAAGTTATAAACAAAGTGACTTTTAATAATTGTTAATAGTTCCATTTTAAAGTAAAAGTATCTTTATTATGAAACAGAGAAAATATCCGTCCCAGGAAATCCGTCACTTTTTACCCAAAATGGCGTCCCGTTTGAAGCGTCACCTTTCCTAAAATGGAAATATTTTATTAATATTCTATTACACCCACTCACTATTCCCTCCACTCATTCTCTCTCCTAAAACACTATTACACTCACAACACTTTTTAAATTTACTATTTCCTCCACTAATTCTCTCTCCTCTTTTCAAATTACACTCACAACATTTTTTCTTCCCACTTTTTTTCTTAATTTGCGTGCCGGGCCTAAAATGGCGACACTTTTCTTGGGACGGAGGGAGTATATTCAAATGGGCACTTTAACACTCAAGCGGGCATATTTTAACACTAAATCAAACTGTTGCATTTCAAAAACCAAACTTGCACCTTTTAAAACTCAAACTAAAACCTTTGAGATTGTGAAAATTTTGTTTCATATCTGTT
Source organism: Adenophora triphylla var. japonica (assembly GCA_022495995.1). Lineage (NCBI taxonomy): Eukaryota > Viridiplantae > Streptophyta > Magnoliopsida > Asterales > Campanulaceae > Adenophora > Adenophora triphylla. Next base: position 480,773 of record JAFEMH010000904.1, read on the forward strand.
TTTTTTTCTTTTTCAAATTATTATTTCGCTACGTTTCTAATATTTTGTTTTGAAGTTTCAGAATCCAATTTTTCCCGAGCAGTCAAATGGGCACACATTTGTAATCCCATTTGAACTCGATTCATTTTAAATCTTTGATATAGTAACTTATTCAAGTTACTAAAACCTTTATCCGAGTCCAAATAATCAATCGGGGTAGTTGCTTAACCGTACCACATACTTCCGGCAACAACCACGGAGAGTTGAGCCTGAAGAGCAAGTCATCATGGAATGTTAGCATAATATCTTCCACCACTTCTGGCTACTTTTCAAAATTTGGCCTTTAGGTACCATAAAAAAAGGTGTATTTTTAGCTCTTATAAAGATAATGAGTACCAAAAAAATATAAAAATTACACGAGATGTTAAAATGTCCATCATTTTCGATAGAGCCAAATACTCACTATTTTTTGGCTTAGGAATATGATGGAATAAAGCAAATTGCCTCACTAAACTGTCTGCGTTTCTTTGTTACGAAGCAACATTAATGCAATTTTCGACGCAATTTTCATCATTAGTCATTCGGAAACAACCTCTCTATTTTAATAGATGGGTAAGGCTGCGTACATCCAACTCACCTTACTCTACCGTAGGTGAGAGCCTTTACCAACCCACCTTACTCTACCGTAGGTGAGAGCCTTTACGGCATTGTGATAAATGTTGTTGTACAAGATGATAAAACCAAAATTCCGTTGAATTATAGTGGCACAACACTTTTTTTTTTTTTTTGGTGTTAGAATTATACAGAGAACAACTGAAAGGAAGAACTAAAGCACCTATTCGAAGGTGACACGAACTGAAAGCGGTATATACATATTGCCAACTCGCCACTTAAACGTGGAAGAAATGCCTGTCATATTTTACACGGCCAAGTTCAATAAAGATTTCTCCCACCATGACACCGTCCCAAAGTGACTCCGTCTCAAGTCCCAAAATGAATGTCCAAAAAAATTCAAATTTGATCTTGAAATAGCAAAAGATGATTTTTTTTTAATTTTTTTTTGGACATTGATTTCAAGATCAAATTTGAAATTAAATTTTTTTGGATATTCATTTTGGAATGGGTGTAGTAACATTAACGGCAGCTTCACTGACAAAATGTACACCATGTCAAAACCAGCCTCTAGTGATTTTGCCGTTTTAGGGTGCACTCCCGAGTTTTAAAAACTAGAGAAAGGAAAGGAAATGGGAGGAAATCTAATATATTTTCCTCCCTAAAGTTGCTCCCGAGTTTTTTTTAGGAGATTTTTTTTTAGGAAAGAAGTGGAAGGAAAAGGAAGGAAATTTTTTAAAATTCTCCTACACAATCCTCCCAAAAGTGGGAGGAATTGGAAGGAAAGGAAATCTTATAAAACAAAATTTTTTGTTAAACCTATTTTACCCCCAAGTATAACTCTCTCTCTGCCTTTCATTAAGGGTGCAAGTGTAATTCAATTTTTTTCCTTCCTAAACTCATGAGCACTTCAAGAAGTTATTGAATTTCCTCCACTGCTCTTCTTTCCCTTCCCTTTCTCTCCCCTCCTTTTCTCTTCTCTCCTTCAAAAACTCGGGAGCGGACCGTTAATCAACTCATCAAACGCATTACTCCATATATCCTCATTCCTCAACCAGATTTACATTTATAACTTATAGACTACAAAGTAGCTACAACGACAAAGAAATGCAAGGCAAGATGAATTAATACCTGCAAAGTTGACTAGTCTTTTATTCGAGGTTTACACTAGAACAGCTCAAACTCCAGTTGACCTCCGGTGGGCCCACCACAATCCAGATACTCCTACTTTTTTGCTTTCTCCAGAGAAGCTAATTTCAAAACTCCAACCTCACAAGGCTCAGGCAATTCTGGTGGGACCGCACAACGTATAAGTGCCCAGTTCAGGCCATCAAAGAACGGATGCTGCTTAATCTCAGCAGCCCCTCTCTGATAACCTAATCGATTTTCTGGCTCTTTTACCAAAAGACCTTTGATGAGATCTCTTGCTTGAAGACTGACAAGGGGCGTTTCTGGAAATTTAAGGTTATGTAATACTACATTGGCTAATGTTTCCTCGTTTCCTGAGCCTTTAAAGGGTGTTTTCCCATACAGAAGCTCATAAAGAAATATGCCAAATGTCCACCAATCAACAGCACTCCCATGACCGTCTCCTTTGATGATCTCAGGAGCCAGGTACTCATGGGTCCCAACAAAGGAGTTTGAGCGAGCCTCTGTGGGCTCCGCTACCAGTTGTGGCAGTGATCTGACGTTGGCTACCAGGTCAGCTTTTTGTCTTCTTTGCTTTTGCAGCAAGTAAAAGCCTGGGGGTAAAGCATGAGAATTGACATGTGGGTTTAATGCAGAACGGGTCTATGCAGCTAGAACCTGCACAAGGACCTGATATCCGTGGAGGCTCCATACCCAGAGAAGATGATTGCATTAGAGTTGGGTTGACCGAACATCTGAGCGATAGGTCAAAATCGGTAAGCATTATGTGACCGTCTTCTCGAACCAGAATGTTTTCCGGTTTCAGATCTCGATAGACAATACCAAGCATATGCAAGTACTCTAAAGCTAGAAGAACTTCTGCTACATAGAATCTGCAGAAATATCAAGGAATGATATTAAAATTCACAATTTTATCATAGGAACACGGCAACTGTAATTTTGGATGATTAGTAAAGTTTCTCTGTGCATCACAATTTCAGTAGAAATTAAGGACAAAAATACATCAGCGGATGGAAAATTATATGATCCATGTATCCCAATAACCAGGTGAATCACTTGAATAAAGATGAAGAGCTATTGTGAACAAGAAAATATTGTTAGGAGCAGAATAAATGTCTATTTTATATTTCTGTCCAAGAGAAAAAGGTCTGTCTTAAACATGGTCCCTCGTCTGAGTTACCTAATCATGCTCACTGTCTGAAATGAGCACGATTCAGATAACCCTTGCCCATTTAGCAGCAGGACTGACTGCACATTAGTCTGCTCTCTAATGTCTAACAAACCCCACTTCAATTGAATGCTTCCTCGGTCACAAAAAATAGTCATACTTTTCTTTTTCCCCAAAAAGAGAGTCCACATTCAATTATGAAGTGTCAAATCCACATTTTAAAAATCTATTTCTAGCTTTTCTAAGATTTGATATTCAAATAAATGGCATACATAAGAAAAGTAAAAAGTAAAAGCACACTATTAAAATGGGATTGAACTTTCAAATCCAACATGTTTTTGGGGGCGGAGGAGTACATAAGAAGCATGTTTTACTTGTTTCACTAGGCAAGCCTTTGTGCTTTGGTAATCTCCCTTCATATTCCAACAAGGATAATGGGCTTGGGCTTGGACTTGGACTACCACAAAATATTATTCTTTTACAGAAGTCTCAAGTCAAATTATTCCTGCACCTACGGGTGCAACGGCCTTATAAGTGGGGTTCCTCTACTGCAATGTAAATCAAATGCAAGTAAGTTGCAAGAGTACAAGACGTGTTAAAGTCTAAAATCCTGCAAGCCTATGAAGATGATTTCTGTTTAAATATCTCAATTTCCAGTAAAATCACTTCAACATTTTATTCAAAGTGTATCACCACGAGCAATCATCATGTAAATACTGAATCCACAACTACCGTAAACAATTAAACCCGAGTGGACAAGGTTCCCATATCATGCGGGTATCGGGAAGAGAGATGATAAAGAAAACTCGCTTCCACAAAGGCTAGTTTCTCACCTATATTCCACAGCAGGCAGAATGAAACCTTGCTGTTCTTTAGGACAACAACTAACAAAACATAGCTTTTATCATATGTAAGTTCTAAGTATTAGCCGAGAATGCTGAAGTTTGTATCGCATTTGATCGGTTCCTTGCCCGTTGGTATGTTAGGTTCTTTGTATAGATAGATTAATTTGGTGGCTATAGATATTCCATGTATTAGTGTATCTTAGCTTAGGATCTGTGTATATATATATGTATCCTCAACAAGCCGGACTCGACTATGATGAGACATTCACCCCGCTTGTTAAACCGTCAACTATCCGAACTGTATTAACTGTTGCTCATTCTCGCAGTTGGGACATTAAGCAACTCGATGTTCGGAATGCATTTCTCAACGGCTTTCTTAATGAAGAAGTGTATATGAAACAGCCTCCTGGTTTCACCGATTCCACTTCTCCGCAGTTTTGTTTGCAAGCTTCATAAAGCTTTATATGGGTTGAAACGGTCCCTCGGGCATGGTTTCAACGCCTCCATGATTTCTTACTCCGCCACAAGTTTGTCAACGATCATTCGGATTCTTCCTTGTTCATTCGGCACACCACTGATTCTACTACCATTATTCTCGTATATGTGGACGACATCATCATTACAGGATCTTCTCCTTCTGTTATCACCTCCATCATTGATGATATTTGTGCAACTTTTGATAGTCGACGTCTTGGTGACTTGAGTTTTTTCTTGGGTATTGAAGCATCTCGCGATAAAGCAAAGCTACAGTTACGTCAGCAGAGTTATGCTCTTGATCTTTTAGACCGGTTTCACATGTCTGACTGTAAACCAGCTTCTACTCCTTCTGTTCCGCACTCTCGGTTGTCATCTCATGAAGGTGACCCTTTGCCTGATCCAACTACATATCGTAGTCTTGTTGGAGGGTTGCAGTAACTCACTCTCACTCGTCCTGATATAGCATTCTCAGTTAATCAGGTATGTCAGGTTATGCATCAGCCTCGCTCGACTCATCTTGTCGCAGCTAAGCGGATTCTCAGGTTCATTAAAGGTACACTCTCTTTGGGTCTCACCTTTTATCGCTCCTCGAACCTATCTATTTGTGCATACTCTGATGCTGATTGGGCGGGCGATCCGGACGACCGACGTTCCACAACTGGAGCATGCATCTTTATTGGTCCTAACCTTGTTTCTTGGACTTCAAAGAAACAGACTACAGTTTCTCGGTCGAGTAGTGAAGCCGAGTATCGAGCTATTGCCCAGACTACTGCTGAGCTGAGATGGTTTTCTTATCTATTTCGGGAACTCCATATCCCGTTCCGTAACCCGCACTTATTTTGCGATAATATCTCAGCTTTACGTATGGCACGTAATCCAGTTTTCCATGCTCGTACTCGTCATATAGAAATTGATTATCATTTTGTTCGTGAACTCATAGCTCGTGGGTTTCTACAATTACGATATGTCTCATCTAATGATCAATTAGCTCGTGGGTGTGCCTTTATTAAAGTGGGCACACCTTCCGATGTCTTTGTCCGGTGGAACCTTTGGCATGCTGGATAAAGACCTCTTTGACCGCTGGATAAAGGAATCTTTGACCCAAGTCAGACTTAGGCTTGTACCCAGTTTAATAAACTTTGGCATGGTCTGCATAGTGGGCTTGCGGGGCCCATTAATTGATGTTGAAGAAGTGGGCTGAGCCCGTCACATTTTATTCTGTTCAGTGGCCCCCAACTTTCTAATTCGTCATGACGGGCAGAAAGTTATGTGACGAGCTGCTAAATGATGAGCTGCAATGCGACGAGCTTGAGCTGGTTCTGTAATGACGACCCTCATCCTAAGTTGACGAGGTGACGAGCGACATTCAGGTGTCTTGTCATGCTTGGATGGGCTCGTTCTGAAAAGACGACCCTCATTCTAAGTTGACGAGTGACGACCTTTGTCGATCAGGTGTTTTGTCATACTTGGATGGGCTCGTTCTATTGACGACCCAAATCCTAAGTTGACGAGTGATGACCTTTGTCGATCACGTTTTGTCATACTTGGATGGCTCGTTCTATTGACGACCCAAATCCTAAGTTGACGAGTGACGACCTTTGTCGGTCATGTGTTGTCATACTTGGATGGCTCGTTCTATTGACGACCCAAATCCTAAGTTGACGAGTGACGACCTTTGTCGATCACGTTGTCATACTTGGATGGCTCGTTCTATTGACGACCCAAATCCTAAGTTGACGAGTGACGACCTTCGTCGGTCATGTGTTGTCATACTTGGATGGGCTCGGTCTATTGACGACCCAAATCCTAAGTTGACGATTGACGACCTTTGTTGATCACGTTTTGTCATACTTGTATGGCTCGTTCTATTGACGACCCAAATCCTAAGTTGACGAGTGAGGACCTTTGTCGATCACGTTGTCATACTTGGATGGCTCGTTCTATTGACGACCCAAATCCTAAGTTGACGAGTGATGACCTTCGTCGGTCATGTGTTGTCATACTTGGATGGGCTCATTCTATTGACGACCCAAATCCTAAGTTGACGAGTGACGACCTTTGTCGATCACGTTTTGTCATACTTGGATGGGCTCGTTCTGTAATGACGACCCATATCCTAAGTTGACGAGTGACGACCTTCATCGGTCATGTTGTCATACTTGGATGGGCTCGTTTAATGATGACCCTCATCCTAAGTTGACGAGTGACGATCAGGTGTCATGTCATACTTGGATGGGCTCGTTATGTAAAGACGACCTTCATCCTAAAGTGACGAGTGACGACCCTCGTCGATCATTATACTTGATCAAAGTGAATGTAGTTCGTGACGACCTGACCAATGTTGAGTTTCAATCCGAGGTTTCGTGACGACCTGGCTAATGTCGAGGTTCAATCCGAGGTTTCGTGACGACCTGACCATTGTCGAGGTTCGATCCGAGTATGCGTGTAGGGTGCCCGACTTATGAATGCGAGCGGGGTTGCTCGGCTCCGAGTCGGAGAGCGAATCTTCTACTGAATTGTTGTAGGTCGTTCATTCAGATTAGACTTGGTCAGATTTTTGCCTTGGATAGCTACGTGATTCTCTGGTCTCAAGAGACTATTTTAATTTCAAGGCCACTTTAAATCTTTCTTTATCCTCCAATTTTTAATTTCCAAGGCTATTTTACATGTCTCTTTCAGTAGAACAACACCAAGGGAAAAGCTGACTTCAAAACCTCTCGTAAGAGAGCTGATCGGCGTTGATGAAGCAAATGGAGATCGACGGAACTGGGGCCTTGGCGGCCGGAGTTAGACGCCGACGAGGAGATGGTACAGATAGCCAACGACTCGACTTAGAATTTGGGGAGATCGATTTGAGATTTGTGTTGGGTTTTGGGCAGATCTGCTCCGCTTTTGCTTGGTCGGTCGTAGCTTGAAGGTAATGGTCGTCTTGTACAAATCTGGTAATATTCCACCAGCCATTTTCAACATCTCAACACTTCAAACCTTTGGATTTATAGGCAATAGCCTCTCAGGAACACTTCCGTTGAATCTCGGCCAATATCTACCAAATTTAATGGATATTCATCTTTCAGGAAATCAGTTAACTGGAAGCTTACCAGATTCTATATCCAATGCTTCTAATCTTGTTCTTATAGACATTAGTTCCAACAAGTTCACGGGAAATATCCCAAAGTCATTAGGAAACTTGTCAAACCTGCAGATTTTAAACCTGGAAAACAACACTTTCAGCGGAGAATCGTCAAACGGAGAGTTGAGTTTCCTTGAATGGAATCGATGAGCCAGAACTTTTCAAGAGGTCGCTGTCTGAATAGTGACCGTTGCTTGAGCTCCGATTTTTCTCGACCCATTAAAGTTTGATCGTCATTTGATTTGTGATGAGGCGAATTGCTCATCCTGCGAGTGTTCGTCCAGCTATAATACTCAGAGGAGAGTCGGTTCTTGGTGTTCCTCGTGAGATGGGTCGTCGTCTAGATTAGTGAGATTGACGATCAAGAACTCGTCAAAAGAAGGTCGGCTTTATGATGTGGTTCGTCGTCGCTTGACATGGGTCTTTCTCTAGTGTTGATGGCCGCGGTCAACGACCATGAGAGGTGAATCTGGGGGCTTTCAACTTTACACTCCAAATCAGAGAGTTTAGAGAGAGAAATTGAGGTGAGAGAGAGAGGAGAGGAGTAGGACCCACGTGAGCTGCTTGGCATTCTTGTTGCGGCCTTTGGCCCACCATTCGAACGACGGTGCCATTTTTGAAAATACCCAGATCACAAAATATATAAAAATGCCTTCTTTCTTTTCTCAAAAAGAAAACTGAAATCTTGTATACAAGGTGTTTATAGAAAGAGCTCAAAGAAAACCCAGTGGCTGCAACGATCCCATTTTTCTTCTTATAATCTTTATCAGAGAAAAGCAAACAATGGGGGTGCAGAGTTCATTGGCAACAATGGTGGGGACTATGAATTTTTAAGTTTCTAGAGAGAGAAAGTTTAGGAGAGAGAGATTGTATCAAAAATTAATTTGAAAAACTCTCTCTCTCTCTCTAGAAAAGGATGGTACGGATGAATAAATGCATAGAGAGAAGAATTGGTTCTAAAAAAAATGTTTTGGACCACAATGCCCTTGTTGATGAGGTTATAAAACAGTTGCAGCCTCATTTCATAGCTAGAACTTTTCGAGTAATTTTTATTGGGTTCTTCCGCTCTTCAGATCTATATCTGATGGGGGTTTTTCCGTGTCCTACAAAGCGTTAGATCCCATTCCCTCCAGCTTAGTCTGGCTCTAATTTGGTACATGAATTTTTCCATTGTCAAGTTCGCCGTCCGCCATGATTTCGATTCCCGGCAATGGAACCAAACTGATGACGCAAAAAATGGGCAGAACCGGGGGTACCCAATCAGTCTTCGGGAATGCGATGTTGGATCCTGGACGAACGGACAGACTATCTGCAAAACAGACACCGTTAGGGGCGCGGGGGTTGACCCCGCGCATGTTAGGAATTTGACCAATATTCGGCAATTGAAAGAAGAGTTGTCTAGTATTAAAGGTGTCCACCCACTTCATTAGTATGAGGCCTTTTGGGAGTTGACCCAAGAGCAAATCCGTGCGGGCTGGGCCCAAAGCGGACAATATCATACTAATGTGGAGTGGTGGGGATGGTCGCGATCCCAACAACTGGTATCAGAGCCGTGGTTTGTGGATGGGCACGACGCAGTGGACCGTGTGTGGAAGATATGTGGGATTTCCTCTAGTGGTGTGACCTCGCGAATGGAGCACTGTGTGCCTTGTGTCGAAAATCTTCCTGATATTGGTGATAAATCAGGCGGCGTGTCCCGCTAGTGGTGAATAGCGGCGGTACAAGATTCGCTAGAGGTGGTCCTTGGTTTGAGGGGAGGATTGTTGGGATATCAACCCAAGTCCCACATCGGCAATTGAAAGAAGAGTTGTCTAGTATTAAAGGTGTCCACCCACTTCATTAGTATGAGGCCTTTTGGGAGTTGACCCAAGAGCAAATCCGTGCGGGCTGGGCCCAAAGCGGACAATATCATACTAATGTGGAGTGGTGGGGATGGTCGCGGTCCCAACAGCGCAAACCCTCCGGCGTGAGAATAAGCTCATGTATATAGAGATAAACCGGAAGGGAAGGCAAATGTAATTTTCAAGGAGAGAGTGTGTAGAACCTGCCTCTTTTATTTTGCTGTGCTCTCTTTAATTATATGAGTGGGGATTATTGGTAGGGGACCACCATTTACTAAGATGGGTGTGCCTTTATTAAAGTGGGCACACCTTCCGATGTCTTTGTCCGGTGGAACCTTTGGCATGCTGGATAAAGACCTCTTTGACCGCTGGATAAAGGAATCTTTGACCCAAGTCAGACTTAGGCTTGTACCCAGTTTAATAAACTTTGGCATGGTCTGCATAGTGGGCTTGCGGGGCCCATTAATTGTTGAAGAAGTGGGCTGAGCCCGTCACATTTTATTCCGTTCAGGAATCAAAATATTCTTCTCTTTCTGTACCGGCTCGACTGTTGATGGTTGACTCCCACATTCTATTGAAGGTACAAGCTCATTCTGCCTAGGTGAAGATTCTGTCCTCTTTAATCTAGTTTCAACATTTAATTGAGGAGAAGATATTTCAAATCTACCCACACTAACTTCATCCACGGAGGCACCAGATCCACTAGCTTCAAAAATGCCAGAACTTCTCCGGCTTGCTAACCTTCCAGATTCTGAAACTGCAGGAGATCCTGGTGTCTTTGATATCCGCTTCATGGCAGCCATTTCTGATGCCTGAGAAATGCATAACCCCCTTAGAGCTTGCTTTAGACAAACAATAATTATATGTTTAGAAGTAGATTTAGGCGTTATTTTCATATTTTAGACTTCTATTATGTTACCATACATGTTAGGGTTAATTTCATACGTGTTTAACTTGTTTTATATGTCTTACAAGTCCTGTTAAACTAGGGTGATGTGTAATTCCGAATTTCACTGTTTGATTAATAGAATTTTGATATTGAGTGTGTCTCTTTATTTCCTAAAAGTGATTAAGTTCCATTTGAATGTCAATTTTCTAGTAATCGTTGGATCAATAGGTTATAAGTTATTGAAGACTGTTCTTCCTGTATTGTTGCGACAATCAACGTATTATTGTGTTTATCCCTTGCTTTCGCTGGTTGGTAATTAAAGCCTGAACCTTGACTTGTTTGGTTGAGGTATTTATTTTTCATTTTTCTTTCTATCCTTATATATTTATTTTTTTTAAAAAAGTTTGATCTCGCATGGCCTTTCTTCAAATTTTCAAGTTCAGATCTTGTTGTTAATTGGTCAAAATCGTTCATTTTTCTGCTTTTTCTTCGTTGCTCATTCGAAAGTTATTTTAAATTATTTTGTATTAGCTTAATGGAGTGATTGGATGGAGGTTGCTACGAAGACTATAAAGTTTAAAGTCCGTCAAGGTTATAAAGGAAGATTTCAAGTATTCAAGATTTATCTCAATGAGAGGATCATTACGAATATTTTTTACGCGATAATCAAGTTTCGAATACAAACGGTGCAAATTCGAGGAATTTTTCGAAGCTGGGGAGAATTATGGAGACAAGTATAGGGATAAGTTTAAGTCTAATTATAATTATTATTTGTTAGTTTTATTATTATTTTCAGATTTATATTTAGATAAGCAATAACTATAGGTTTAGAAGTAGATTTAGGCTTTATTTTGATGGTTTAGACTTCTACTATGTTACCATATCGTTTAAAGTTAATTATAGACGTGTTTGACTTGTTTTACAAGTCTTACAAGTCTAATAAAAATATGGTAATGTCTAATTCCAAATTTTAGTGTCTGATTAATAGGATTTTGATATTGAGCGTCTTTTGGATGGCAATTTCCTAGTAATCGTTGAATCAATAGGTTATTGAAGATTGTTATTCCGGTATTGTTGCGACAATCAATGTATTAATAGTATTATCTTTTTATTTGCTTCCGCTGCCTACATCACTATCCTACATTTTGGTTCAAAAAAATTAAAAAAAAAAAATCTACATTTCATGTTGAAATTGATACCCAACTCATAAAACCACCCATTTCAAGTATTGCATAGGTAAGGAGTAGAAAACACAAGAAAATTAAATAGAAAATACAAGAAAATACCTTATTAATTAGCTTTAGGGAATGTCTTACAATTTTAAGGTTTGTTTCCTCCAAAGCTTGTTGCAAAAGAGAAGGATTGTGTTTGAGTGTGTCTGTTTTAGTGTTTGAGAGATAGAATTTTAGAAGAATGTTTGTTACCCATTTAAAGGAGGAGAAGACCTCATTTTATAGGCTTAGGGGGGGGGAGAGAGAGGGAAAAGCAAATCAAGTCACTAGCCATTGCTGGGAGTTAATGGGGAGAGGTTACAAAATAAAAAAGTGAGAGATATTTGAAGGGAAATCAGCCGGATGAAACTCGCGCGAGTCCCCTAAGGGCCTGTGCAAATTCCAGACTCATGGCATTACTTACCCGAGTTTGGATGATAATAGAATGGCAGAAATGACCCAAAAATTAACTCTATTATTCAGTTTAGTCCCAAAACTAAAATAATCAGTCAGAAACTTGACAGAATTAGATATAAATTAACGAAAATCAATAGAAAAGATAAATGATAAAAACACCGTATGAAATCGTTTGTGAGAGATACAAGGTGGAGTGTCTACAGCTCATGGTTTGAAACCAAGTTGAGTGTGCGAGGCTGTTGAGATCTTATGGCACGAGCATAATGCTAACATGTCAGTATGTTCATCATTCCGCTGTGTGCGGGAGAGATGATAAAGTATTTTCACATCCTTGTGCATTTGTAGTGCTAAGTGAGATTCTGGCTTCACAGTGGCCCAATGATACTAAGAAAGTTCTTTCTGAAGGTTTTGAGGTTTTGCAGGTGACATGGTTATATTTTCGTTCCGATTGTAATTACTAAGAATGGGGGATAAACTAATTTAAAAGCAAGGGTATGACATGCAGCACATTGGTATTACAAAAGATAACAAAATTAGTATATATTCAATCAAGTAAAGATTTCACATTGAGTCGTTCATGAATCATATGACACCGAACATTGAAGTTAGAAAGTGAAATCTTTGGAGAGTAGGATCTCAAGGATAAATGTGAATACTCAACTGATTAGGATTCTAGATGGTCACGAATTTGTATTAGAATAGGAGACTTTGAGCTCATTTGGCCGCCGGGGACGTTTAACGATCTCACTAAGTCCCTGAGCCCCCGAGCTCGTGGTCGGGAATGGCCTGTTTTGGGTTAACCCAAGTAATGGTTGGGTTATTTCGTTCAAGTATAACTAGCTTATAATAAAATCCAAAGTTGACAACATTTACTACTTTAACGTGAAAACCTCCATCTCTTTCATCTTGCTTGATTTTATTCCCAAATCTCTGCCTAGTGGATTTTCGATCTAGAAAGGATGGGCATAATGACCCCATTACAACCGATTTTCTCTTTATTTCAAGATTATAATAATCTAAATAGAGAAGCTTTTATTAAATTCTAGCTTTTATAGTAAAATAATTTCCCTAGAATTGTTTATTTGGTACTTTGTTAATGTCTAGATTTATATTCATGATTCTTGTAATCTACTTGATAATATTTGGTAACATACTAGTTAAGTTACTATCTGAGATGAGATATGGTTCAAATGATCTATGTATTTGTTAGTACATCATTCAGACTCACGGGTTAATAGCATGTATAAATTAGAGTAGAACAACTACTTCCATCCAAGTAACAGTTACTTACGCCATGAGAAATTTCTTTCTATTCCTAATTATATTTGAGATATGTCTTTTTATTACCACAATACACGCGGGGGACAGTTGGCTTGTTCAAATGCAGGATAACCTTCACGACAACACACTCCCACAATATATGCGATGTCAAGATAAAAGTGCTGATTCGGGATATATCAACATCACTTTGTCGGAAAATATTATAATTGGCATTTCTCCCATTTTCCTTTCCGAAACGTTTATTTTGGTGTCATTTTTATTGGGGTTCAAAAGATAAAGTTTTTGATGTTTTTAATGAAGATTGGGCAGATTATTGTGTAGCTAAAGGTATGAAAACACTATACAATAATTGCGTGTGGCAAATCCATGCGAGTGGCTTTTATTTTTTAAAGTATACAAATACTGGAAATATATGGGAGAAGAGGCATGACTGGTGATAAATATTTGGTATACGTGTGATTCTGTCTCTATATGGACTAGTGGAGAGCTTGGCTATCATGTCATTAGCATTTCTTTCATATAAACACAGAAGGAATTGTTTCTCAATGTTGTGATTTTCTATAATGTTTTGCATAAATTTAAAACAATATAGTAATGACAAATGATTATCTCATGTATGTTGATGATCATCTTCTCAACATGCAATCCCATCAGCTTATCATTTTTCCCTGTCATTCATCAACTTTTTCAACTCTCTATCGATCATTGCTTTCTCAAACTAACCCAACAATCCCATGCTCTTATCTCTTAGGTCAATCCGTTCCGTTTGATAAAGCTTTAAGTTTCATCAAGACCATTTCTATAGTACCTGGCCCTAGTGTTTGGGGGCTCTTGTCAATGCTTCTAAGCTGAGATGCTCGATTTTGCTTATAACTTCCTTGTTAGGGCAGAGCTACAAGTTGCTCAATGAGCTCATCTAGGCAATGAATGAAGAAGAATATTCTCATGAAGCTGTATTTTGAGATACATATTCGAACAAGGAAAGGAACATGGTTCGTTAAGCAATAAACAATGTTTGTCAAATATCGCTGAATCTTTTTCTTTTCAAACATAAACAACAAAGACATATCCTTGGAATAATGGAAGATATGAACAAAAACTATTAAAAGAACGTCAAGTTAAATTGTTGCGAAAAAATAATTTATTGTAACTCCCTTGACCTGCTTGCCTGGAAATCACTTCATGCTAAGCATATAAAAGTTGAGTTTGTTTCAGACAATGTTTTTGTTATTTTCTTGATCATGTACAAGAAGAAGGATTGATCCTTACAAGTTTACGATTTCTAGTAGTCATCCTCTGGTTTGGAAGAATTTATGGAGATAGGATTATGGAAGGGAGCTTCATCATTATGTTGTAAGAATCAAGAAGTTTAACATCGGTGTTGGTACAGATTGTTAGGACCTAACTATGTAGATACATAGTTATATATGGTTTTGACAAAGAAACATATTCAATGTTATCTGACAGCCAAGATACACTCAATGGACATTGGAAAGCCAAGACTTAACCTGCTTTGATAAACCAAACTGACAGCAATGATCAATAAAGACCAATCAATAAATCAATTGTGTTTCATTACAAAAGAGATCATTACATGTCATCTTCCTCAATCCTTGACTCCTACTCATCTAGATCAACTAGCTAAACTTGACAACTAAGAATTTCAACAGCAGAGGTCTCATCCCTCTGACAGCTATGATCTTCAAAACCAACAGAAATGTTTTATCTATGTGATGACTCAGATGTGCTTCACTCAAACAACTCTCAACAAACATTGCCAAGTCATTTCCATGAAGATCCTCTGCAAAGGTTGCAAATTTCAGCCTTTTCTCATCCAGTCAACAAGGCCCTAAATGCAAACACTATTTCACCCAAATTCATTTACTGCCTTGTCCCCTCCAACGGCTATATTCCAGCTTATAAAAGGAAGCCTCCTTGACTGAAACTACTGCCCTTTATCCCACAACTTTTGCAACCTTTCTCACACCCTTACAAACCTGTAAACCTGCAAACAAACATCAAACAACTTCAGACACTTGAGACTGCACTTCAAGTGTATAAACAAATCTTGTAAACCACTTAAGACTGTAATTTAAGTGTGTATTTTGTATTTGCTTAGAAAAAGTTATAGAAAAAAAGATAGAAAAAAACTAAACAAATGAAAGTATATAGAAGAAAAGTCAGAGGGAACTTGCCCGATCAATCTTATTTTTTATTTTTTAAAGGAAATTTTTATTGACTAGTGGATTTTAGCCTTTGTCAATCAGTGATTTTTTTAGTGAAAAAGTATAGGAGGAGTAAACTAGAAAAAAACTAAACAAATGAAAGTCATATAGAAGAAAAGTCAAAAGAGGGACACATTCACACACTATATTTATTTTTTATTTTTTTTAAAAATTTTTATTGACTAGAAAACAATATTTTAGCCTTTGTTAATCAGTGGTTATCTATTTGTTGATTAAGCAAAGTTATAGAAAAAAAGATAGAAAAAAACTAAACAAATGAAAGTATATAGAAGAAAAGTCAAAAGAGGGACGGACTGCCCTATATTTATTTTTTATTTTTTAAAAATTTTTTATTGACTAGACAAACAATATTTTAGCCTTTGTTAATCAGTTTTTCATATTTTAGACTTCTAAAAGTTATACCAAAAAAGATAGAAAAAAACTAAACAAATGAAAGTATATAGAAGAAAAGTCAAAAGAGGGATGTGGAATTCTATATTTATTTTTTATTTTTTAAAAAATTTATTGACTAGAAAACAATATTTTAGCCTTTGTTAATCAGTGGTTTTTTTTAGAAAAAGTTATAGAAAAAAGATAGAAAAAACTAAACAAATGAAAGTATATAGAAGAAAAGTCAAAAGAGGGACGGACTACCCTATATTTATTTTTTATTTTTTAAAAATTTTTTATTGACTAGAAAACAATATTTTAGCCTTTGTTAATCAGTGGTTTTTTTAGAAAAAGTTATAGAAAAAAGATAGAAAAAACTAAACAAATGAAAGTATATAGAAGAAAAGTCAAAAGAGGGACGGACTACCCTATATTTATTTTTTATTTTTTAAAATTTTTTTATTGACTAGAAAACAATATTTTAGCCTTTGTTAATCAGTGGTTTTTTTTAGAAAAAGTTATAGAAAAAAGATAGAAAAAACTAAACAAATGAAAGTATATAGAAGAAAAGTCAAAAGAGGGACGGACTACCCTATATTTATTTTTTATTTTTTAAAATTTTTTATTGACTAGAAAACAATATTTTAGCCTTTGTTAATCAGTGGTTTTTTTAGAAAAAGTTATAAAAAAAGATAGAAAAAACTAAACAAATGAAAGTATATAGAAGAAAAGTCAAAAGAGGGACGGGCTACCCTATATTTATTTTTTATTTTTTAAAAATTTTTATTGACTAGAAAACAATATTTTCGCCTTTGTTAATCAGTGATTTTTTTAGAAAAAGTTATAGAAAAAAGATAGAAAAACTAAACAAATGAAAGTATATAGAAGAAAATTCAAAAGAGGGACGGACTACCCTATTTATTTTTTATTTTTTTAAAAAAATTTTTATTTGACTAGAAAACAATATTTTAGCCTTTGTTAATCAGTGGTTTTTTTTAGAAAAAGTTATAGAAAAAAAGATAGAAAAAAACTAAACAAATGAAAGTATATAAAAGAAAAGTCAAAAGAGGGACGGACTGCCCTATATTTATTTTTTTAAAATTTTTTATTGACTAGAAAACAATATTTTAGCCTTTGTTAATCAGTGGTTTTTTTTAGAAAAAGTTATAGAAAAAAAGATAGAAAAAAACTAAACAAATGAAAGTATATAGAAGAAAAGTCAAAAGAGGGACGGACTGCCCTATATTCATTTTAAATTTTTTTAAAATTTTTTATTGACTAGAAAACAATATTTTAGCCTTTGTTAATCAGTGGTTTTTTTAGAAAAAGTTATAGAAAAAAAGATAGAAAAAACTAAACAAATGAAAGTATATAGAAGAAAAGTCAAAAGAGGGACGGACTACCCTATATTTATTTTTTATTTTTTAAAATTTTTTATTGACTAGAAAACAATATTTTAGCCTTTGTTAATCAGTGGTTTTTTTAGAAAAAGTTATAGAAAAAAAGATAGAAAAAAACTAAACAAATGAAAGTATATAGAAGAAAAGTCAAAAGAGGGACGGACTACCCTATATTTATTTTTTATTTATTTTAAAAAATTTTTATTGACTAGAAAACAATATTTTAGCCTTTGTTAATCAGTGGTTTTTTTAGAAAAAGTTATAGAAAAAAAGATAGAAAAAAACTAAACAAATGAAAGTATATAGAAGAAAAGTCAAAAGAGGGACTGACTACCCTATATTTATTTTTTATTTTTTTAAAAATTTTTTATTGACTAGAAAACAATATTTTAGCCTTTGTTAATCGGTGATTTTTTTTAGAAAAAGTTATAGAAAAAGATAGAAAAAACTAAACAAATGAAAGTATATAGAAGAAAAGTCAAAAGAGGGACGGACTACCCTATATTTATTTTTTATTTTTTAAAATTTTTATTGACTAGAAAACAATATTTTAGCCTTTCTTAATCAGTTGTTTTTTTAAGAAAAAGATATAGACACAAAGATAGAAAAAAACTAAACAAATGAAAGTATATAGAAGAAAAGTCAAAAGAGGGACGGACTACCCTATATTTATTTTTTATTATTTTAAAAATTTTTATTGACTAGAAAACAATATTTTAGCCTTTGTTAATCAGTGGTTTTTTTTAGAAAAAGTTATAGAAAAAAAGATAGAAAACACTAAACAAATGAAAGTATATAGAAGAAAAGTCAAAAGAGGGACGGACTACCCTATATTTATTTTTTATTTTTTTTTAAAATTTTTATTGACTAGAAAACAATATTTTAGCCTTTGTTAATCAGTGGTTTTTTTTAGAAAAAGTTATAGAAAAAAAGATAGAAAAAAACTAAACAAATGAAAGTATATAGAAGAAAAGTCAAAAGAGGGACGGACTACCCTATATTTATTTTTTATTTTTTTAAATTTTTTTATTGACTAGAAAACAATATTTTAGCCTTTGTTAATCAGTGGTTTTTTTTAGAAAAAGTTATAGAAAAAAAGATAGAAAAAAACTAAACAAATGAAAGTATATAGAAGAAAAGTCAAAAGAGGGACGGACTACCCTATATTTATTTTTTATTTTTTAAAATTTTTTATTGACTAGAAAACAATATTTTAGCCTTTGTTAATCAGTGGTTTTTTTTAGAAAAAGTTATAGAAAAAAAGATAGAAAAAAACTAAACAAATGAAAGTATATAGAAGAAAAGTCAAAAGAGGGACGGACTACCCTATATTTATTTTTTATTTTTTAAAAATTTTTTATTGACTAGAAAACAATATTTTAGCCTTTGTTAATCAGTGGTTTTTTTAGAAAAAGTTATAGAAAAAAAGATAGAAAAAAACTAAACAAATGAAAGTATATAGAAGAAAAGTCAAAAGAGGGACGGACTACCCTATATTTATTTTTTATTTGTTTAAAAATTTTTTATTGACTAGAAAACAATATTTTAGCCTTTTTTAATCAGTTATTTTTTTAGAAAAAGTTATAGAAAAAAAGATAGAAAAAACTAAACAAATGAAAGTATATAGAAGAAAAGTCAAAAGAGGGACGGACTACCCTATATTTATTTTTTTTAAAAATTTTTATTGACTAGAAAACAATATTTTAGCCTTTGTTAATCAGTGGTTTTTTTTAGAAAAAGTTATAGAAAAAAAGATAGAAAAAAACTAAACAAATGAAAGTATATAGAAGAAAAGTCAAAAGAGGGACGGACTACCCTATATTTATTTTTTATTTTTATAAAATTTTTTTATTGACTAGAAAACAATATTTTAGCCTTTGTTAATCAGTGGTTTTTTTTGAAAAAGTTATAGAAAAAAGATAGAAAAAAACTAAACAAATGAAAGTATATAGAAGAAAAGTCAAAAGAGTGACGGACTACCCTAAATTTATTTTTTATTTTTTTAAAATTTTTTATTGACTAGAAAACAATATTTTAGTCTTTATTAATCAGTGATTTTTTTAGAAAAAGTTATAAAAAAAAGATAGAAAAAAACTAAACAAATGAAAGTATATAGAAGAAAAGTCAAAAGAGGGACGGACTACCCTATATTTATTTTTTATTTTTTAAAAATTTTTTATTGACTAGAAAACAATATTTTAGCCTTTGTTAATTGGTGATTTTTTTAGAAAAAGTTATAGAAAAAAAGATAGAAAAAAACTAAACAAATGAAAGTAAATAGAAAAAAAGTCAAAAGAGGGACGGACTACCCTATATTTATTTTTTATTTTTTTAAAATTTTTTATTGACTAGAAAACAATATTTTAGCCTTTGTTAATCGGTGTTTTTTTTTAGAAAAAGTTATAGAAAAAAAGATAGAAAAAAACTAAACAAATGAAAGTATATAGAAGAAAAGTCAAAAGAGGGACGGACTACCCTATATTTATTTTTTATTTTTTTAAAAAATTTTTATTGACTAGAAAACAATATTTTAGCCTTTGTTAATCAGTGGTTTTTTTTAGAAAAAGTTATAGAAAAAAAGATAGAAAAAACTAAACAAATGAAAGTATATAGAAGAAAAGTCAAATTTAGAGACGGATACTAAATATGTCTCTAAATTTTAGAGACAGATGTTGAATCTGTCACTAAATTAGAGACGGATTCAAAAATCTGTCTCTAAATTAGAGACGGGTTAAAATCTGTCTCTAAAGTTTAGAGACGGATTCTAAAATTTAGAGACGGATTCTAAATTCGTCTCTAATTTAGATACGGATACAAAACCCGTCTCTAATTTAGAGACGGATACAGAACCCATCTCTAAATTAGAGACGGATACAGAACCCGTCTCTAAATTAGAGACGGATTCGGATTCCGTCTCTATATTAGAGACGGATTCAGATTCCGTCTCTGAATTAGAGACGAATTCATATTCCGTCTCTGAATTAGAGACGAAATCTGAATCCGTCTCTAATTTAGAGACGAAATCCGAATCCGTCTCTGATTTTTGGTTCTGTCTCTAATCTGTCGCCAAATTAGCTACAGATTTCGTCCGTCTCTAAATTTCCGTCTCTAAATCCGGTTTTCCTTGTAGTGAATGGAATGGCTTGGAGGGCTGTCAGGACTGTTAGGGATGGGATCACTGTCAGACATATCTTGACCTTGTCCAGCTAGGATTGGACTCTGAGGGGAGGCTTCAACAGATTCATTCTCAGGAATTGGAGAAATTGGCTTGGAAGGAGCAGAGGCATGGGTTGAAAAAGTTGGGATTGAAACAGATGAATGATCAAGACTTTGCTTGAGGAGATCAGAACAAAATTGGGATTTTAGGAGGTTTAAGGCTGCCCTGACTTCTCCCTTGGTCAACTTTTGCTCAAGAATAGATACAAGGACTGCCTCATTTTCTGGGGTTCCATCAAACACAAGTCCCTTGCATGCATTTAGGATTGTTTCTCCCTTTAAGACAAGATTGGGATCAATTTCAACACCAACCTTTTTGAGACTTTGAATAACCTCAGTAGTCTTATCAGATTCCCCTATCAATTTCAACAATTGGGGTAGGTTCATTCACAAGCTCGGCCTCGTGTATAGAAGGGATGGTTTGGATATCTACATCCATAGTCGTCACCTTTGGATTACTGGATGACTCTCCTGGTCCACTTCTTTTCTTGATAAACCTAGACCTGAGTTCATCTATGGCTATCACTGTCTCCTCTTTACTTAGAACATCATCAAGAAAAATGAGAGCAGCCTTTTCAAGATCGTGGTTCCCATCCAACTCAATAGCATCAATGGCTCTTAAGATTTTGGCTAACCGTTGAGGTTGGGTAGAGGGGATATTTTCATCGTTGTTCCCCTTAAAGGTTGCTTCTCCGATTGTTCTTTGAGGTTAAGGATAGCTTCTATGGCCGATCGATGACCCGAGCTAGGTGTGGATGACTTGTCCACTCTTGACCGACAAGAGTGGATTTTGGAGAAAGGGGAGGGGTATTTATTTTGATTTTCTTGGCCTTGGGAGCTTTCTTTTCAGGTTTTCTTTTCTTTGGCAAGGATTTAGAAGGAATGGATAAGGAGGATTGTACCTTGGACCTGGTGGCTGTCTGCCTGGTAGGGATAGCTGTCAGAGGTTGTTTGCCTTTGTGCAGAGTTTTGGATAAGTCAATGGCTGCCTGAAGCTCTTGAGGGTCTATGTTATCATCACCAGCATTATCTTGACCCATGATGTCAACCCCATGACTGTCAACAGCACCCCTTTCTTCATTATCCTTATCATGGCTGTCAGAGAAGGTTCTTTCACTATCAGCTTCTTGAACATCCTTGTTTTTGCCTTTATTGCCATGAGATACCACAGTCTTTTTCAACAATCCCGTCTTCTTCACATTGGATTGTACACCCTCTTTATTCTCCTACTTGTAGCCAATGCTATCAAGTCCTTCCAAGGTTCAATCTTCTTTCTTGTTTCTTCTTGCGCTTTTTCTTGTGTTTCAATAAAACTACTGGTACTTACATCATCTCCACCTCTCATCAGAGCTCCTTTCTTTTGTTTCAATGCAAAAGTTCTGTCATTGAAACACTTTGTCTCTGACAGCTTCACAGTCTTCAGCCATTTCTTGTGTAGAGGAGGATTGAGCTTAGGAATTAGGACTTCAAGAATTCCACCGATGAATCCAGTTGTTCATCTTTCCACCTTGCTTCTTGAATTTTAGAGTAGAGGTTGAGGCCGCAAGCCGGAAGTTGTGGAGAAGAACAATGCACCAGTTTGTGTCTTTGGTCATTAGGCTCAGCATTTGCTTCCATTCATTTGATCCCATTTGATCAAATGAAGATTGCTTGCCATCAATGGCTTTATTGACCACATCCATAAGAGTTGATTTGAAAATATCAGCTTTGTCCTTAACCATGGCCTTGTCCTGTACACTCTTGAAGTCATGAACATTAACCCCAAAGAATTTCTCATATACAGTCTTCAATCTATCTGACCCTCTATCCCATATGTTTTTCACAAAGATTCGCTTTGTTTGGAATCTCATAGACTTCACTAACCATTTCTTGAGTAATGTTTATCTCCACATTGTCTATGGTGGCGCTTATTGAATTGTTTTCCTTGTTCCTCTTTCCCACAAGGTAAATCTCTCTCGCACGCTTCTTCATAAATTGGAGGTCTGGCTCCCATGAAATTAAGCAATTCATTGACCTCAAGAAGTTCTTTAATGAGTATCCCTACTTCGTAGAAGCTAGGTTTTATGAAGTAACTGTGAGCATCTGGGTAACTTGCTTTTGATGCTGCCATTGATGGTTAAAAGAATTAGAGTTGAAGGAATACGATGGAGGATTAGTGAAGAAAAGAGATGAATTTTAAACAGAGGGTTAATGAAACAGGAGTTTTTGGTGATTACGAAAGGAGAGAGACAAATAATGAGTGGAGAGTGGGTTTTAAAGGGCATTGGGGTTTCAAAGTTTAGTAACCTGCTCATATGAACAGTGATTTTTGCCCTTCCCCACGTTGAGGCATTAACTTCCACAGAGCACAAGAAGAACATTCTCTTTTTCAAGAATTTTGCAGGTGAAGAGATGGCTAAGGAAGTGACAATTGTGAGCAATTAACACGATCAAATCACAAAAAAGTTGCTTTAACCTAGCTGTAAAAAAAACTTTGACAGTTAAGTCTAGTTTGAATGATGATGGCTGTCTGAGATAGCTATGGGGAAACTTGCCTATAAAACAATGACAATTTCAGAGGAAACTTATTCAGATTGTTTTATAAACACAAATGGGTAGATTTTCCTCAAAGTTTAATCCCAAAAATATGGCTCAAACAGCAAAACAGTTGGTTTTTGGAAAGAATTGTGAGGATGATTTGAGGGGGGATGAAATGGAGATAGAGAGAGAGTCCTTCAATGTAGTTGAAAGTTCAGAGGGAGTGAGTGACAGAGGTAAGAACAAGAGAGTGAGAGTAGATCAGGACTATGGTGTCAAGGAGGTAGCTGTCAGAGAGAAAATTGACAGTAGAGAGGGAGAGGGAATAAGGCTTTTTGGAAAGACTATCAAGGTTGATCAGGGTGAGTCCAGTAAGGGAAAAAGTAAGGTAGAGAGGGTTTATACATTGGGGGAATTGGTTAAGCAAGATAGGGCTCAGACAGCTAAGGAGAGGGGCTTAGCTGTCAAGAAGAAGGTTGAGCCTGAGAAGCTGTATACTCCTGTGAGCAGGGATTCACTCTCTCCAGGGGTTGGATTGTTGGAGGGGAGAGGAGATAACTTTGCAGGAGTGCATGTCTCTCCTTCTTCAACAATATCATACCTATTCAACCAGGTTATTGGTTGTTTTAGCCCTGCCAGAGTTCCAGCTGTGGAGAGAGAAGAGTCAAGAGCTAGCCAACCACTTGTAGTTGCTGGGAATGGATCTTATTCTGGAGATTTTAGCTTTGTGACACCAATGGAGGGTTTGCTTCAACCTTATGATGCAGTTGAAGAGTGGTGGCCAAGGAGAGCAAGTCCTTCTCTTCAATATTTAGTTACTTCAATTGATCCTTTCTTGGAGAGGCACCCAGTATGGTTGCAAAGGTATCATCAGACCTTGCAGTCTACACAAGAGGCAAGGTGTGAAGGAATGAGTGCTGGAGGAGGATCTGGAGAAACAAAGTGACATTCCCTAAGAATGTCCGGGCCTAAGGTGAAGATTTGAAGAGGAGAGCTGGATCTGGAGATTGTTTGGTTTTAAGGAAGTTTTTGGTGAGTGAATGCAGATGAAAGAGAGAGGGATTTCATGGTTTGTTTTATGTTTTTGTTTATGTTTTTGTTTTTCATGACTTTTGCATAGATAGCTATCAGTGGATAGCTATCAGAAATGTTTTTGAGGGAATAGCTGTCTGGCTTCATTGTGACAGCATTGCCCTGAATTATGTAAGCCTCCTTTTTATTTATGAAGAACAACTCTTTATTTTGGCATATTTATCATTCCAAGCATAGCTCTTAACATCTCAAATCTCTTTTCATCCATTGCCTTAGTAAGAATATCGTAGACATTATCCTCGCACAAACTTTTGCAAGGTTGATATTCCCTTTTTCAACATGGTCTCTGATGAAGTGATGTCTTACCTCAATATGCTTTGTTTTTGAGTGTTGGACAGGGTTTTCTGTCATGGTAATAGTACTTGAGTTATCACAGAAGATGGGAATGTTGGATAATTCAATTCCAAAGTCTTGAAGTTGACTTTTAAGATAGAGAATTTGAGAACAACACAAGCCTGCAAAGAATATACTCAAATTTCACTGCTGAGGTGGCTACCGAGGTTTGCTTTTTGCTTGACCATGAAATAATTCTTGATCCAATAAACCGGCATCCACCACTTGTGGATTTTCTATCTAGATTACATCCAAAGATAGTCGAGTCAGTGAATCCAATTAGAGAGAATGGGGATTCGGTGGGATACCACAAGCCAAAATCGTGGGTTCCTTTGAGATATCTCAAAATTCTTTTGACAGCAGAGAGATGAGATTCCTTGGGATTTGCTTGAAATCTAGCACAGAGACAGACACTAAACATAATGTCAGATCTTGAAGCTGTTACATAAAGGAGAGATCCAATGTAACTTCTGTAAAGTGTTGGATTTACACTTTGACCATCTGGATCAACATGGAGTTTGGTTGTGGTTGACAAGGGGGTTTTGGCAGGGGAAGCAGTTTGCATGTCAAACTTCTTGATCATATCTCTTGTGTATGTAGCTTGGTTAATGAAGATTCCTTCCTTCATTTGCTTGACTTGAAGACCCAAGAAGAAAGTAAGCTCACCAATCATACTCATTTCAAACTGGTCTTTCATAATATCTCCAAATTCAGTACACAAGTCCTCATTTAATGAACCAAAAATGATGTCATCAACATAGATTTGGATGAGCAACTGATCATCTCCATATTTCTTGATAAACAAAGTGTTATCAATATGGCCCTTGGTAAATCCTTTGCCAAGGAGATATCTAGATAGAGTATCATACCAAGCTCTTGGTGCTTGTTTAAGCCCATACAATGCTTTGTCCAATTTGTACACATGATCAGGAAACTTTGGGTGCTCAAAACCAGGGGGTTGAGATACAAAAACCTTTTCATTTAAGACTCCATTCAGAAATGCACTCTTGACATCCATTTGAAATACTTTCATCTTCTTGAATGAAGCATAGGCAAGGAATAGCCTAATAGCTTCAAGTCTTGCAACAGGTGCAAAAGTCTCATCATAGTCAATACCTTCTTCTTGTCTGTATCCTTGAGCAACCAATCTAGCTTTGTTTCTTACTACAACACCTTCTTCATTCATCTTATTTCTAAAAACCCATCTTGTTCCAATGACAGTTTGGTTTCTTGGTTTAGGAACAAGTTGCCACACTTTGTTCCTTTCAAACTGCTCTAATTCTTCTTCCATGGCTTCTATCCAACAAGATCTTGGAGTGCTTCATTTATTTTCTTTGGTTCCACTTGGGATATGAATGCACTCATGAGAAAAGGAATGTTGTCTGGAACTGGAGTTTTATCAATTTGAAGGCTGATGTAAAGGTCTTTATTGGGTGGAATGATGTGAGTAATGGTGGATTCATCATTGGTTTTGGGAGGAGAAAGAGGATTATTGGATGGAGATGGAAGATGGCTAGTGGATGGATTACAAGAAGAATTTGGATGGTCAGTCGCCTAAGGGTTGGCCGCCTAAGGAAGAAATTTGGGAGATGTCAGTCAAGGGATGACCATTCATTTGAGTATTCTCTTCCTCATCATTTGGATTGGTAGTGGGAGTGATTGCTGTTGACTTGGTTGGCTGGATTGGTTGATGATGGGAGTGGGATTGGTCATGGCTGTCTGGCACAGGATGGTCGCCGATGAATTTCTTGGAACCATGTATGGAAGATTTGATGAATCTTGTTCATGATGGAGAACAGTTGAATCAAGAATGGGAGATGATTCAGGAGATTATCTAGGTTTCCCAAACCTTCATCAAAATCACACAATTCAGCTTACACTTTGATCATTGTTTTCATCAAAGTCAACATGAATTGATTCTTCCACAACAAGTCTTATTTTGTTGTAAACTCTATAAGCTTTGCTTGTGTTAGAGTATCCAAGAAAGATTCCTTCATCACATTTGGAGTCAAATTTGTCCAAATTGTTTTTGCCATTGTTGTGAATGAAGCATCTACTTCCAAAACTGTGAAAGTAGGAAATGGTAGGAACTTTGTCATTCCATAATTCATATGGAGTCTTCTTATGGAATTTGTTGATTAGTGTTTTATTTTGAACATACACAAAGAAGAGTGATGCCTTCACCCCAAAAATACTTTGGGAGATTGTGTTCGACAAAGATTGTTCTTGCCGCCTCACGTATTGTTCGTTTCTTCCTTTCAGCAACACCATTTCGTTGGGGTGTTCTTGGGGCTGAAAAATTGTGATCAATACCTTTTGAATCACAATACTCTTCTACTCATGTGTTCTCAAATTCTTTTCCATGATCAGATCTGATCTTGACAATGGATGTCCCTTTTTGATTTTGAATTTTATTGAACAGCCTTTGTCGAGCCTAAGGGTGTCACTTTTGGATTTAAGAAGAATGATACAAGTGAATCTGGTGTAGTCATCAACCACAACTAGGGAGTATCTTTTTCCTCCTAAAGATCTAGTCCTTATGGGCCCAAAGAGATCCATATGAAGTAGTTCAATAGGTCTTGAGGTGTCCAATCTGGTTTTGGGCTTGAATGAAGATCTCTTTTGCTTCCCACATTGGCATGCTTTGCAAAGTTTATCCTTCTTGAATGGGATCTTTGAAAGACCTCTGACTAGATTTGAATTTGCAAGCTTGGAGATGGTTTTATGGTTAAGGTGAGCCAATCTTTTGTGCCAAAGCCATGACATATCGATTGACTAAATGACAAGGCGTTGAGCATTTGAGGATTCCACTATCTCTAAGTTTAAGCAATAGAGATTTCCTTTTCTTGATCCAAATGTAATGACTTTATTGCTTTTATCTTTAACAAGACATTTATCCTTGGTGCAAACAACATGAAATCCCTTATCACGATTTGACTGATGCTGATCAAATTGTGTTTGAGACCCTCTACATAAGACACATTTGTAAAAATGATATCTTTTGTAATAAGATTTCCTGATCCTTTGACCTTAGCTTGGGAATTGTCACCAAAGGTTACATTTGGACCATTTTTAGGGGTATATTGTTGCAACCAGTCTTTATTGAAGGTCATATATCTACTACAACCACTATCTAAATACCAGAGTCCTTTCCTAGGTACCTGCAAAACAGAAAGTAAATTTTATGGTACCCCTTTTTATTCTTTTGGGTCCAAAGGATTAGTTTTTCTTTGGAACCCTAGCTTTGTTCATTGATCCATTTTTGAAGAACTGGTTTAGGGTATGGTAATATGACATGATTTGCATCATGTAAGGTGTAAGGACAGTGGATTGGGATGGATTGAAGAAGTGGTTTGGGTTGTTGTATTGGGGTTGAAACTGAAAGTTATTTGAATAGGATGATCTGGGAGAGTCATTTTGACTTGCATGACTTCTTTCATTTGAGTATTGCCACTGAGGTTTTTGTTGTTTGGTGTATCTATGTTTGTTATAGAATCTTTGTTGCCTTGGAGTTCTTTGTTGATTGGAAGGTTTTGGTTGTCTGTCAGGCCTTGGTTGTCTGTCAAGCCTTGGCTGTCTGTCAAGCCTTGGCTGTCTGGTAGGACTTGACTGACTAGCACATTTTTGCAGTTTGACTTCTTCCTGTATATTGGCCCCTTTTTGAACCCAAATATACTTGCTTCCTTGAATTTTACTTGGTCCTTCCTTTGACTGACTAGGACCAATCAAGATTTCCTTTGATTTCCCTTTGGTTTGAACAGGATAGGTTTGAACTTGATAGCTGCCAGAGCTTAGATTTTCTAGAACCATTTTTTCAATGGCCTTTTCACCAGTGGGAGGAGTGTACACCTTTTGTGTATGATCATCGCACCAATCCCTGTTTTGTCACTGGGACGTCTTTGGGTGTAGGTGAAAAGGGATAATGCTTTGCTTGACATGTTCCATGAATCTATTTTCTTTTTAAGAGCCTCATTTTCTTTTTCAAGAATTGTGAGTCTTTGACAGTTTTCTTGAGTACTGGATGCCTCACTGCCGATCCATGTTTTGTTTTTCAAGCATGAAGCATTGATCTCTTAGCCCTTGACAGGCTTTCTCAAGCTCAAAATTGGTTTTTGTAAGGGTGTCAATGGTTGAGGTTTGGGAAAGGTTCTCATTGACCAGTGAAGTAAAGCTAGTTTTTTGTTTTTTGGTTTGAATTAAAAGAGTGCAAACTAATTGTTTGAAACCATCAATATTTAAAGAGTTAAAATCATGTACCTCTTTCAGCTTCATCTCGCAAAGCAAGTGCTTCCATTTCTTCCTCATGGTCTCGATTCTTCCTCATTGTCCGATTCTTCCTCATCTTCAGCCTATAAGGCATAGCATGGCCTCTTCTCCTTCATTGTCGAATCATCACTTGACACATACTCTTCATCACCGAACTTTGATGAATCAAAGAATCATAACTTGCTCCTTGTTTTTGTCATTTTTATTTTTGGAACAATTGAAGCAGTTGCACCTTGAACTGTGAATGATCTCTTTTGAGTAAGTCAATTTCTTAGCCGTCCGATTGTCCCTAGTCTTCCTTGGTTCAGACAATCGATGAGTAATGTCCTTGCTTTCCACAGCTTGAAGCAATCAATTGTCTTCTTGTAGTCTGTCTTGTTGAGAATTAGATGTGGAAGGGTTGTATTTTTTGTCAAAAGATTTCTTTTGAAATTTCATGGCATTTCGACACCTATGGATATGAGACTTGGAATGTCTTCTTGACAGATCTGTTTGCGGACAGGTTTGGAGCTGATGTTTATCTTTTGAAGGGCATTATTGACAATGGTCTCAATGTCTTGGTGAGTGATTGGTTTGTGGACAGTTTCTTGAGCCTTAAGGCTAAAGTTTGTGAAATGGTAGGAACCGGTTGAATTTTTATCATACCTTCCAGCTTCATAAGCTTCAAGCTTTCCAAAATACTGTTCAACCTGTCATTGTGCTCCATTCAGTATCCTTCTCCTCGATAGGTAATGCTACCTTTTCATATTCTTGTGGGAGATTAGAATATATCTTGAGGCGTAGATCTTGTTGCTCAAAGGTTTTTCCATGGTCAAGAATAGATCTAACAAGGTTTTCAAACCTTGGTTGAGCAAAGACTCACTTTTTCTCCAGGATAGAACTTGAAGTTGTCTAATTGCCTAAGCAAGTTATACAAATTTTGTGTCCCGACACCGGTGTGTTTAGTGAACTTAGTTTGAATGAGAGTCCATGCCGATCCGGCATTTGGTTCCTTAGCAATTTCTTGTGCTAGTGAGTCATTTACACTCTTTTGAAGAATGTTTTTGACTTTTAAGTTTGCACCGATTAATTGCTTTTCGTATTCGCACCATGTTTCGGGGATTTGATCTTACTAGGGCCTCCATCAATACAAATTTGAGTTGGGTAGGACACTTCATTCTCTAGAACATACCAGCCCATATACCGTTTGCATCAAGGTATGTTTTTATTTTTGATGCATAGATCTCAAAAGATCCACAATCATCAATGTGTGGGATGTCTTTCTCATTATTTCTCCTTGGTTGAGGCATGGTGGGTTTGAAGAGGATCCTTCACAAGTTGTTAGACTTCTGAATGTGAAAACCAAATTTCCGATACCAATTGAAAGGCCCTTGATTGATATGCATGATCGTACAAATATGGTTTTGACTTAGCCGTCGATATTAGTTGAATTGTGCAAATGGAATAATTGAAGCTTGAAATAATGATAGGACAAAGAACACAATAAAATAATGCAAGTGTGTGAATGTGTTTGCGTAAATGTAATAACACAGGAATTTAAAGTGGTTCGTAGTTCACTCCTCCTACATCCACCCCCACCGTCAATCTTGACAAGTGAGATCAATTTTATTATAATCTTAATCAACAAGAATTACAAATGATTGATAAGGCAAGTTCCTTGAACTTCCTCTTCCTAATTAGTACAAATAACTAGGGATACACTTAAAGTACAGCCTTAAGTGCTTTTACAACTTGAAGTACAAAGCCTCAAGATTTTACAAAAACAACTAATACACTCAAGAAACAGCCTTGAGTGTTTACAAATTATTTCTACACCTAAAGTACAGTCTTAGGATTTGGAATTTGTGAATTAACACACTAGGGTTGTTTGTTGTTGAAACAGGGTTTCAGTCAAGGTTTTTGGTTTGGAAAAGTGTTTGAAGGGTAGGGATTGGTGTGTAGGGATTTGTGTGTAGGGGTGTAGGGAGAGGTTTATGGACTGTGAAAAAGAGTATTTTTCAAGAGTGTTTTGTGTAGAGGATGAACTCCTCTATTTATACCCTTCAATGTAGCCGTTGGAATATGACCTGTTGCAGCCTACATTAATGAGCCTTGATCGGTCTTTGCCCCACTTGTCCACTTGCGTGTCTTCATGAGCCGGCATGAGCCGAGAGCTTCCGTAAGGTCTTCAAAGGGTCTTCATTGGTCTTCAATGGTGAACTTGGCAGCTTGTGAAGATCCGTGTTCCACCTTGGTTGAGATTGTGGTAGCAGAGAATGAGACAGAGTGATGGCTATCGTAGGGAATGAAGTCATAGCCGTCGATCATACTAAGGCTTAGCTATCGAGATGTTCTCTAATAAGGACTCGAGATGTACTTGATGATCTTGATAGCTAAGAGAGGGAATATGATTCATGTTATTGATTGAATGTAACCAATGTATAAGATAGAATCATAACCTGTCGACTCATAGCCGTCGATAAACCGAAAGATGAATATAACGTATTTCCTCTTTTGATATAAACCCCGTTCTATATATATATTCCTTTATCAAAACCAACTAACTAAGACTTTGATCAAAGTTAGGTCCTAACAGCTTTATTATTATTTTCGGATTTATAATTAGACAAACAATAATTATATGTTTAGAAGTAGATTTAGGCGTTATTTTCATATTTTAGACTTCTATTATGTTACCATACATGTTAGGGTTAATTTCATACGTGTTTAACTTGTTTTATATGTCTTACAAGTCCCGTTAAACTAGGGTGATGTGTAATTCCGAATTTCACTGCTTTGATTAATAGAATTTTGATATTGAGTGTGTCTCTTTATTTCCTAAAAGTGATTAAGTTCCATTTGAATGTCAATTTTCTAGTAATCGTTGGATCAATAGGTTATAAGTTATTGAAGACTGTTCTTCCCGTATTGTTGCGACAATCAACGTATTATTGTGTTTATCCCTTGCTTTCGCCGGTTGGTAATTAAAGCCCGAACCTTGACTTGTTTGGTTGAGGTATTTATTTTTCATTTTTCTTTCTATCCTTATATATTTATTTTTTTTTAAAAAGTTTGATCTCGCATGGCCTTTCTTCAAATTTTCAAGTTCGTATCTTGTTGTTAATTGGTCAAAATCGTTCATTTTTCTCGCTTTTTCTTCGTTGCTCATTCGAAAGTTATTTTAAATTATTTTGTATTAGCTTAATGGAGTGATTGGATGGAGGTTGCTACGAAGACTATAAAGTTTAAAGTCCGTCAAGGTTATAAAGGAAGATTTCAAGTATTCAAGATTTATCTCAATGAGAGGATCATTACGAATATTTTTTACGCGATAATCAAGTTTCGAATACAAACAGCTGCAAATTCGAGGAATTTTTCGAAGCTGGGGAGAATTATGGAGACAAGTATAGGGATAAGTTTAAGTCTAATTATAATTATTATTTGTTAGTTTTATTATTATTTTCAGATTTATATTTAGATAAGCAATAACTATAGGTTTAGAAGTAGATTTAGGCTTTATTTTGATGGTTTAGACTTCTACTATGTTACCATATCGTTTAAAGTTAATTATAGACGTGTTTGACTTGTTTTACAAGTCTTACAAGTCTAATAAAAATATGGTAATGTCTAATTCCAAATTTTAGTGTCTGATTAATAGGATTTTGATATTGAGCGTCTTTTGGATGGCAATTTCCTAGTAATCGTTGAATCAATAGGTTATTGAAGATTGTTATTCCGGTATTGTTGCGACAATCAATGTATTAATAGTATTATTTTTTATTTGCTTCCGCTGCTTACATCACTATCTTACATTTTGGTTCAAAAAAATTAAAAAAAAAAAAAATCTACATTTCATGTTGAAATTGATACCCAACTCATAAAACCACCCATTTCAAGTATTGCATAGGTAAGGAGTAGAAAACACAAGAAAATTAAATAGAAAATACAAGAAAATACCTTATTAATTAGCTTTCCGGGAATGTCTTACAATTTTAAGGTTTGTTTCCTCCAAAGCTTGTTGCAAAAGAGAAGGATTGTGTTTGAGTGTGTCTGTTTTAGTGTTTGAGAGATAGAATTTTAGAAGAATGTTTGTTACCCATTTAAAGGAGGAGAAGACCTCATTTTATAGGCTTAGGGGGGGGGAGAGAGAGGGAAAAGCAAATCAAGTCACTAGCCATTGCTGGGAGTTAATGGGGAGAGGTTACAAAATAAAAAAGTGAGAGATATTTGAAGGGAAATCAGCCGGATGAAACTCGCGCGAGTCCCCTAAGGGCCTGTGCAAATTCCAGACTCATGGCATTACTTACCCGAGTTTGGATGATAATAGAATGGCAGAAATGACCCAAAAATTAACTCTATTATTCAGTTTAGTCCCAAAACTAAAATAATCAGTCAGAAACTTGACAGAATTAGATATAAATTAACGAAAATCAATAGAAAAGATAAATGATAAAAACACCGTATGAAATCGTTTGTGAGAGATACAAGGTGGAGTGTCTACAGCTCATGGTTTGAAACCAAGTTGAGTGTGCGAGGCCGTTGAGATCTTATGGCACGAGCATAATGCTAACATGTCAGGATGTGCATCATTCCGCTGTGTGCGGGGGAGATGATAAAGTATTGTCACAGGCTTGTGCATTTGTAGTGCTAAGTGAGATTCTGGCTTCACAGTGGCCCAATGATACTAAGAAAGTTCTTTCTGAAGGTTTTGAGGTTTTGCAGGTGACATGGTTATATTTTCGTTCCGATTGTAATTACTAAGAATGGGGGATAAACTAATTTAAAAGCAAGGGTATGACATGCAACACATTGGTATTACAAAAGATAACAAAATTAGTATATATTCAATCAAGTAAAGATTTCACATTGAGTCGTTCATGAATCATATGACACCGAACATTGAAGTTAGAAAGTGAAATCTTTGGAGAGTAGGATCTCAAGGATAAATGTGAATACTCAACTGATTAGGATTCTAGATGGTCACGAATTTGTATTAGAATAGGAGACTTTGAGCTCATTTGGCCGCCGGGGACGTTTAACGATCTCACTAAGTCCCCGAGCCCCCGAGCTCGTGGTCGGGAATGGCCTGTTTCGGGTTAACCCAAGTACTGGTTGGGTTATTTCGTTCAAGTATAACTAGCTTATAATAAAATCCAAAGTTGACAACATTTACTACTTTAACGTGAAAACCTCCATCTCTTTCATCTTGCTTGATTTTATTCCCAAATCTCTGCCTAGTGGATTTTCGATCTAGAAAGGATGGGCATAATGACCCCATTACAACCGATTTTCTCTTTATTTCAAGATTATAATAATCTAAATAGAGAAGCTTTTATTAAATTCTAGCTTTTATAGTAAAATAATTTCCCTAGAATTGTTTATTTGGTACTTTGTTAATGTCTAGATTTATATTCATGATTCTTGTAATCTACTTGATAATATTTGGTAACATACTAGTTAAGTTACTATCTGAGATGAGATATGGTTCAAATGATCTATGTATTTGTTAGTACATCATTCGTACTCACGGGTTAATAGCATGTATAAATTAGAGTAGAACAACTACTTCCATCCAAGTAACAGCTTACTTACGCCATGAGAAATTTCTTTCTATTCCTAATTATATTTGAGATATGTCTTTTTATTACCACAATACACGCGGGGACAAGCTTGGCTTGTTCAAATCTGGGATAACCTTCCCGACAACACACTCCCACAATATATGCGATGTCAAGATAAAAGTGCCGATTCAGATATATCAACATCACTGTCGGAAAATATTATAATTGGCATTTCGCCCATTTTCCTTTCCGTAAACGTTTATTTTGGTGTCATTTTTATTGGGGTTCAAAAGATAAAGTTTTTGATGTTTTTAATGAAGATTGGGCAGATTATTGTGTAGCTAAAGGTATGAAAACACTATACAATAATTGCGTGTGGCAAATCCATGCGAGTGGCTTTTATTTTTTAAAGTATACAAATACTGGAAATATATGGGAGAAGAGGCATGACTGGTGATAAATATTTGGTATATGTGTGATTCTGTCTCTATATGGACTAGTGGAGAGCTTGGCTATCATGTCATTAGCATTTCTTTCATATAAACACAGAAGGAATTGTTTCTCAATGTTGTGATTTTCTATAATGTTTTGCATAAATTTAAAACAATATAGTAATGACAAATGATTATCTCATGTATGTTGATGATCATCTTCTCAACATGCAATCCCATCACTTATCATTTTTCCCCTCGTCATTCATCAACTTTTTCAACTCTCTATCAATCATTGCTTTCTCAAACTAACCCAACAATCCCATGCTCTTATCTCTTAGGTCAATCCGTTCGCTTTGATAAAGCTTTAAGTTTCATCAAGACCATTTCTATAGTACCCGGCCCTAGTGTTTGGGGGCTCTTGTCAATGCTTCTAAGCCGAGATGCTCGATTTTGCTTATAACTTCCTTGTTAGGGCAGAGCTACAAGTTGCTCAATGAGCGCATCGAGGCAATGAATGAAGAAGAATATTCTCATGAAGCGGTATTTTGAGATACATATTCGAACAAGGAAAGGAACATGGTTCGTTAAGCAATAAACAATGTTTGTCAAATATCGCCGAATCTTTTTCTTTTCAAACATAAACAACAAAGACATATCCTTGGAATAATGGAAGATATGAACAAAAACTATTAAAAGAACGTCAAGTTAAATTGTTGCGAAAAATAATTTATTGTAACTCCCTTGACTCGCTTGCCTCGGAAATCACTTCATGCTAAGCATATAAAAGTTGAGTTTGTTTCGCATAATGTTTTTGTTATTTTCTTGATCATGTACAAGAAGAAGGATTGATCCTTACAAGTTTACGATTTCTAGTAGTCATCCTCTCGGTTTGGAAGAATTTATGGAGATAGGATTATGGAAGGGAGCTTCATCATTATGTTGTAAGAATCAAGAAGTTTAACATCGGTGTTGGTACAGATTGTTAGGACCTAACTATGTAGATACATAGTTATATATGGTTTTGACCAAGAAACATATTCAATGTTATCTCGACACCCAAGATACACTCAATGGACATTGGAAAGCCAAGACTTAACCTCGCTTTGATAAACCAAACCGACAAAGAATGATCAATAAAGACCAATCAATAAATCAATTGTGTTTCATTACAAAAGAGATCATTACATGTCATCTTCCTCAATCCTTGACTCCTACTCATCTAGATCAACTAGCTAAACTTGACAACTAAGAATTTCAACAACAGAGGTCTCATCCCTCCGACACTATGATCTTCAAAACCAACAGAAATGTTTTATCTATGTGATGACTCGATATGCTTCACTCAAACAACTCTCAACAAACATTGCCAAGTCATTTCCATGAAGATCCTCTCGCAAAGGTTGCAAATTTCATCCTTTTCTCATCCAAATAACAAGGCCCTAAATGCAAACACTATTTCACCCAAATTCATTTATCGCCTTGTCCCCTCCAACGGCTATATTCCAGCCTTATAAAAGGAAGCCTCCTTGACCGAAACTACTGCCCTTTATCCCACAACTTTTGCAACCTTTCTCACACCCTTACAAACCCGTAAACCCGCAAACAAACATCAAACAACTTCGAGACACTTGAGACCGCACTTCAAGTGTATAAACAAATCTTGTAAACCACTTAAGACCGTAATTTAAGTGTGTATTTTGTATTTGCTTAGTAACAAGCAAATCCCTAATTGATCGTACTAATTAGGAAGAGAAAGTTCAAGGAACTTACCTGATCAATCTTGTAACTCTTAAAGGAAACTAGAGTATAGTGGATTGAGCTCACTTGTCAAGATTGATAGTGAGAGTGGACGTAGGAGGAGTAAACTCTGAACCACTTAAAACCCTTGTGTCATTTGGTATTATCACACACAAACACACACACACCCTCACACACTCACTAATCACTTTGTCTTTACATTATTTCACACTATTTATATTCCGCTGCACATTACATTCTTGTTATTTAATCGCTAATAACCGATGCCTAAGAATTCACCTTAGCCGACAAAGCTTAACCGTCTCGATTATCTATTTGTTGATTAAGCAAACAGACCTTTAACGAGATGTTCAAATAATTATAATAATATACGATAGTTACAAAGGCCATCCGATGGAGATGAGTATAGGGATTAGTTTAAGTTTAATTATAATTTTAATTGTTAGTTTTATTATTATTTTCGGATTTATAATTAGACAAACAATAATTATATGTTTAGAAGTAGATTTAGGCGTTATTTTCATATTTTAGACTTCTATTATGTTACCATACATGTTAGGGTTAATTTCATACGTGTTTAACTTGTTTTATATGTCTTACAAGTCCTGTTAAACTAGGGTGATGTGTAATTCCGAATTTCACTGTTTGATTAATAGAATTTTGTTATTGAGTGTGTCTCTTTATTTCCTAAAAGTGATTAAGTTCCATTTGAATGTCAATTTTCTAGTAATCGTTGGATCAATAGGTTATAAGTTATTGAAGACTGTTCTTCCTGTATTGTTGCGACAATCAACGTATTATTGTGTTTGAAAGGCCCTTTGTTTAAATGCAGATGATCAGACAGCTATGGTTTGGCTTAGCTGTCAGATGATAGTTTGAATTGTGCAGCGGAATAAAAGAGATTTGAAATAATGATAGGACAAGAAACACAAAGAAATAATGCAAGTGTGTGAATGTGATTGCAAAAATGTAATAACACAGAGAATTTAAAGTGGTTCAGAGTTCACTCCTCCTACATCCACCCCCACTGTCAATCTTGACAAGTGAGATCAATTTTATTATAATCTTTAATCAACAAAAATTACAAATGATTGATTCAGGCAAGTTCCTTGAACTTCCTCTTCCTAATTAGTACAGTCAACTAGGGATACACTTAAAGTACAGTCTTAAGTGTTTTTACAACTTGAAGTACGTCAAGATTTTACAAAACAAATAATACACTCAAAGTACAGTCTTGAGTGATTACAAACTAATTTTACACCTAAAGTACAGTCTTAGGATTTTGGAATTTGTGAATTAACACACTAAGGGGTGTTTTGTTGTGGAGGCAAAGGTTTTGGGGTGAGGGTTTGGTTTGGAACAGAGTTTAAAGGGAAAGGATTGGTGAGTGTGTGTGTGAATTACAGAAGGTGTGTGTGGGTGTAAGGGAGAGGTTTTTGACTGTGAAAAAGAGTATTTTTCAGTTGTTTGGTATAGAGGAAGAACTCCTCTATTTATACCCTTCAATGTAGCCGTTGGAATATGACTGTTGCAGCTACATTAATGAGCTTTGACTGGTCTTTGTCCCACTTGTCCACATGCAGGTCTTCATGAGCTGGCTTGAGCTGTGGCTTGAACTGAGAGCTTCTAGAAGGTCTTCAGTGGTCTTCATTGGTCTTCAATGGTGAACTTGACAGCTGTGATGATCCAGGTTCACTTTGGTTGAGATTGTGGTAACAGAGATTGAGACAAAGTGATGGCTATCAGAGGAATAAAGTCATGACTGTCAGATCATACAAGACATAGCTATCAGAGATGTTCTCTAATAATGACTGAGATGCATTTTGATGATCTTGATGGCTTAGAGAGAGAATATGATTCATGTTTTTGATTGATTGTAATCATTGTATATAACAGAATCATAACTATCAAACTCATAGCTGTCAGATATACTGAGGAATGAATATGAAGTTTGATTTGGTCAGTCATGGACTTAGCTGTCAGAGAAAAGGATCATGACTGACAGTCTTCCTCTTTTGATATAAACCCTGTTCTATATATATATTCCTTTATCAAAACCAACTAACTAAGACATTGATCAAAGTTAGGTCCTAACAATTTCCCCCTTTTTGGTAAAGGAAGATCTATTTTAGAACATGTTCTCACATTTGATAAGAGAAATAATAGTAGAAGAAATAATACAAGGATTTATAGCAAGCACAAATAATCAGAATGAGATTGAAATGCATGAATTTAATCTCATGATGAAAAGGTTCACAGATTACAGTCACAAAAGCTGAGCCAATCAAAAACAAATTGTTTTAACACACCAAAAATTGTTCCATAAAACTACACTTCAATCATCAGCCAGTTGATCATAGAACTCCTCTCTTTCTTTCCTGGCTGAAATAATCAGATTTCTTTCTTCCTCTAGTTCTCTTCTCATATCTGGCTCCACTCCTCTGTAGTAGAACTCATTGTTCCATTCCCATGACATCCTCTCATCATACTTGAAGAACTTATCTTCTTTTGACTTTAGTTGAGCTCTTGTGAGGGGCATCTGATCATTTCTGATTCTCATTGTGCCCCATAAATGCTTCTTCTTGTTTCTTGTTCTTTTGATCTTCATGGGCACAATGGTTTGATCTGGTTGTGATTGAACTGAGACTTGAGCTTCAGGAAAGGAATGAGTAGATTATTGAGGAGGGTTAGTAACTGTAGGAGATGGAATTATGATTGGAGAGCCATGATCTGGACTTGAAGGAGCATCATCATCATCACTGTCAGAGTCTGAGGAAAGATCAATAACAGTTTTGGTTCTGTTTTGATTGTCAGCTATGGATTCTCTGAATTCTTTGATCTCAGGAATAGAAACCAAGTTCATGAAGTGAGAGTTTTCATTGGGTGAGGTGAAGTTCATGGGATCAACAGTGATAAAGGGAGAAAGGTAGGGCTCAATTCCTGGATTAAGGGTTGGGGGAAAGATGTTGACCATTTTGCTTATCAAAAGCATGAGGGCATACTTTTGTTCAAACAGAGAAAGGAAAAAGGATTTTGCAAGGTCAATGCAGAGGGTGAAGACTAGACCCTTTGGCATATACAGGCATGAATTGAGTGATGGAGATATGAGTTGGCTGAAAAGAACTTCCCAATCAAGAAGAGTATTGGGAGTGATGAACTTTGGGAATGATGGGATTTGGTGAACAAAGTTGGAGGTTGATGAGGTTCTTGACACTTGCCATTTTTCATAGGCAAAGAAGACTAACCCTGCAAGGTTTCTTGCAACCATGATTAAACCATTTCTTGATAGTTCCCAAAATTTTGGATAGGTGAATGGGTTTGCAATTTCAGGGAAATGAGTTACATGGGCCAACCTTGTTCTTGCTGCCTTGATGGAGGACATAGAGAAGTCAATGCCACAGCTAAGCATCCAGGGTTCTTTCTTGGGAAGAAAGGATTGATTTTGAGAGGGAGGAATGGAAGTCCTTGGATGGCTGTCAGGACTGGAAAAAATTGGATCACTATCAGACAAATCTTGACCTTGTCCAGCAAGAATTGGACTATAAGGAGAGGCTTCAAAAGGTTCATTTTCAGGGATTGGAGAAGATGGCTTGGAAGGTGCAGAGGCTTGGGTTGAAACAGTTGGGATTGACTTAGGGGTTTGGCCAAGACTTTGATTGAGAGTATTGGAACTGAATTGAGATTTAAGGAGGTTTAAGGCTGCCCTGACTTCACTTTTGGCCAACCTTTTCTCAAGGATAGCTGTCATAGCTTCCTCATTTTCTTGAGTTCCATCAAGCACAAGGCCTTTGCAAGCATTCACAATTGATTCTCCTTTTGAGACATGAATGGGATTAATCTCAACTCCAACCTTCTTGAGATTTTGAATGACCTTAGTAATATTATCAAGGTTCCCCCTATCAGTTTCAATAGTTGGGATAGGTTCATTCACAGCCTCAGTCTCAGGAATGGAGGGGAAGGTTTGGAT
Source organism: Adenophora triphylla var. japonica (assembly GCA_022495995.1). Taxonomy (NCBI): domain Eukaryota; kingdom Viridiplantae; phylum Streptophyta; class Magnoliopsida; order Asterales; family Campanulaceae; genus Adenophora; species Adenophora triphylla. Next base: position 520,910 of record JAFEMH010000904.1, read on the forward strand.
ATCAACATCCATAGCTATCACCTTGGGGTTACTAGATGTTTCTCCAGGTCCACTTCTTTTCTTCATAAACCTAGACCTAAGTTCATCTAGGGCCATTAATGATTCTTCCTTACTAAGAATATCATCAAGAAACAACAGAACAGCTTTTTCAGTGTCAGGATTTCCATCCAACTCAATATCATCAATTGCTTTCAGGATTTTGTCTAGCTATTGAGGTTGGGTAGAGGGGATATTCTCATCAATGTTCCCCCTTAAAGGTTGCTTTTGTGATGGTTCTTTGAGATTAAGAATGGCTTCAATGGCTGACAGATGACCTGAGCTGGGTGTGGATGACTTGTCCACTCTTGGACTGACAGAAGTGGATTTTGGAGAGATGGAAGGGGTAGTTATTTTGGTTTTCTTGGCTTTAGGGGCTTTCTTTTCTAGTTTTCTTTTCTTTGGCAAAGTTTTAGAGGAAATGGTTAAGGAGGATTGTACCTTGGATCTGGTAGCTGTCTGACTGGTGGGGATAGCTGTCTGAGGTTGCTTTCCTTTGTGAAGGGTTTTGGATAGGGCAATAGCTGCCTGAAACTCTTGAGGGTCAATGTTAGCATCACCAGCATCATCTTGACCCATAGTGTCAACCCCATGACTGTCAACTGTGCCTGTTTCTTCATCATCCTTGTCATGGCTGTCAGACAAGGTTTTCTCACTGTCAGCTACCTTATCATCCTTGCTTTTTCCCTTTTTGCTAGGAGATACCACATTCTTTTTTAACACCCCTGTCTTCTTGACATTTGATTTTACACCCCTCTTTATCCTCCTGCTTGCAGCCAATGCAACCAAGTCTCTCCAGTGTTCAATCTTCTTCCTTGTTTCCTCTTCCAGCTTTTCATGTGCTTCTTTGAAACTTTTCATGCTCATATCTCCAGCCTTCATAACAATTCCTTTCTTTTGTTTCAATGAAAAAGTTCTTTCATTGAAACACCTTGTCTCAGATAGCTTCACAGTCTTCAGCCACTTCTTGGATAGAGCAGGTTTGAGCTTTGGAATTAGAACATTAAGAATTCCACTCATGAATCTGAAGTTGTTCATCCTTCCACCTTGCTTCTTGAATTTGAGAGTAGAGGATGAGACTGCAAGTTGGAAATTGTGAAGAAGAACAATGCACCAATTTGTGTCCTTGGTCATTAGGCTCAGCATCTGCTTCCACTCATTTGATCCCATTTGATCAAATGAGGATTGCTTGCCATCAATGGCTTTGTTGACCACATCCATCAGGGTTGACTTGAAGATATCATCTTTGTTTTTCACCATTGCTTTGTCTTGAACAGCTTTGAAGTCTGTGACTTTCACACCAAGAAATTTCTCATATACTGTCTTCAATCTCTCTGACCCTCTATCCCATATATTTTTCACAGCTTCTTCTTTATTTGGGATCCCATAGACATCACTAACCATTTCTTGAGTGATAGTTATCTCTACATTTTCTATGGTGGCAGTTATTGAATTATTTTCATTGTTTCTTCTTCCTACCAAATAAATTTCTCTGCACAGTTCTTCATAAATTGGGGGTTTGGCTCCCATAAAATCAAGTAATTCGTTTACCTCAAGAAGTTCTTTGATGAGAATTCCTACTTCAGAATCATAGAAGTTAGGTTTGATGAAGTAACCATGAGCATCTGGGTACATTGCTTTTGGGTCTGCCATTGATGTCTAAAAAGAATTAGGGTTGAAGAGATACGATGGTGAATTGGAGAGGGAAGGAGACAAATTTTAAACTGAGAATTAATGGAACAGGGATTTTAGTGATTACGAGAGGAGAGAGAGATAAATGATGAGTGGAACGTGGGTTTTAATGGGCATTGGGGGTTACAAAGTTAAGTAACTGTTCATATGAACAGTGGTTTTTACCCTTCCCCAAGTTGAGACATTAATTCCCACAAAACACAAGAAGAACATTTCCTTTTTCAAGAAGCTTTGCAGGTGAATGGACGGCAAAGGAAGTGACAATTGTGAGCAATTAACACGATCAAATCACTTAAAGGTTGCTTTAACCTAGCTGTTGAAAGGAAGCTCTGACAGTTAAGCTAGTTTGAATGATGATGGCTGTCTGAGATAGCTAGGTGAAAATTGCCTATAAAACAATGACAACTTCAGAGGAAAATTATTCAGATTGATTTACAAACACAAATGGGTAGATTTTCCTCAAAGTTTAATCCAAAAGTTATGGCTCAAACAGCAAAACAATTGGTCTTTGGGAAAAATAGTGAGGATGATTTGATGAGTGATGAAATGGAGATAGAGAGAGAGTCTTTCAAAATTGTTGAAAGTTCAGAGAGAGTGAATGATAAGGGTAAGAACAAGAGAGTGAGGGTTGATGAAGACATAGAGATGAAGGAGGTAGCTGTCAGGGAAAAGATTGACAGTAAAGAGGGAGAGGGAATAAGGCTTTTTGGGAAGACAATCAAAGTTGATCAAGGAGAGTCAAGTAAGGGAAAGAGTAAGGTAGAAAGGGTATACACATTGGGGGAGTTGGTAAAGCGGGACGGGGCACGACGGCTAAGGAGAGAAGCTTAGGCCGTCGGGAAGAAGGTTGAGCAAGATAAGCTTTATACACACTGAGCGAGGATTCTCTCTCTCCAGGAGTTGGTTTGTTGGAGGAGAGGAGATAACTTTGCAGGAGTGCATATATCTCCTTCTTCAACAATCTCATACCTATTCAACCAGGTTATAGGTTGCTTGACCTGCAAGAGTACTCTTTGTGGAGAGAGTGGAGTCAAGTGTTGTTCAACCATTTGCAATCACAGGGAATGTTTCTTTTTCAGGAGATTTTAGCTTTGTGACTCCAATTGAGGGATTGCTTCAGCCATATGATGCAGTTGAAGAGTGGTGGCCTAGAAGGGCAAGTCCTTCTCTCCAATATTCAGTCACTTCCATTGATCCTTTCTTGGAGAGGCACCCAGTGTGGTTGCAGAGGTACCAACAAACTTTGCAATCAACTCAGGAGGCTAGATGAAGATTTGAAGAGGAGAGCAGGCTTTGAAGATTGTATGGTTTGGAGGAAGTTTTTGTTGGATGAATGAAGATGAGAGAAAGATTTTATGGGTTTTTGAATGTTTTTGTTGTATGTTTTTGTTGTTATTTTTGTTTTTCATGGGTTTTGGAAAGATAGCTATCAGAGGATGGCTATCAGGAATGTTTATGAGGGAATAGCTGTCAGGCAACATTGTGGCAGCATTACCCAGTATGTAATCCTCTTTTTATTTATAAAGAACAACTTTTTATTTTGGCAAATTTATCATACCAAGCATGGCTCTTAATGTCTCAAATCTCTTTTCATCCATGGCTTTTGTGAGAATATCAGAGACATTATCATCAGTGCAAACTTTTGCAAGGTTGATATTCCCTTTTTCAACATGATCCCTAATGAAATGGTGTCTAACCTCAATATGCTTTGTTTTTGAATGTTGAACAGGGTTTTCTGTCATGGCAATAGTACTTGAGTTGTCACAGAAGATGGGAATGTTGGATAATTCAATTCCAAAGTCTTGAAGTTGACTTTTAAGATAGAGAATTTGTGAACAACACAAGCCTGCAGCAATATACTCAGCCTCAGCTGTTGAGGTGGCTACTGAGGTTTGCTTTTTGCTTGACCATGAAATGATTCTTGAGCCAATAAACTGGCATCCACCACTTGTGGATTTTCTATCTAGATTACATCCAGCATAGTCAGAGTCAGTGAATCCAATTAGGGAAAATGGGGATTCAGTGGGATACCACAAGCCAAAATTAGGGGTTCCTTTGAGATATCTAAGAATTCTCTTGACAGCAGAGAGATGAGATTCTTTGGGATTAGCTTGAAATCTAGCACAGAGACATACACTAAACATAATGTCAGGTCTTGAAGCTGTTACATAAAGAAGAGATCCAATGTAGCTTCTGTAAAGTGTTGGATTTACACTTTGACCATCTAGATCAGCATGGAGTTTGGTTGTGGTTGACAAGGGTGTTTTGGCAGGGGAAGCAGTTTGCATGTCAAACTTCTTGATCATATCCCTTGTGTATTTGGCTTGGTTGATGAAGATTCCTTCCTTCATTTGTTTGACTTGGAGTCCTAAGAAGAAGGTGAGCTCACCAATCATGCTCATTTCAAACTGATCCTTCATAATATCTCCAAATTCAGTGCACAAGTCCTCATTTGATGAGCCAAAGATGATGTCATCAACATAGACTTGGATGAGCAACTGATCATCACCATATTTTTTGATAAACAAGGTATTATCAATATGGCCCTTGGTAAATCCTTTGCCAAGGAGATATCTAGATAGGGTATCATACCAAGCTCTTGGTGCTTGTTTAAGCCCATACAATGCTTTGTTCAGTTTGAATACATGATCAGGAAACTTTGGGTGCTCAAATCCAGGGGGTTGAGATACAAAGACCTTTTCATTTAAAACTCCATTTAGGAATGCACTCTTGACATCCATCTGGAATATCTTCATCTTTTTGAATGAAGCATAGGCAAGGAATAGCCTGATAGCTTCAAGTCTTGCAACAGGTGCAAAGGTCTCATCATAGTCAATACCTTCTTCTTGTCTATATCCTTGGGCAACCAGTCTGGCTTTGTTTCTAATTACAACACCTTCTTCATTCATCTTATTTCTAAAACACTACAAGGAAAATCGATTTTAGCTACGGCAAATTCCGTAGCTAAAATGAAGATTCCGTAGCTAAATCGTGTTTAGCTACGGATTTGTTCCGTAGCTATTCCGTGGGTGCAGGTTTGTCGCTAAATTGGGCGTCATTTGTTTTGTAGCTAATTTAGAGACGGATGTGTCTGTCTCTAATTTAGAGACAGATATAGCCGTCTCTAAATTAGAGACAGATATGTCCGTCTCTAAATTAGAGACAGATATGTCCGTGTCTAAATTAGCTACGGATACGACCGTCTACGAATTAGCGACAGATTTTCCGTCTCTATTTAAATTCTGGTTTTATTTTCAAACCATTTTAGCGACGGATATTTCCGTCTCTAAATTGATATTTTTTTTAAAAAAAATTAAATAAATATTTAAAAAGATATATTAATATATTTTAAATATATATATATATATATATATATATATATATATATATATATATATATATATATATTAAAATATATAAATATATATTTTTAAATATATATTAAATCGATCCCTAAGCTTTTTTTTCAAATCGGTCCCTTAACTTATATTATTTTCATATCGGTCCCTTAACTTTTATTATTATCAAATCGGTCCCTAAATTTCTTTTATACTCAAATAGTCCTCACAAACTTTCACCACCACCACCAATCAAGCAACACCCACCGTCTAACCACCAAAGAACACCCTTGCGTCTAACCACCGCAACACCATCACCAGTATTCGCCACCATAACCGAGTTCGCCACCAAAAAACCAAACCCAACAACGGAAAACAAATTGAAAAACGGATCAAACAAATCAAAAAACAGATCAATCAAATCGAAAATCGAAAACAGAAACTCAAAACCAAACCCAATTTCATACCGAGGTTCAGCGGGTGTCGCCGGATACGCCGGCTTCGCCACCTTCTCCTCGATTGGCTCCTACCGAGGTTCAACTGGGTTTGGAAATGAGAGAGAGAGAAAACGGTGGGTAGCTTCAACTGGGTTTGGAAATTCGAAATGAAGAGAGAAGAGAGAGAGAGAGAAGAGGAGTGAAATAGGGAGAGAAACAGAGAGAGTGAGCGAGGGTGGTTTCGCCGGAGAGCATGGCGGAGGTCAAGGGACGGTGAGGAGTGAGGAAATGAGAGAGAGAGAAACGGTGGGTAGCTTCCAGGCGTGTAAAATGAAATTGAAGAGAGGAGAGAGAGAGAGAGATAGGGAGAGGGAGGGATGAGCCGGTGGGCATGTTGCGCGGCAGAGGACGACGCCTGAGAAGAGGCCGTGAGGGAGGCGGCGGAGCCTCCGAAGAGAACGGTGAGAGAGAGAGAAAAGGGTTTACAGGTTTGGGAGATTTCATTTTTAAAATGTAGAGAGAGAGAGAGAAATGAGGAGAGAAATAGGAAAAGGAAGTATTTGGTTTTGTTTAAAGTAGTATGGGCCGTTTGATCGAATGGATTGAAGGGTCAGATCTTGCTTTGGCACTTGATCCCCGTGAAATTTTAAAACCCAATCAAACAATGCCACATCACACGTACTTATATTTATTTTACACTATATTATACACTAACTAAAATATTTATGTCTAATATTAAGAATAATAATATTTATTATTAATAATATTTATTAATAAATTATTAATTATATAATTAATTAATTAATTAATTAATTAATATTAATTATATAATCAATAATAATATTAATAATAGTATTAATAATAATTAGTAATTTTTATTATTTTTTATTGAATAGGAAAAAATATTTTAGATTTTTTTATTACTGAAATTTATAAAAAGTTATCTAAAATATTTACATGCTTTTATTTGATTTATTCAAAATTTTAGTTATAGTAGTATGCCTAATATCAAGAATAATAACATTATCATTTAATTAGTAATAATACTTAATAATAAGACTAATAATGATGTTATTCTTAATTATTCAATTATATAATTGAATATATTAATAATTATTATTATATAATTAATAATAATATTAATAATAATTAGTAATAATACATAACATCAAAAATAATAATGTTATTAATTAATAATAATATTCATTAATTTAATTATTTTAAATTTATTAATAATAATTTAATAATTTAAAATTCTAAAAAATATTAATATACCTAAGTAATAATTGATATTAATAAATTATAAAAAAATACTTATTAACAATAACAATAATTTAATCTTTAAAGAAAATAGTAATTAGTAATAATACATAATAATAAGACTAATAATGATGTTATTGTCAAAATGGTATACGGCTACCTCGTTTATTTTTTTTTAAATTTTTTATACATTATAAATGACATTTAAAGTGTTTTTCATCTTTATGACTTTCCTCAAAATCCAAATGAAAATTGAGTTACAAATATGTGCCATTATTTAGGGTTTTAAGGAATGTGTCTCGATCTTGTGAAAATGGTATACGGCTACCTCGTTTATTTTTTAAATTTTTTTCTACATTCTAACTGACATTTAAAGTGTTTTTCATCTTTATGACTTTCCTCAAAATCCAAATGGAAATTGAGTTACAAATATGTGCCATTATTTAGGGTTTTAAGAAATGTGTCTCGATCTTGTGAAAATGGTATACGGCTACCTCGTTTATTTTTTTTTAATTTTTTTCTACATTATAAATGACATTTAAAGTGTTTTTCATCTTTATGACTTTCCTCAAAATCTAAATGGAAATTGAGTTACAAATATGTGCCATTATTTAGGGTTTTAAGGAATGTGTCCCGATCTTGTGAAAATGGTATACGGCTACCTCGTTTATTTTTTTTTTAATTTTTTTCTACATTATAAATGACATTTAATGTGTTTTTCATCTTTATTACTTTCCTCAAAATCCAAATGGAAATTGAGTTACAAATATGTGCCATTATTTAGGGTTTTAAGAAATGTGTCCCGATCTTGTGAAAATGGTATACGGCTACCTCGTTTATTTTTTTTTAATTTTTTTATACATTATAAATGACATTTAAAGTGTTTAGGGTATAGGGTTTAGGGTATAGGGTTTAGGGTTTAGGGTATAGGGTATAGGGTTTAGGGTATAGGGTTTAGGGTTTAGGGGTTAGGATTTAGGGTTTAGGGTATAGGGTGTAGGGTTTAGGGCTTATAGTTTAGGGGTTAGGGTTTAGGGTATAGGGTTTAGGGTATAGGGTATAGGATTTAGGGTTTAGGGTATAGGGTATAATGTATAAGGGTTAGGGTATAGGTTTTAGGGTTTAGGATTTAGGGTATAGGGTATAGGGTTTAGGGTATAGGGTTTAGGGTTTAGGGTTTAGGGTTTAGGGCTTATAGTTTAGGGTTTAGGGTTTACACCCTAAACCCTATACCCTAAACCCTAAACCCTAAACCCTATACCCTAACCCTTATACATTATACCCTATACCCTAAACCCTAAACCCTAAATTCTATACCCTAAACCCTATACCCTAAACCCTATACTCTAAACCCTAAACCCTAAACCCTATACCCTAACCCCTAAACCCTATATCCTAACCCCTAAACCCTAACCCCTAAACCTTATACCCTAAACCCTAAACCCTAAATCCTTACCCCTAAACCCTATAGCCTAAACCCTAAACCCTAAACCCTATACCCTAACCCCTAAAACCTAAATCCTATACCCTAAACCCTAAACCCTATACCCTATACCCTATACCCTAACCCCTAAACCCTAACCCCTAAACCCTAAACCCTAAACCCTAACCCCTAAACCCTAACCCCTAACCCCTAATCCCTAAACCCTATACCCTAAACCCTATACCCAATACCCCAAAAGAGGGACGGACTACCCTATATTTATTTTTTATTTTTTTAAAAAATTTTTATTGTCTAGAAAACAATATTTTAGCCTTTGTTAATCAGTGGTTTTTTTTAGAAAAAGTTATAGAAAAAAAAGATAGAAAAAAACTAAACAAATGAAAGTATATAGAAGAAAAGTCAAAAGAGGGACGGGCTACCCTATATTCATTTTTTATTTTTTAAAAAAAATTTATTGACTAGAAAAAAATATTTTAGCCTTTGTTAATCAGTGGTTTTTTTTAGAAAAAGTTATAGAAAAAAAGATAGAAAAAAACTAAACAAATGAAAGTATATAAAAGAAAAGTCGAAAGAGGGACGGACTACCCTATATTTATTTTTTATTTTTTTAAAAAATTTTTATTGACTTGAAAACAATATTTTAGCCTTTGTTAATCAGTGGTTTTTTTTAGAAAAAGTTATAGAAAAAAAGATAGAAAAAAACTAAACAAATGAAAGTACATAGAAGAAAAGTCAAAAGAGGGACGGACTACCCTATATTTATTTTTATTTTTTTAAAATTTTTTTATTGACTAGAAAACAATATTTTAGCCTTTGTTAATCAGTGGTTTTTTTTTATAAAAAGTTTTAGAAAAAGATAGAAAAAAACTAAACAAATGAAAGTATATAGAAGAAAAGTCAAAAGAGGGACGGACTACCCTATATTTATTTTTTATTTTTATAAAATTTTTTTATTGACTAGAAAACAATATTTTAGCCTTTGTTAATCAGTGGTTTTTTTTTTATAAAAAGTTATAGAAAAAGATAGAAAAAAACTAAACAAATGAAAGTATATAGAAGAAAAGTCAAAAGAGGGACGGACTACCCTATATTTATTTTTTATTTTTTTAAAAAATTTTTATTGACTAGAAATCAATATTTTAGCCTTTGTTAATCAGTGTTTTTTTTTAGAAAAAGTTATAGAAAAAAAGATAGAAAAAAACTAAACAAATGAAAGTATATAGAAGAAAAGTCAAAAGAGGGACGGACTACCCTATATTGATTTTTTATTTTTTTTAAAAATTTTTATTGTCTAGAAAACAATATTTTAGCCTTTGTTAATCAGTGGTTTTTTTTAGAAAAAGTTATAGAAAAAAAGATAGAAAAAAACTAAACAAATGAAAGTATATAGAAGAAAAGTCAAAAGAGGGACGGACTACCCTATATTTATTTTTTATTTTTTTTAAAATTTTTTATTGACTAGAAAACAATATTTTAGCCCTTGTTAATCAGTGGTTTTTTTATAAAAAGTTATAGAAAAAAAGATAGAAAAAAACTAAACAAATGAAAGTATATAGAAGAAAAGTCAAAAGAGGGACGGACTACCCTATATTTATTTTTTATTTTTTTAAAATTTTTTATTGACTAGAAAACAATATTTTAGCCTTTGTTAATCAGTGGTTTTTTTTAGAAAAAGTTATAGAAAAAAAGATAGAAAAAACTAAACAAATGAAAGTATATAGAAGAAAAGTCAAAAGAGGGACGGACTACCCTATATTTATTTTTTATTTTTTAAAAAAAATTTATTGACTAGAAAACAATATTTTAGCCTTTGTTAATCAGTGGTTTTTTTTAAAAAAAGTTATAGAAAAAAAGATAGAAAAAAACTAAACAAATGAAAGTATATAGAAGAAAAGTCAAAAGAGGGACGGACTACCCTATATTTAATTTTTATTTTTTTAAAAAAATTTAATTGACTAGAAAACAATATTTTAGCCTTTGTTAATCAGTAGTTTTTTTTATAAAAAGTTATATAAAAAAAGATAGAAAAAAACTAAACAAATGAAAGTATATAGAAGAAAAGTCAAATTTAGAGACGGATACTAAATCTGTCTCTAAATTTTAGAGACAGATGTTGAATCTGTCACTAAATTAGAGACGGATTCAAAAATCTGTCTCTAAATTAGAGACGGGTTAAAATCTGTCCCTAAAGTTTAGAGACGGATTCTGAATCTGTCTCTAATTTAGAGACGGATTCTGAATTTGTCTCTAATTTAGAGACGGATTCTTTATCTGTCTCTAATTTAGAGACGGATTCTGAATCTGTCTCTATTTTAGAGACAGATACAAAACCCGTCTCTAAAATTTAGAGACGGAATCTGAATCTGTCTCTAAATTAGAGACGAAATCAGATTTCGTCTCTAAATTAGAGACGGATTCGGATTCCGTCTCTATATTAGAGACAGATTCGATTCCGTCTCGAATTAGAGACGGATTCATATTCCGTCTCTGAATTAGAGACGGAATCTGAATCCGTCTCTAATTTAGAGACGGAATCCGAATCCGTCTCTGATTTTTGGTTCTGTCTCTAATCTGTCGCCAAATTAGCTACAGATTTCGTCCGTCTCTAAATTTCCGTCTCTAAATCCGGTTTTCCTTGTAGTGAAAACCCATCTTGTTCCAATAACAGTTTGATTTCTTGGTTTAGGAACAAGTTGCCATACTTTGTTTCTTTCAAACTGCTCTAGTTCTTCTTCCATGGCTTCAATCCAGTCAGCATCTTGGAGTGCTTCATTTATTTTCTTTGGTTCCACTTGGGATATGAATGCACTCATGAGAAAAGGGATGTTGTCCAGGCGGGGTTTTATCAATTTGAAGGCTGATGTAAAGATCTTTATTTGGTGGAATGATGTGGGTAATGGTAGTTTCATCATTGTTTTTGGGAGGAGAAAGAGGATTATTGGATGGAGATGGAAGGTGGCTAGAAGATGGATTACATGAGGAAATGGGATGGCTGTCAGCTATGGGTTGGCTGTCAGCTAAGGGAAAATTTTGAGAAGGGTCAGTTAAGGGATGACCATTTATTTGAAAATTTTCTTCCTCATCAATTGGATTGGAAGTGGGAGTGATTGCTGTTGACTTGGTTGGCTGGATTGGTTGTTGATGAGAGTGAGATAGTTCATGGCTGTCTGGCACAGGATGGCTGTCAGATGAGTTTCTTGGGACCATGTATGGAAGATTTGATGAATCTTGCTCATGATTGAGAACAGTTGAATCAATGATGGGAGATGCTTCAGGAAGATTATCTAGATTTCCCAATCCTTCATCAAAATCACACAACTCAGTTATACTTTGATCATTGTTTTCATCAAAGTCAACATGAATTGATTCTTCCACAACAAGTCTTCTTTTGTTGTAAACTCTATAGGCTTTGCTTGTGTTAGAGTATCCAAGAAATATTCCTTCATCACTTTTGGAGTCAAATTTGTCCAAATTGTTCTTGCCATTGTTGTGAATGAAGCATCTACTTCCAAAGCTGTGAAAGTAGGAAATGGTAGGGACTTTGTTGTTCCACAATTCATATGGAGTCTTCTTGTGGAATTTGTTGATTAGTGTTTTGTTTTGAACATACACAGCAGTAGTAACAGCTTCACCCCAAAAATACTTTGGGAGATTGTGTTCTGACAGCATTGTTCTTGCTGCTTCACAAATTGTCCTGTTCTTCCTTTCAGCTACACCATTTTGTTGGGGAGTTCTTGGGACTGAAAAATTGTGATCAATGCCTTTGGAATCACAATATTCTTCTACTCCTGTGTTCTCAAATTCCTTCCCATGGTCAGATCTGATCTTGATGATGGATGTCCCTTTTTGATTTTGAATTTTATTGAACAACTTTATCAGACAGCTAAGGGTGTCACTTTTGGATTCAAGAAGAATGATCCAAGTGAATCTTGTGAAATCATCAACAACAACTAGGGAGTATCTTTTTCCTCCTAAAGATCTAGTTCTTATGGGTCCAAAAAGATCCATATGAAGCAGTTCAATAGGTCTTGAGGTGTCCAACTTGATCTTGGGTTTGAATGAAGATTTCTTTTGCTTCCCACATTGGCATGCTTTGCAAAGTTTATCCTTTTTGAATGGGATCTTTGGTAGACCTCTGACAAGATTGGAATTTGCAAGCTTGGAAATGGTTTTGTGATTGAGGTGAGCTAATCTCTTGTGCCATAGCCATGACATATCAGATTGATTGAAAGACAGAAGGCAGTGAGCATTTGAAGTTTCCACAATCTCTAAGTTTAAGCAATAGAGATTTCCTTTTCTTGATCCTGTTAGGATGACTTTATTGTTTTTATCTTTAACAGTGCATTTGTCCTTAGTGCAAACAACATGATATCCCTTATCACAGATTTGACTAATGCTGATCAAATTGTGTTTGAGACCCTCTACATAGGACACATTTGTAAAAATGATATCTTTTGTAACAAGATTTCCTGATCCTTTGACCTTAGCTTGGGAATTGTCACCAAAGGTTATATTTGGACCATTTTTAGGGGAATATTGTTGCAACCAGTCTTTATTGAAGGTCATATGTCTACTACAACCACTATCTAAATACCAAAGTCCTTTCCTGGGTACCTGCAAAACAGAAAGTAAATTTTATGGTACCCCTTTTTATTCTTTTGGGTCCAAAGGATTAGATTTTCTTTGGAACCCTAGCTTTGTTCATTGGTCCCTTGTTGAAGAATTGGTTTAGGGTATGATAATATGACATGATTTGCATCATGTAAGGTGTAAGGACAGTTGATTGGGATGGATTGAAGAAGTGGTTTGGATGGTTGTATTGGGGTTGAAACTGAAAGTTATTTGAAGAGGATGATCTGGGAGAGTCATTTTGACTAGCATGGCTTCTACCATTTGAGTATTGCCATTGAGGTTTTTGTTGTTTGGTGTATCTATGTTTGTTATAGAATCTTTGTTGCCTTGGGGTTCTTTGTTGTTTGGAAGATTTTGGTTGTCAGCATCGGGCCTTGGGCATGTCATGCCTTAGGCATCTAGCACATTCTTGCAGCTTGACTTCTTCCTGTATATTGGCTCCTTTTTGAACCTAAATATACTTGCTTCCTTGAATTCTACTTGGTCCTTCCTTTGGTTGACTAGGACCACCCATGATTTCTTTTGATTTTTCTTTGGTTTGAACAGGATAGGTTTGAGCTTGATAGCTGCCAGAGCTTAGATTTTCTAGCACCATTTTTTCAATGGCCCTTTCATCAGTGGGAGGAGTGTACACCTTTTGTGTAGGATCATCAGCACCAATCCCTGTTTTGTCATTGGGATGTCTTTGGGTGTAGGTGAAAAGAGATAATGCTTTGCTTGACTTGTTCCATGAATCTATTTTCTTTTTAAAAGCCTCATTTTCTTTTTCAAGAATTATGAGTTTTTGACAGTTTTCTTGAGTACTGGATACCTCAGCTGTCAGATCCATGTTTTGTTTTTCAAGCATGAAGCATTGATCTCTCAGCCCTTGACAGGCTTTCTCAAGCTCAGAAATGGTTTTTGTGAGGGTGTCAATGGTTGAGGATTGGGAAAGATTTTCATTGACCAGTGAGGCAAAGCTAGTTTTTTGTTTTTTGGTTTGAATTAAAAGAGTACAAACTAATTGTTTAAAACCATCAATATTTAAAGAGTTAAAATCATGTACCTCTTTTAGTTCATCAGCAGCAGCAAGTGCTTCCATCTCTTCCTCATTGTCTGATTCTTTATCATCTTCAGCTATAAGACATATCATGGCTTCTTCTCCTTCAATTTCAGAGTCATCACTTGACATATACTCTTCATCACTGAATTTTGATGAGTCAGCAATCATGACTTGCTCTTTGTTTTTGTCATGTTTATTTTTGGAGCAATTGAAGCAGTTGCACTTAGAACTGTGAATGATCTCTTTTGAGTAGGTCATCTTCTTAGGCGTCTCGATTGTCCCTAGGTTTCCTTGGTTCAGGACAATCAGATGAGTAATGTCCTTGCTTTCCACAATTGAAGCAATCAATTGTCTTCTTGTAGCTGTCTTGTTGAGCATTAGATGTGGAGGGATTGAATTTTTTGTCAAAAGATTTCTTTTGAAATTTCATGGCATTTCGACGACCATGGAAATGAGGCTTGGAATGTCTTCTTGGGAGATCTGTTTCTTTGACGGGTTTGGAGCTGATGTTTATCTTTTGAAGGGCATTGTTGACAATGGTCTCAATGTCCTGGTGAGTGATTGGCTTGTGGACAGTTTCTTGTGCAGTTAAAGCTAAGGTTTGTGAAATGGAAGGGACTGATGGGATTTTTATCATACCTTCCAGTTCATAAGCTTCAAGCTTTCCAAAATATTGCTCAACTGTCATGGTGCTCCATTCAGATCCTTCTCTAATAGGTAATGCTACCTTTTCATATTCTTGAGGAAGATTTGAGTAAATCTTGAGGCAGAGATCTTGTTGTTCAAAGGTTTTTCCATGGTCAGCAATTGATCTAACAAGGTTCTCAAACCTTGGCTGAGCAGCACTCACTTTTTTTCCAGGGTAGAACTTGAAGTTGTCTAATTGCCTAAGCAAGTTATACAAGTTTTGTGTCCTAACATTGGAGTGTTTAGTGAACTTAGTTTGAATAAGAGCCCATGCTGTTCTGGCATTTGGTTCCTTAGCAATTTCTTGAGCTAGAGAGTCATTTACACTCTTTTGAAGAATGTTCTTGACTTTCAAGTTTGCACTTATCAATTGCTTTTCAGCTTCAGACCATGTTTCTGGGGATTTGATCTTACTAGGTCCTCCTTCAGTACAGATTTGAATTGGGTAGGACACTTCATTCTCTAGAACATACCAATTCCATATACTGTTTGCATCAAGGTATGTTTTTATTTTTGAAGCATAGATCTCAAAAGATCCACAGTCATCAATGTGTGGGATGTCTTTCTCATTATTTCTTCTTGGTTGAGGCATGGTGGGTTTGAAGAGGATCCTTCACAAGTTGTTAGACTTTTGAATGTGAAGACAAGCTCTGATACCAATTGAAAGGCCCTTTGTTTAAATGCAGATGATCAGACAGCTATGGTTTGGCTTAGCTGTCAGATGATAGTTTGAATTGTGCAGCGGAATAAAAGAGATTTGAAATAATGATAGGACAAGAAACACAAAGAAATAATGCAAGTGTGTGAATGTGATTGCAAAAATGTAATAACACAGAGAATTTAAAGTGGTTCAGAGTTCACTCCTCCTACATCCACCCCCACTGTCAATCTTGACAAGTGAGATCAATTTTATTATAATCTTTAATCAACAAAAATTACAAATGATTGATTCAGGCAAGTTCCTTGAACTTCCTCTTCCTAATTAGTACAGTCAACTAGGGATACACTTAAAGTACAGTCTTAAGTGTTTTTACAACTTGAAGTACAGTCTCAAGATTTTACAAAACAAATAATACACTCAAAGTACAGTCTTGAGTGATTACAAACTAATTTTACACCTAAAGTACAGTCTTAGGATTTTGGAATTTGTGAATTAACACACTAAGGGGTGTTTTGTTGTGGAGGCAAAGGTTTTGGGGTGAGGGTTTGGTTTGGAAGAGAGTTTAAAGGGAAAGGATTGGTGAGTGTGTGTGTGAATTACAGAAGGTGTGTGTGGGTGTAAGGGAGAGGTTTTTGACTGTGAAAAAGAGTATTTTTCAGTTGTTTGGTATAGAGGAAGAACTCCTCTATTTATACCCTTCAATGTAGCCGTTGGAATATGACTGTTGCAGCTACATTAATGAGCTTTGACTGGTCTTTGTCCCACTTGTCCACATGCAGGTCTTCATGAGCTGGCTTGAGCTGTGGCTTGAACTGAGAGCTTCTAGAAGGTCTTCAGTGGTCTTCATTGGTCTTCAATGGTGAACTTGACAGCTGTGATGATCCAGGTTCACTTTGGTTGAGATTGTGGTAACAGAGATTGAGACAAAGTGATGGCTATCAGAGGAATGAAGTCATGACTGTCAGATCATACAAGACATAGCTATCAGAGATGTTCTCTAATAATGACTGAGATGCATTTTGATAATCTTGATGGCTTAGAGAGAGAATATGATTCATGTTTTTGATTGATTGTAATCATTGTATATAACATAATCATAACTATCAAACTCATAGCTGTCAGATATACTGAGGAATGAATATGAAGTTTGATTTGGTCAGTCATGGACTTAGCTGTCAGAGAAAAGGATCATGACTGACAGTCTTCCTCTTTTGATATAAACCCTGTTCTATATATATTTTCCTTTATCAAAACCAACTAACTAAGACATTGATCAAAGTTAGGTCCTAACAATGTTTATCCCTTGCTTTCGCTGGTTGGTAATCAAAGCCTGAACCTTGACTTGTTTTGTTGTGGTATTTATCTTTCAGTGGTTTTTTTTAGAAAAAGTTATAGAAAAAAAGATAGAAAAAAACTAAACAAATGAAAGTATATAGAAGAAAAGTCAAAAGAGGGACCGACTACCCTATATTTATTTTTTATTTTTTTAAAAATTTTTTATTGACTAGAAAACAATATTTTAGCCTTTGTTAATCAGTGGTATTTTTTAGAAAAAGTTATAGAAAAAAAGATAGAAAAAAACTAAACAAATGAAAGTATATAGAATAAAAGTCAAAAGAGGGACGGACTTTCCTATATTTATTTTATTTTTTTTTAAAATTTTATTGACTAGAAAAGAATATTTTAGCCTTTGTTAATCAGTGGTTTTTTTTAGAAAAAGTTTTAGAAAAAAAGATAGAAAAAAACTAAACAAATGAAAGTATATAGAAGAAAAGTCAAAAGAGGGACGGACTACCCTATATTTATTTTTTATTTTTTAAAAATTTTTTATTGACTAGAAAACAATATTTTAGCCTTTGTTAATCAGTGATTTTTTTTAGAAAAAGTTATAGTAAAAAAAAAATAGAAAAAAACTAAACAAATGAAAGTATATAGAAGAAAAGTCAAAAGAGGGACGGACTACCCTATATTTATTTTTTATTTTTTTAAAAAATTTTTATTGACTAGAAAACAATATTTTAGCCTTTGTTAATCAGTGGTTTTTTTTAGAAAAAGTTATAGAAAAAAAATAGAAAAAAACTAAACAAATGAAAGTATATAGAAGAAAAGTCAAAAGAGGGACGGACTACCCTATATTTAATTTTTATTTTTTTTAAAATTTTTTTATTGACTAGAAAATAATATTTTAGCCTTTGTTAATCAGTGGTTTTTTTTAGAAAAAGTTATAGAAAAAAAGATAGAAAAAAACTAAACAAATGAAAGTATATAGAAGAAAAGTCAAAAGAGGGACGGACTACCCTATATTTATTTTTTATTTTTATAAAATTTTTTTATTGACTAGAAAATAATATTTTAGCCTTTGTTAATCAGTGGTTTTTTTTAGAAAAAGTTATAGAAAAAAGATAGAAAAACTAAACAAATGAAAGTATATAGAAGAAAAGTCAAAAGAGGGACGGAATACCCTATATTTATTTTTTATTTTTTAAAATTTTTTTATTGACTAGAAAACAATATTTTAGCCTTTGTTAATCGGTGGTTTTGTTCTAGAAAAAGTTATAGAAAAAAAGATAGAAAAAAACTAAACAAATGAAAGTATATAGAAGAAAAGTCAAAAGAGGGACGGACTACCCTATATTTATTTTTTATTTTTTTTAAAATTTTTTATTGACTAGAAAACAATATTTTAGCCTTTGTTAATCAGTGGTTTTTTTTAGAAAAAGTTATAGAAAAAAAGATAGAAAAAAACTAAACAAATGAAAGTATATAGAAGAAAAGTCAAAAGAGGGACGGACTACCCTATATTTATTTTTTCTTTTTTTAAAAATTTTTTATTGACTAGAAAACAATATTTTAGCCTTTGTTAATCGGTAGTTTTTTTTAGAAAAAGTTATAGAAAAAAGATAGAAAAAAACTAAACAAATGAAAGTATATAGAAGAAAAGTCAAAAGAGGGACGGACTGTCCTATATTTATTTATTTTTTTTTTTAAATTTTTATTGACTAGAAAACAATATTTTAGCCTTTGTTAATCGGTGGTTTTTTTAGAAAAAGTTATAGAAAAAAAGATAGAAAAAAACTAAACAAATGAAAGTATATAGAAGAAAAGTCAAAAGAGGGACGGACTACCCTATATTTATTTTTTATTTTTTTTAAATTTTTATTGACTAGAAAACAATATTTTAGCCTTTGTTAATCAGTGGTTTTTTTAGAAAAAGTTATAGAAAAAAAGATAGAAAAAAACTAAACAAATGAAAGTATATAGAAGAAAAGTCAAATTTAGAGACGGATACTAAATATGTCTCTAAATTTTAGAGACAGATGTTGAATCTGTCACTAAATTAGAGACGGATTCAAAAATCTGTCTCTAAATTAGAGACGGGTTAAAATCTGTCTCTAAAGTTTAGAGACGGATTCTGAATCCGTCTCTAATTTAGAGACGGATTCTGAATCTGTCTCTATTTTAGAGACGGATACAAAACCCGTCTCTAAAATTTAGAGACGGAATCTGAATCCGTCTCTAAATCAGAGACGGAATCAGATTTCGTCTCTAAATTAGAGACGGATTCGGATTCCGTCTCTATATTAGAGACGGATTCAGATTCCGTCTCTGAATTAGAGACGAATTCATATTCCGTCTCTGAATTAGAGACGAAATCTGAATCCGTCTCTAATTTAGAGACGAAATCCGAATCCGTCTCTGATTTTTGGTTCTGTCTCTAATCTGTCGCCAAATTAGCTACAGATTTCGTCCGTCTCTAAATTTCCGTCTCTAAATCCGGTTTTCCTTGTAGTGAATGGAATGGCTTGGAGGGCTGTCAGGACTGTTAGGGATGGGATCACTGTCAGACATATCTTGACCTTGTCCAGCTAGGATTGGACTCTGAGGGGAGGCTTCAACAGATTCATTCTCAGGAATTGGAGAAATTGGCTTGGAAGGAGCAGAGGCATGGGTTGAAAAAGTTGGGATTGAAACAGATGAATGATCAAGACTTTGCTTGAGGAGATCAGAACAAAATTGGGATTTTAGGAGGTTTAAGGCTGCCCTGACTTCTCCCTTGGTCAACTTTTGCTCAAGAATAGATACAAGGACTGCCTCATTTTCTGGGGTTCCATCAAACACAAGTCCCTTGCATGCATTTAGGATTGTTTCTCCCTTTAAGACAAGATTGGGATCAATTTCAACACCAACCTTTTTGAGACTTTGAATAACCTCAGTAGTCTTATCAGGATTACCCCTATCAATTTCAACAGTTGGGGTAGGTTCATTCACAAGCTCAGTCTCAGGTATAGAAGGGATGGTTTGGATATCTACATCCATAGCTGTCACCTTTGGATTACTGGATGACTCTCCTGGTCCACTTCTTTTCTTGATAAACCTAGACCTGAGTTCATCTATGGCTATCACTGTCTCCTCTTTACTTAGAACATCATCAAGAAAAATGAGAGCAGCCTTTTCAGTATCAGGGTTCCCATCCAACTCAATAGCATCAATGGCTCTTAAGATTTTGGCTAACTGTTGAGGTTGGGTAGAGGGGATATTTTCATCAGTGTTCCCCCTTAAAGGTTGCTTCTCTGATTGTTCTTTGAGGTTAAGGATAGCTTCTATGGCTGATTGATGACCTGAGCTAGGTGTGGATGACTTGTCCACTCTTGGACTGACAGTAGTGGATTTTGGAGAAAGGGGAGGGGTATTTATTTTGATTTTCTTGGCCTTGGGAGCTTTCTTTTCAGGTTTTCTTTTCTTTGGCAAGGATTTAGAAGGAATGGATAAGGAGGATTGTACCTTGGACACAGTGGGTCTGCACTGGTAGGGATAGGCTGTCGAGAGGTTGTTTGCCTTTGTGCAGAGTTTTGGATAAGTCAATGGCTGCCTGAAGCTCTTGAGGGTCTATGTTATCATCACCGGCATTATCTTGACCCATGGTGTCAACCCCATGTTGTCAACAAACACCCCTTTCTTCATTATCCTTATCATGGTATCGAGAGAAGGTTCTTTCACTATCAGCTTCTTGAACATCCTTGTTTTTGCCTTTATTGCCATGAGATACCACAGTCTTTTTCAACAATCCTGTCTTCTTCACATTGGATTGTACACCCCTCTTTATTCTCCTACTTGTAGCCAATGCTATCAAGTCCTTCCGATGTTCAATCTTCTTTCTTGTTTCTTCTTGCAGTTTTTCTTGTGTTTCAATAAAACTACTGGTACTTACATCATCTCCACCTCTCATCAGAGCTCCTTTCTTTTGTTTCAATGCAAAAGTTCTGTCATTGAAACACTTTGTCTCTGACAGCTTCACAGTCTTCAGCCATTTCTTGTGTAGAGGAGGATTGAGCTTAGGAATTAGGACTTCAAGAATTCCACTGATGAATCTGAAGTTGTTCATCTTTCCACCTTGCTTCTTGAATTTTAGAGTAGAGGTTGAGGCTGCAACCTGGAAGTTGTGGAGAAGAACAATGCACCAGTTTGTGTCTTTGGTCATTAGGCTCAGCATTTGCTTCCATTCATTTGATCCCATTTGATCAAATGAAGATTGCTTGCCATCAATGGCTTTATTGACCACATCCATAAGAGTTGATTTGAAAATATCAGCTTTGTCCTTAACCATGGCCTTGTCCTGTACACTCTTGAAGTCATGAACATTAACCCCAAAGAATTTCTCATATACAGTCTTCAATCTATCTGACCCTCTATCCCATATGTTTTTCACAGCATCTGCTTTGTTTGGAATCTCATAGACTTCACTGACCATTTCTTGAGTAATGGTTATCTCCACATTGTCTATGGTGGCAGTTATTGAATTGTTTTCCTTGTTCCTCTTTCCCACAAGGTAAATCTCTGCACAGTTCTTCATAAATTGGAGGTCTGACTCCCATGAAATTAAGCAATTCATTGACCTCAAGAAGTTCTTTGATGAGTATCCCTACTTCAGACTCATAGAAGCTAGGTTTAATGAAGTAAGCCGAGCATATCGGGTAACTTGCTTTTGATCTTGCCATTGATGGTTAAAAGAATTAGAGTTGAAGGAATACGATGGAGGATTAGTGAAGAAAAGAGATGAATTTTAAACAGAGGGTTAATGAAATAGGAGTTTTTGGTGATTACGAAAGGAGAGAGGCAAATAATGAGTGGAGAGTGGGTTTTCAAGGGCATTGGGGGTTTCAAAGTTTAGTAACTGTTCATATGAACAGTGATTTTTGCCCTTCCCCACGTTGAGGCATTAACTTCCACAGAGCACAAGAAGAACATTCTCTTTTTCAAGAATTTTGCAGGTGAAGAGATGGCTAAGGAAGTGACAATTGTGAGCAATTAACACGATCAAATCACAAAAAAGTTGCTTTAACCTAGCTGTAAAAAAAACTTTGACAGTTAAGTCTAGTTTGAATGATGATGGCTGTCTGAGATAGCTATGGGAAACTTGCCTATAAAACAATGACAATTTCAGAGGAAACTTATTCAGATTGTTTTATAAACACAAATGGGTAGATTTTCCTCAAAGTTTAATCCCAAAAATATGGCTCAAACAGCAAAACAGTTGGTTTTTGGAAAGAATTGTGAGGATGATTTGAGGGGGGATGAAATGGAGATAGAGAGAGAGTCCTTCAATGTAGTTGAAAGTTCAGAGGGAGTGAGTGACAGAGGTAAGAACAAGAGAGTGAGAGTAGATCAGGACTATGGTGTCAAGGAGGTAGCTGTCAGAGAGAAAATTGACAGTAGAGAGGGAGAGGGAATAAGGCTTTTTGGAAAGACTATCAAGGTTGATCAGGGTGAGTCCAGTAAGGGAAAAAGTAAGGTAGAGAGGGTTTATACATTGGGGGAATTGGTTAAGCAAGATAGGGCTCAGACAGCTAAGGAGAGGGGCTTAGCTGTCAAGAAGAAGGTTGAGCCTGAGAAGCTGTATACTCCTGTGAGCAGGGATTCACTCTCTCCAGGGGTTGGATTGTTGGAGGGGAGAGGAGATAACTTTGCAGGAGTGCATGTCTCTCCTTCTTCAACAATATCATACCTATTCAACCAGGTTATTGGTTGTTTTAGCCCTGCGAGTTCAGTGTGGAGAGAAGAGTCAAGAGCTAGCCAACCACTTGTAGTTGCTGGGAATGGATCTTATTCTGGAGATTTTAGCTTTGTGACACCAATGGAGGGTTTGCTTCAACCTTATGATGCAGTTGAAGAGTGGTGGCCAAGGAGAGCAAGTCCTTCTCTTCAATATTTAGTTACTTCAATTGATCCTTTCCTGGAGAGGCACCCAGTATGGTTGCAAAGGTATCATCAGACCTTGCAGTCTACACAAGAGGCAAGGTGTGAAGGAATGAGTGCTGGAGGAGGATCTGGAGAAATAGTGACATTCCCTAAGAATGTCTGACAGCTAAGGTGAAGATTTGAAGAGGAGAGCTGGATCTGGAGATTGTTTGGTTTTAAGGAAGTTTTTGGTGAGTGAATGCAGATGAAAGAGAGAGGGATTTCATGGTTTGTTTTATGTTTTTGTTTATGTTTTTGTTTTTCATGACTTTTGCATAGATAGCTATCAGTGGATAGCTATCAGAAATGTTTTTGAGGGAATAGCTGTCTGGCTTCATTGTGACAGCATTGCCCTGAATTATGTAAGCCTCCTTTTTATTTATGAAGAACAACTCTTTATTTTGGCATATTTATCATTCCAAGCATAGCTCTTAACATCTCAAATCTCTTTTCATCCATTGCCTTAGTAAGAATATCAGAGACATTATCCTCAGTACAAACTTTTGCAAGGTTGATATTCCCTTTTTCAACATGGTCTCTGATGAAGTGATGTCTTACCTCAATATGCTTTGTTTTTGAGTGTTGGACAGGGTTTTCTGTCATGGTAATAGTACTTGAGTTGTCACAGAAGATGGGAATGTTGGATAATTCAATTCCAAAGTCTTGAAGTTGACTTTTAAGATAGAGAATTTGAGAACAACACAAGCCTGCAGCAATATACTCAGCCTCAGCTGTTGAGGTGGCTACTGAGGTTTGCTTTTTGCTTGACCATGAAATAATTCTTGATCCAATAAACTGGCATCCACCACTTGTGGATTTTCTATCTAGATTACATCCAGCATAGTCAGAGTCAGTGAATCCAATTAGAGAGAATGGGGATTCAGTGGGATACCACAAGCCAAAATCAGGGGTTCCTTTGAGATATCTCAAAATTCTTTTGACAGCAGAGAGATGAGATTCCTTGGGATTTGCTTGAAATCTAGCACAGAGACAGACACTAAACATAATGTCAGGTCTTGAAGCTGTTACATAAAGGAGAGATCCAATGTAACTTCTGTAAAGTGTTGGATTTACACTTTGACCATGATCGGATCAGCATGGAGTTTGGTTGTGGTTGACAAGGGGGTTTTGGCAGGGGAAGCAGTTTGCATGTCAAACTTCTTGATCATATCCCTTGTGTATGTAGCTTGGTTAATGAAGATTCCTTCCTTCATTTGCTTGACTTGAAGACCCAAGAAGAAAGTAAGCTCACCAATCATACTCATTTCAAACTGGTC
The DNA here is from genome assembly GCA_022495995.1 of Adenophora triphylla var. japonica. Taxonomy (NCBI): domain Eukaryota; kingdom Viridiplantae; phylum Streptophyta; class Magnoliopsida; order Asterales; family Campanulaceae; genus Adenophora; species Adenophora triphylla. Next base: position 544,652 of record JAFEMH010000904.1, read on the forward strand.
TTTCATAATATCTCCAAATTCAGTGCACAAGTCCTCATTTAATGAACCAAAAATGATGTCATCAACATAGACTTGGATGAGCAACTGATCATCTCCATATTTCTTGATAAACAAAGTGTTATCAATATGGCCCTTGGTAAATCCTTTGCCAAGGAGATATCTAGATAGAGTATCATACCAAGCTCTTGGTGCTTGTTTAAGCCCATACAATGCTTTGTCCAATTTGTACACATGATCAGGAAACTTTGGGTGCTCAAAACCAGGGGGTTGAGATACAAAAACCTTTTCATTTAAGACTCCATTCAGAAATGCACTCTTGACATCCATTTGAAATACTTTCATCTTCTTGAATGAAGCATAGGCAAGGAATAGCCTAATAGCTTCAAGTCTTGCAACAGGTGCAAAAGTCTCATCATAGTCAATACCTTCTTCTTGTCTGTATCCTTGAGCAACCAGTCTAGCTTTGTTTCTTACTACAACACCTTCTTCATTCATCTTATTTCTAAAAACCCATCTTGTTCCAATGACAGTTTGGTTTCTTGGTTTAGGAACAAGTTGCCACACTTTGTTCCTTTCAAACTGCTCTAATTCTTCTTCCATGGCTTCTATCCAGTCAGCATCTTGGAGTGCTTCATTTATTTTCTTTGGTTCCACTTGGGATATGAATGCACTCATGAGAAAAGGAATGTTGTCTGGAACTGGAGTTTTATCAATTTGAAGGCTGATGTAAAGGTCTTTATTGGGTGGAATGATGTGAGTAATGGTGGATTCATCATTGGTTTTGGGAGGAGAAAGAGGATTATTGGATGGAGATGGAAGATGGCTAGTGGATGGATTACAAGAAGAATTTGGATGGCTGTCAGCTAAGGAAGAAATTTGGGAGATGTCAGTCAAGGGATGACCATTCATTTGAGTATTCTCTTCCTCATCATTTGGATTGGTAGTGGGAGTGATTGCTGTTGACTTGGTTGGCTGGATTGGTTGATGATGGGAGTGGGATTGGTCATGGTTGTCTGGCACAGGATGGCTGTCAGATGAATTTCTTGGAACCATGTATGGAAGATTTGATGAATCTTGTTCATGATGGAGAACAGTTGAATCAAGAATGGGAGATGATTCAGGGAGATTATCTAGGTTTCCCAAACCTTCATCAAAATCACACAATTCAGTTACACTTTGATCATTGTTTTCATCAAAGTCAACATGAATTGATTCTTCCACAACAAGTCTTCTTTTGTTGTAAACTCTATAAGCTTTGCTTGTGTTAGAGTATCCAAGAAAGATTCCTTCATCACATTTGGAGTCAAATTTGTCCAAATTGTTTTTGCCATTGTTGTGAATGAAGCATCTACTTCCAAAACCGTGAAAGTAGGAAATGGTAGGAACTTTGTCATTCCATAATTCATATGGAGTATTCTTATGGAATTTGGTGATTAGTGTTTTATTTTGAACATACACGCGGTAGTGACGACTTCACCCCAAAAATACTTTGGGAGATTGTGTTACGACGGCATTGTTCTTCTTTGCCTCACAGATTGTTCTGTTCTTCCTTTCAGCAACACCATTTTGTTGGGGTGTTCTTGGGGCTGAAAAATTGTGATCAATACCTTTTGAATCACAATACTCTTCTACTCATGTGTTCTCAAATTCTTTTCCATGATCAGATCTGATCTTGACAATGGATGTCCCTTTTTGATTTTGAATTTTATTGAACAGCTTTGTCAGACAGCTAAGGGTGTCACTTTTGGATTCAAGAAGAATGATCCAAGTGAATCTGGTGTAGTCATCAACCACAACTAGGGAGTATCTCTTTCCTCCTAAAGATCTAGTCCTTATGGGCCCAAAGAGATCCATATGAAGTAGTTCAATAGGTCTTGAGGTGTCCAATCTGGTCTTGGGCTTGAATGAAGATCTCTTTTGCTTCCCACATTGGCATGCTTTGCAAAGTTTATCCTTCTTGAATGGGATCTTTGAAAGACCTCTGACTAGATTTGAATTTGCAAGCTTGGAGATGGTTTTATGGTTAAGGTGAGCCAATCTTTTGTGCCAAAGCCATGACATATCAGATTGACTAAATGACAGAAGGCAGTGAGCATTTGAGGATTCCACTATCTCTAAGTTTAAGCAATAGAGATTTCCTTTTCTTGATCCAGTCAGAATGACTTTATTGCTTTTATCTTTAACAGTACATTTATCCTTGGTGCAAACAACATGAAATCCCTTATCACAGATTTGACTGATGCTGATCAAATTGTGTTTGAGACCCTCTACATAAGACACATTTGTAAAAATGATATCTTTTGTAATAAGATTTCCTGATCCTTTGACCTTAGCTTGGGAATTGTCACCAAAGGTTACATTTGGACCATTTTTAGGGGTATATTGTTGCAACCAGTCTTTATTGAAGGTCATATATCTACTACAACCACTATCTAAATACCAGAGTCCTTTCCTAGGTACCTGCAAAACAGAAAGTAAATTTTATGGTACCCCTTTTTATTCTTTTGGGTCCAAAGGATTAGTTTTTCTTTGGAACCCTAGCTTTGTTCATTGATCCATTTTTGAAGAACTGGTTTAGGGTATGGTAATATGACATGATTTGCATCATGTAAGGTGTAAGGACAGTGGATTGGGATGGATTGAAGAAGTGGTTTGGGTTGTTGTATTGGGGTTGAAACTGAAAGTTATTTGAATAGGATGATCTGGGAGAGTCATTTTGACTTGCATGACTTCTTTCATTTGAGTATTGCCACTGAGGTTTTTGTTGTTTGGTGTATCTATGTTTGTTATAGAATCTTTGTTGCCTTGGAGTTCTTTGTTGATTGGAAGGTTTTGGTTGTCTGTCAGGCCTTGGTTGTCTGTCAAGCCTTGGCTGTCTGTCAAGCCTTGGCTGTCTGGTAGGACTTGACTGACTAGCACATTTTTGCAGTTTGACTTCTTCCTGTATATTGGCCCCTTTTTGAACCCAAATATACTTGCTTCCTTGAATTTTACTTGGTCCTTCCTTTGACTGACTAGGACCAATCAAGATTTCCTTTGATTTCCCTTTGGTTTGAACAGGATAGGTTTGAACTTGATAGCTGCCAGAGCTTAGATTTTCTAGAACCATTTTTTCAATGGCCTTTTCACCAGTGGGAGGAGTGTACACCTTTTGTGTATGATCATCAGCACCAATCCCTGTTTTGTCACTGGGACGTCTTTGGGTGTAGGTGAAAAGGGATAATGCTTTGCTTGACATGTTCCATGAATCTATTTTCTTTTTAAGAGCCTCATTTTCTTTTTCAAGAATTGTGAGTCTTTGACAGTTTTCTTGAGTACTGGATGCCTCAGCTGTCAGATCCATGTTTTGTTTTTCAAGCATGAAGCATTGATCTCTTAGCCCTTGACAGGCTTTCTCAAGCTCAGAATTGGTTTTTGTGAGGGTGTCAATGGTTGAGGTTTGGGAAAGGTTCTCATTGACCAGTGAAGCAAAGCTAGTTTTTTGTTTTTTGGTTTGAATTAAAAGAGTGCAAACTAATTGTTTGAAACCATCAATATTTAAAGAGTTAAAATCATGTACCTCTTTCAGTTCATCTGCAGCAGCAAGTGCTTCCATTTCTTCCTCATGGTCTGATTCTTCCTCATTGTCTGATTCTTCCTCATCTTCAGCTATAAGGCATAGCATGGCCTCTTCTCCTTCATTGTCAGAATCATCACTTGACACATACTCTTCATCACTGAACTTTGATGAATCAGCAATCATAACTTGCTCCTTGTTTTTGTCATTTTTATTTTTGGAACAATTGAAGCAGTTGCACCTGGAACTGTGAATGATCTCTTTTGAGTAAGTCAATTTCTTAGCTGTCTGATTGTCCCTAGTCTTCCTTGGTTCAGGACAATCAGATGAGTAATGTCCTTGCTTTCCACAGTTGAAGCAATCAATTGTCTTCTTGTAGCTGTCTTGTTGAGAATTAGATGTGGAAGGGTTGTATTTTTTGTCAAAAGATTTCTTTTGAAATTTCATGGCATTTCTGACAGCCATGGATATGAGACTTGGAATGTCTTCTTGACAGATCTGTTTGCTGACAGGTTTGGAGCTGATGTTTATCTTTTGAAGGGCATTGTTGACAATGGTCTCAATGTCTTGGTGAGTGATTGGTTTGTGGACAGTTTCTTGAGCAGTTAAGGCTAAAGTTTGTGAAATGGTAGGAACTGGTTGAATTTTTATCATACCTTCCAGTTCATAAGCTTCAAGCTTTCCAAAATACTGTTCAACTGTCATTGTGCTCCATTCAGATCCTTCTCTGATAGGTAATGCTACCTTTTCATATTCTTGTGGGAGATTAGAATATATCTTGAGGCAGAGATCTTGTTGCTCAAAGGTTTTTCCATGGTCAGCAATAGATCTAACAAGGTTTTCAAACCTTGGTTGAGCAGCACTCACTTTTTCTCCAGGATAGAACTTGAAGTTGTCTAATTGCCTAAGCAAGTTATACAAATTTTGTGTCCTGACACTGGTGTGTTTAGTGAACTTAGTTTGAATGAGAGTCCATGCTGATCTGGCATTTGGTTCCTTAGCAATTTCTTGTGCTAGTGAGTCATTTACACTCTTTTGAAGAATGTTTTTGACTTTTAAGTTTGCACTGATTAATTGCTTTTCAGATTCAGACCATGTTTCTGGGGATTTGATCTTACTAGGGCCTCCATCAATACAAATTTGAGTTGGGTAGGACACTTCATTCTCTAGAACATACCAGTTCCATATACTGTTTGCATCAAGGTATGTTTTTATTTTTGATGCATAGATCTCAAAAGATCCACAGTCATCAATGTGTGGGATGTCTTTCTCATTATTTCTCCTTGGTTGAGGCATGGTGGGTTTGAAGAGGATCCTTCACAAGTTGTTAGACTTCTGAATGTGAAAACCAGCTCTGATACCAATTGAAAGGCCCTTGATTGATATGCAGATGATCAGACAGCTATGGTTTTGACTTAGCTGTCAGATATTAGTTGAATTGTGCAGCGGAATAATTGAAGCTTGAAATAATGATAGGACAAAGAACACAATAAAATAATGCAAGTGTGTGAATGTGTTTGCAGAAATGTAATAACACAGGGAATTTAAAGTGGTTCAGAGTTCACTCCTCCTACATCCACCCCCACTGTCAATCTTGACAAGTGAGATCAATTTTATTATAATCTTAATCAACAAGAATTACAAATGATTGATAAGGCAAGTTCCTTGAACTTCCTCTTCCTAATTAGTACAGTCAACTAGGGATACACTTAAAGTACAGTCTTAAGTGCTTTTACAACTTGAAGTACAGTCTCAAGATTTTACAAAAACAACTAATACACTCAAGAAACAGTCTTGAGTGTTTACAAATTATTTCTACACCTAAAGTACAGTCTTAGGATTTGGAATTTGTGAATTAACACACTAGGGTTGTTTGTTGTTGAAACAGGGGTTTCAGGCTGAAGGTTTTTGGTTTGGAAAAGTGTTTGAAGGGTAGGGATTGGTGTGTAGGGATTTGTGTGTAGGGGTGTAGGGGAGAGGTTTATGGACTGTGAAAAAGAGTATTTTTCAAGAGTGTTTTGTGTAGAGGATGAACTCCTCTATTTATACCCTTCAATGTAGCCGTTGGAATATGACTGTTGCAGCTACATTAATGAGCCTTGACTGGTCTTTGCCCCACTTGTCCACTTGCAGGTCTTCATGAGCTGGCATGAGCTGAGAGCTTCCAGAAGGTCTTCAGTGGTCTTCATTGGTCTTCAATGGTGAACTTGGCAGTTGTGAAGATCCAGGTTCCACCTTGGTTGAGATTGTGGTAGCAGAGAATGAGACAGAGTGATGGCTATCAGAGGGAATGAAGTCATAGCTGTCAGATCATACTAAGGCTTAGCTATCAGAGATGTTCTCTAATAAGGACTGAGATGTACTTGATGATCTTGATAGCTAAGAGAGGGAATATGATTCATGTTATTGATTGAATGTAACCAATGTATAAGATAGAATCATAACTGTCAGACTCATAGCTGTCAGATAAACTGAAAGATGAATATAACAGATTTCCTCTTTTGATATAAACCCTGTTCTATATATATATTCCTTTATCAAAACCAACTAACTAAGACTTTGATCAAAGTTAGGTCCTAACAGTTTTATTATTATTTTCGGATTTATAATTAGACAAACAATAATTATATGTTTAGAAGTAGATTTAGGCGTTATTTTCATATTTTAGACTTCTATTATGTTACCATACATGTTAGGGTTAATTTCATACGTGTTTAACTTGTTTTATATGTCTTACAAGTCCTGTTAAACTAGGGTGATGTGTAATTCCGAATTTCACTGTTTGATTAATAGAATTTTGATATTGAGTGTGTCTCTTTATTTCCTAAAAGTGATTAAGTTCCATTTGAATGTCAATTTTCTAGTAATCGTTGGATCAATAGGTTATAAGTTATTGAAGACTGTTCTTCCTGTATTGTTGCGACAATCAACGTATTATTGTGTTTATCCCTTGCTTTCGCTGGTTGGTAATTAAAGCCTGAACCTTGACTTGTTTGGTTGAGGTATTTATTTTTCATTTTTCTTTCTATCCTTATATATTTATTTTTTTTTAAAAAAAGTTTGATCTCGCATGGCCTTTCTTCAAATTTTCAAGTTCAGATCTTGTTGTTAATTGGTCAAAATCGTTCATTTTTCTGCTTTTTCTTCGTTGCTCATTCGAAAGTTATTTTAAATTATTTTGTATTAGCTTAATGGAGTGATTGGATGGAGGTTGCTACGAAGACTATAAAGTTTAAAGTCCGTCAAGGTTATAAAGGAAGATTTCAAGTATTCAAGATTTATCTCAATGAGAGGATCATTACGAATATTTTTTACGCGATAATCAAGTTTCGAATACAAACAGCTGCAAATTCGAGGAATTTTTCGAAGCTGGGGAGAATTATGGAGACAAGTATAGGGATAAGTTTAAGTCTAATTATAATTATTATTTGTTAGTTTTATTATTATTTTCAGATTTATATTTAGATAAGCAATAACTATAGGTTTAGAAGTAGATTTAGGCTTTATTTTGATGGTTTAGACTTCTACTATGTTACCATATCGTTTAAAGTTAATTATAGACGTGTTTGACTTGTTTTACAAGTCTTACAAGTCTAATAAAAATATGGTAATGTCTAATTCCAAATTTTAGTGTCTGATTAATAGGATTTTGATATTGAGCGTCTTTTGGATGGCAATTTCCTAGTAATCGTTGAATCAATAGGTTATTGAAGATTGTTATTCCGGTATTGTTGCGACAATCAATGTATTAATAGTATTATCTTTTTATTTGCTTCCGCTGCCTACATCACTATCCTACATTTTGGTTCAAAAAAATTTTTTTAAAAAAAAATCTACATTTCATGTTGAAATTGATACCCAACTCATAAAACCACCCATTTCAAGTATTGCATAGGTAAGGAGTAGAAAACACAAGAAAATTAAATAGAAAATACAAGAAAATACCTTATTAATTAGCTTTCCGGGAATGTCTTACAATTTTAAGGTTTGTTTCCTCCAAAGCTTGTTGCAAAAGAGAAGGATTGTGTTTGAGTGTGTCTGTTTTAGTGTTTGAGAGATAGAATTTTAGAAGAATGTTTGTTACCCATTTAAAGGAGGAGAAGACCTCATTTTATAGGCTTAGGGGGGGGGGAGAGAGGGAAAAGCAAATCAAGTCACTAGCCATTGCTGGGACTTAATGGGGAGAGGTTACAAAATAAAAAAAGTGAGAGATATTTGAAGGGAAATCAGCCGGATGAAACTCGCGCGAGTCCCCTAAGGGCCTGTGCAAATTCCAGACTCATGGCATTACTTACCCGAGTTTGGATGATAATAGAATGGCAGAATGACCCAAAAATTAACTCTATTATTCAGTTTAGTCCCAAAACTAAAATAATCAGTCAGAAACTTGACAGAATTAGATATAAATTAACGAAAATCAATAGAAAAGATAAATGATAAAAACACCGTATGAAATCGTTTGTGAGAGATACAAGGTGGAGTGTCTACAGCTCGTGGTTTGAAACCAAGTTGAGTGTGCGAGGCTGTTGAGATCTTATGGCACGAGCATAATGCTAACATGTCAGTATGTTCATCATTCCGCTGTGTGCGGGAGAGATGATAAAGTATTTTCACATCCTTGTGCATTTGTAGTGCTAAGTGAGATTCTGGCTTCACAGTGGCCCAATGATACTAAGAAAGTTCTTTCTGAAGGTTTTGAGGTTTTGCAGGTGACATGGTTATATTTTCGTTCCGATTGTAATTACTAAGAATGGGGGATAAACTAATTTAAAAGCAAGGGTATGACATGCAGCACATTGGTATTACAAAAGATAACAAAATTAGTATATATTCAATCAAGTAAAGATTTCACATTGAGTCGTTCATGAATCATATGACACCGAACATTGAAGTTAGAAAGTGAAATCTTTGGAGAGTAGGATCTCAAGGATAAATGTGAATACTCAACTGATTAGGATTCTAGATGGTCACGAATTTGTATTAGAATAGGAGACTTTGAGCTCATTTGGCCGCCGGGGACGTTTAACGATCTCACTAAGTCCCTGAGCCCCCGAGCTCGTGGTCGGGAATGGCCTGTTTTGGGTTAACCCAAGTAATGGTTGGGTTATTTCGTTCAAGTATAACTAGCTTATAATAAAATCCAAAGTTGACAACATTTACTACTTTAACGTGAAAACCTCCATCTCTTTCATCTTGCTTGATTTTATTCCCAAATCTCTGCCTAGTGGATTTTCGATCTAGAAAGGATGGGCATAATGACCCCATTACAACCGATTTTCTCTTTATTTCAAGATTATAATAATCTAAATAGAGAAGCTTTTATTAAATTCTAGCTTTTATAGTAAAATAATTTCCCTAGAATTGTTTATTTGGTACTTTGTTAATGTCTAGATTTATATTCATGATTCTTGTAATCTACTTGATAATATTTGGTAACATACTAGTTAAGTTACTATCTCGAGATGAGATATGGTTCAAATGATCTATGTATTTGTTAGTACATCATTCAGACTCACGGGTTAATAGCATGTATAAATTAGAGTAGAACAACTACTTCCATCCAAGTAACATTACTTACGCCATGAGAAATTTCTTTCTATTCCTAATTATATTTGAGATATGTCTTTTTATTACCACAATACACGCGGGGGACAGTTGGCTTGTTCAAATCTGGGATAACCTTCCTGACAACACACTCCCACAATATATGCGATGTCAAGATAAAAGTGCTGATTCAGGATATATCAACATCACTGTCGGAAAATATTATAATTGGCATTTCGCCCATTTTCCTTTCCGTAAACGTTTATTTTGGTGTCATTTTTATTGGGGTTCAAAAGATAAAGTTTTTGATGTTTTTAATGAAGATTGGGCAGATTATTGTGTAGCTAAAGGTATGAAAACACTATACAATAATTGCGTGTGGCAAATCCATGCGAGTGGCTTTTATTTTTTAAAGTATACAAATACTGGAAATATATGGGAGAAGAGGCATGACTGGTGATAAATATTTGGTATATGTGTGATTACGTCTCTATATGGACTAGTGGAGAGCTTGGCTATCATGTCATTAGCATTTCTTTCATATAAACACGAAGGAATTGTTTCTCAATGTTGTGATTTTCTATAATGTTTTGCATAAATTTAAAACAATATAGTAATGACAAATGATTATCTCATGTATGTTGATGATCATCTTCTCAACATGCAATCCCATCACTTATCATTTTTCCCTGTCATTCATCAACTTTTTCAACTCTCTATCGATCATTGCTTTCTCAAACTAACCCAACAATCCCATGCTCTTATCTCTTAGGTCAATCCGTTCAGTTTGATAAAGCTTTAAGTTTCATCAAGACCATTTCTATAGTACCTGGCCCTAGTGTTTGGGGGCTCTTGTCAATGCTTCTAAGCCGAGATGCTCGATTTTGCTTATAACTTCCTTGTTAGGGCAGAGCTACAAGTTGCTCAATGAGCTCATCTAGGCAATGAATGAAGAAGAATATTCTCATGAAGCTGTATTTTGAGATACATATTCGAACAAGGAAAGGAACATGGTTCGTTAAGCAATAAACAATGTTTGTCAAATATCGCTGAATCTTTTTCTTTTCAAACATAAACAACAAAGACATATCCTTGGAATAATGGAAGATATGAACAAAAACTATTAAAAGAACGTCAAGTTAAATTGTTGCGAAAAAATAATTTATTGTAACTCCCTTGACACGCTTTGCACGGAAATCACTTCATGCTAAGCATATAAAAGTTGAGTTTGTTTCAGACAATGTTTTTGTTATTTTCTTGATCATGTACAAGAAGAAGGATTGATCCTTACAAGTTTACGATTTCTAGTAGTCATCCTCTGGTTTGGAAGAATTTATGGAGATAGGATTATGGAAGGGAGCTTCATCATTATGTTGTAAGAATCAAGAAGTTTAACATCGGTGTTGGTACAGATTGTTAGGACCTAACTATGTAGATACATAGTTATATATGGTTTTGACAAAGAAACATATTCAATGTTATCTGACAGCCAAGATACACTCAATGGACATTGGAAAGCCAAGACTTAACCTGCTTTGATAAACCAAACTGACAGCAATGATCAATAAAGACCAATCAATAAATCAATTGTGTTTCATTACAAAAGAGATCATTACATGTCATCTTCCTCAATCCTTGACTCCTACTCATCTAGATCAACTAGCTAAACTTGACAACTAAGAATTTCAACAGCAGAGGTCTCATCCCTCTGACAGCTATGATCTTCAAAACCAACAGAAATGTTTTATCTATGTGATGACTCAGATGTGCTTCACTCAAACAACTCTCAACAAACATTGCCAAGTCATTTCCATGAAGATCCTCTGCAAAGGTTGCAAATTTCAGCCTTTTCTCATCCAGTCAACAAGGCCCTAAATGCAAACACTATTTCACCCAAATTCATTTACTGCCTTGTCCCCTCCAACGGCTATATTCCAGCTTATAAAAGGAAGCCTCCTTGACTGAAACTACTGCCCTTTATCCCACAACTTTTGCAACCTTTCTCACACCCTTACAAACCTGTAAACCTGCAAACAAACATCAAACAACTTCAGACACTTGAGACTGCACTTCAAGTGTATAAACAAATCTTGTAAACCACTTAAGACTGTAATTTAAGTGTGTATTTTGTATTTGCTTAGTAACAAGCAAATCCCTAATTGACTGTACTAATTAGGAAGAGAAAGTTCAAGGAACTTACCTGATCAATCTTGTAACTCTTAAAGGAAACTAGAGTATAGTGGATTGAGCTCACTTGTCAAGATTGATAGTGAGAGTGGACGTAGGAGGAGTAAACTCTGAACCACTTAAAACCCTTGTGTCATTTGGTATTATCACACACAAACACACACACACCCTCACACACTCACTAATCACTTTGTCTTTACATTATTTCACACTATTTATATTCCGCTGCACATTACATTCTTGTTATTTAATCAGTTAATAACTGACAGCTAAGAATTCACCTTAGCTGACAAAGCTTAACTGTCTGATTATCTATTTGTTGATTAAGCAAACAGGACCTTTAACAGATGTTCAAATAATTATAATAATATACGATAGTTACAAAGGCCATCCGATGGAGATGAGTATAGGGATTAGTTTAAGTTTAATTATAATTTTAATTGTTAGTTTTATTATTATTTTCGGATTTATAATTAGACAAACAATAATTATATGTTTAGAAGTAGATTTAGGCGTTATTTTCATATTTTAGACTTCTATTATGTTACCATACATGTTAGGGTTAATTTCATACGTGTTTAACTTGTTTTATATGTCTTACAAGTCCTGTTAAACTAGGGTGATGTGTAATTCCGAATTTCACTGTTTGATTAATAGAATTTTGATATTGAGTGTGTCTCTTTATTTCCTAAAAGTGATTAAGTTCCATTTGAATGTCAATTTTCTAGTAATCGTTGGATCAATAGGTTATAAGTTATTGAAGACTGTTCTTCCTGTATTGTTGCGACAATCAACGTATTATTGTGTTTATCCCTTGCTTTCGCTGGTTGGTAATCAAAGCCTGAACCTTGACTTGTTTTGTTGTGGTATTTATCTTTCAGTGGTTTTTTTTAGAAAAAGTTATAGAAAAAAAGATAGAAAAAAACTAAACAAATGAAAGTATATAGAAGAAAAGTCAAAAGAGGGACGGACTACCCTATATTTATTTTTTATTTTTTTAAAAATTTTTTATTGACTAGAAAACAATATTTTAGCCTTTGTTAATCGGTGGTTTTTTTTAGAAAAAGTTATAGAAAAAAAGATAGAAAAAAACTAAACAAATGAAAGTATATAGAAGAAAAGTCAAAAGAGGGACGGACTACCCTATATTTATTTTTTATTTTTTTAAAAATTCTTTATTGACTAGAAAACAATATTTTAGCCTTTGTTAATCGGTAGTTTTTTTTAGAAAAAGTTATAGAAAAAAAGATAGAAAAAAACTAAACAAATGAAAGTATATAGAAGAAAAGTCAAAAGAGGGACGGACTACCCTATATTTATTTTTTATTTTTTTTAAAATTTTTTATTGACTAGAAAACAATATTTTAGCCTTTGTTAATCGGTGGTTTTTTTAGAAATAGTTATAGAAAAAAAGATAGAAAAAAACTAAACAAATGAAAGTATATAGAAGAAAAGTCAAAAGAGGGACGGACTACCCTATATTTATTTTTTATTTTTTTTTAAATTTTTATTGACTAGAAAACAATATTTTAGCCTTTGTTAATCAGTGGTTTTTTTTAGAAAAAGTTATAGAAAAAAAGATAGAAAAAAATTAAACAAATGAAAGTATATAGAAGAAAAGTCAAATTTAGAGACGGATACTAAATATGTCTCTAAATTTTAGAGACAGATGTTGAATCTGTCACTAAATTAGAGACGGATTCAAAAATCTGTCTCTAAATTAGAGACGGGTTAAAATCTGTCTCTAAAGTTTAGAGACGGATTCTGAATCCGTCTCTAATTTAGAGACGGATTCTGAATCTGTCTCTATTTTAGAGACGGATACAAAACCCGTCTCTAAAATTTAGAGACGGAATCAGATTTCGTCTCTAAATTAGAGACGGATTCGGATTCCGTCTCTATATTAGAGACGGATTCAGATTCCGTCGTTGAATTAGAGACGAATTCATATTTCGTCTCTGAATTAGAGATGAAATCTGAATCCGTCTCTAATTTAGAGACGAAATCCGAATCCGTCTCTGATTTTTGGTTCTGTCTCTAATCTGTCGCCAAATTAGCTACAGATTTCGTCCGTCTCTAAATTTCCGTCTCTAAATCCGGTTTTCCTTGTAGTGAATGGAATGGCTTGGAGGGCTGTCAGGACTGTTAGGGATGGGATCACTGTCAGACATATCTTGACCTTGTCCAGCTAGGATTGGACTCTGAGGGGAGGCTTCAACAGATTCATTCTCAGGAATTGGAGAAATTGGCTTGGAAGGAGCAGAGGCATGGGTTGAAAAAGTTGGGATTGAAACAGATGAATGATCAAGACTTTGCTTGAGGAGATCAGAACAAAATTGGGATTTTAGGAGGTTTAAGGCTGCCCTGACTTCTCCCTTGGTCAACTTTTGCTCAAGAATAGATACAAGGACTGCCTCATTTTCTGGGGTTCCATCAAACACAAGTCCCTTGCATGCATTTAGGATTGTTTCTCCCTTTAAGACAAGATTGGGATCAATTTCAACACCAACCTTTTTGAGACTTTGAATAACCTCAGTAGTCTTATCAGGATTCCCCCTATCAATTTCAACAGTTGGGGTAGGTTCATTCACAAGCTCAGTCTCAGGTATAGAAGGGATGGTTTGGATATCTACATCCATAGCTGTCACCTTTGGATTACTGGATGACTCTCCTGGTCCACTTCTTTTCTTGATAAACCTAGACCTGAGTTCATCTATGGCTATCACTGTCTCCTCTTTACTTAGAACATCATCAAGAAAAATGAGAGCAGCCTTTTCAGTATCAGGGTTCCCATCCAACTCAATAGCATCAATGGCTCTTAAGATTTTGGCTAACTGTTGAGGTTGGGTAGAGGGGATATTTTCATCAGTGTTCCCCCTTAAAGGTTGCTTCTCTGATTGTTCTTTGAGGTTAAGGATAGCTTCTATGGTTGATTGATGACCTGAGCTAGGTGTGGATGACTTGTCCACTCTTGGACTGACAGTAGTGGATTTTGGAGAAAGGGGAGGGGTATTTATTTTGATTTTCTTGGCCTTGGGAGCTTTCTTTTCAGGTTTTCTTTTCTTTGGCAAGGATTTAGAAGGAATGGATAAGGAGGATTGTACCTTGGACCTGGTGGCTGTCTGCCTGGTAGGGATAGCTGTCAGAGGTTGTTTGCCTTTGTGCAGAGTTTTGGATAAGTCAATGGCTGCCTGAAGCTCTTGAGGGTCTATGTTATCATCACCAGCATTATCTTGACCCATGGTGTCAACCCCATGACTGTCAACAGCACCCCTTTCTTCATTATCCTTATCATGGCTGTCAGAGAAGGTTCTTTCACTATCAGCTTCTTGAACATCCTTGTTTTTGCCTTTATTGCCATGAGATACCACAGTCTTTTTCAACAATCCTGTCTTCTTCACATTGGATTGTACACCCCTCTTTATTCTCCTACTTGTAGCCAATGCTATCAAGTCCTTCCAGTGTTCAATCTTCTTTCTTGTTTCTTCTTGCAGTTTTTCTTGTGTTTCAATAAAACTACTGGTACTTACATCATCTCCACCTCTCATCAGAGCTCCTTTCTTTTGTTTCAATGCAAAAGTTCTGTCATTGAAACACTTTGTCTCTGACAGCTTCACAGTCTTCAGCCATTTCTTGTGTAGAGGAGGATTGAGCTTAGGAATTAGGACTTCAAGAATTCCACTGATGAATCTGAAGTTGTTCATCTTTCCACCTTGCTTCTTGAATTTTAGAGTAGAGGTTGAGGCCAAAGTTGGAAGTTGTGGAGAAGAACAATGCACCAGTTTGTGTCTTTGGTCATTAGGCTCAGCATTTGCTTCCATTCATTTGATCCCATTTGATCAAATGAAGATTGCTTGCCATCAATGGCTTTATTGACCACATCCATAAGAGTTGATTTGAAAATATCAGCTTTGTCCTTAACCATGGCCTTGTCCTGTACACTCTTGAAGTCATGAACATTAACCCCAAAGAATTTCTCATATACAGTCTTCAATCTATCTGACACTCTATCCCATATGTTTTTCACAACATCTGCTTTGTTTGGAATCTCATAGACTTCACTGACCATTTCTTGAGTAATGGTTATCTCCACATTGTCTATGGTGGCAGTTATTGAATTGTTTTCCTTGTTCCTCTTTCCCACAAGGTAAATCTCTCTGCACAGTTCTTCATAAATTGGAGGTCTGGCTCCCATGAATTTAAGCAATTCATTGACCTCAAGAAGTTCTTTGATGAGTATCCCTACTTCAGACTCATAGAAGCTAGGTTTAATGAAGTAACTGTGAGCATCTGGGTAACTTGCTTTTGATGCTGCCATTGATGGTTAAAAGAATTAGAGTTGAAGGAATACGATGGAGGATTAGTGAAGAAAAGAGATGAATTTTAAACAGAGGGTTAATGAAACAGGAGTTTTTGGTGATTACGAAAGGAGAGAGACAAATAATGAGTGGAGAGTGGGTTTTAAAGGGCATTGGGGGTTTCAAAGTTTAGTAACTGTTCATATGAACAGTGATTTTTGCCCTTCCCCACGTTGAGGCATTAACTTCCACAGAGCACAAGAAGAACATTCTCTTTTTCAAGAATTTTGCAGGTGAAGAGATGGCTAAGGAAGTGACAATTGTGAGCAATTAACACGATCAAATCACAAAAAAGTTGCTTTAACCTAGCTGTAAAAAAAACTTTGACAGTTAAGTCTAGTTTGAATGATGATGGCTGTCTGAGATAGCTATGGGGAAACTTGCCTATAAAACAATGACAATTTCAGAGGAAACTTATTCAGATTGTTTTATAAACACAAATGGGTAGATTTTCCTCAAAGTTTAATCCCAAAAATATGGCTCAAACAGCAAAACAATTGGTTTTTGGAAAGAATTGTGAGGATGATTTGAGGGGGGATGAAATGGAGATAGAGAGAGAGTCCTTCAATGTAGTTGAAAGTTCAGAGGGAGTGAGTGACAGAGGTAAGAACAAGAGAGTGAGAGTAGATCAGGACTATGGTGTCAAGGAGGTAGCTGTCAGAGAGAAAATTGACAGTAGAGAGGGAGAGGGAATAAGGCTTTTTGGAAAGACTATCAAGGTTGATCAGGGTGAGTCCAGTAAGGGAAAAAGTAAGGTAGAGAGGGTTTATACATTAGGGGAATTGGTTAAGCAAGATAGGGCTCAGACAGCTAAGGAGAGGGGCTTAGCTGTCAAGAAGAAGGTTGAGCCTGAGAAGCTGTATACTCCTGTGAGCAGGGATTCACTCTCTCCAGGGGTTGGATTGTTGGAATGGAGAGGAGATAACTTTGCAGGAGTGCATGTCTCTCCTTCTTCAACAATATCATACCTATTCAACCAGGTTATTGGTTGTTTTAGCCCTGCCAGAGTTCCAGCTGTGGAGAGAGAAGAGTCAAGAGCTAGCCAACCACTTGTAGTTGCTGGGAATGGATCTTATTCTGGAGATTTTAGCTTTGTGACACCAATGGAGGGTTTGCTTCAACCTTATGATGCAGTTGAAGAGTGGTGGCCAAGGAGAGCAAGTCCTTCTCTTCAATATTTAGTTACTTCAATTGATCCTTTCCTGGAGAGGCACCCAGTATGGTTGCAAAGGTATCATCAGACCTTGCAGTCTACACAAGAGGCAAGGTGTGAAGGAATGAGTGCTGGAGGAGGATCTGGAGAAACAGTGACATTCCCTAAGAATGTCTGACAGCTAAGGTGAAGATTTGAAGAGGAGAGCTGGATCTGGAGATTGTTTGGTTTTAAGGAAGTTTTTGGTGAGTGAATGCAGATGAAAGAGAGAGGGATTTCATGGTTTGTTTTATGTTTTTGTTTATGTTTTTGTTTTTCATGACTTTTGCATAGATAGCTATCAGTGGATAGCTATCAGAAATGTTTTTGAGGGAATAGCTGTCTGGCTTCATTGTGACAGCATTGCCCTGAATTATGTAAGCCTCCTTTTTATTTATGAAGAACAACTCTTTATTTTGGCATATTTATCATTCCAAGCATAGCTCTTAACATCTCAAATCTCTTTTCATCCATTGCCTTAGTAAGAATATCAGAGACATTATCCTCAGTACAAACTTTTGCAAGGTTGATATTCCCTTTTTCAACATGGTCTCTGATGAAGTGATGTCTTACCTCAATATGCTTTGTTTTTGAGTGTTGGACAGGGTTTTTTGTCATGGTAATAGTACTTGAGTTGTCACAGAAGATGGGAATGTTGGATAATTCAATTCCAAAGTCTTGAAGTTGACTTTTAAGATAGAGAATTTGAGAACAACACAAGCCTGCAGCAATATACTCAGCCTCAGCTGTTGAGGTGGCTACTGAGGTTTGCTTTTTGCTTGACCATGAAATAATTCTTGATCCAATAAACTGGCATCCACCACTTGTGGATTTTCTATCTAGATTACATCCAGCATAGTCAGAGTCAGTGAATCCAATTAGAGAGAATGGGGATTCAGTGGGATACCACAAGCCAAAATCAGGGGTTCCTTTGAGATATCTCAAAATTCTTTTGACAGCAGAGAGATGAGATTCCTTGGGATTTGCTTGAAATCTAGCACAGAGACAGACACTAAACATAATGTCAGGTCTTGAAGCTGTTACATAAAGGAGAGATCCAATGTAACTTCTGTAAAGTGTTGGATTTACACTTTGACCATCTGGATCAGCATGGAGTTTGGTTGTGGTTGACAAGGGGGTTTTGGCAGGGGAAGCAGTTTGCATGTCAAACTTCTTGATCATATCCCTTGTGTATGTAGCTTGGTTAATGAAGATTCCTTCCTTCATTTGCTTGACTTGAAGACCCAAGAAGAAAGTAAGCTCACCAATCATACTCATTTCAAACTGGTCTTTCATAATATCTCCAAATTCAGTGCACAAGTCCTCATTTAATGAACCAAAAATGATGTCATCAACATAGACTTGGATGAGCAACTGATCATCTCCATATTTCTTGATAAACAAAGTGTTATCAATATGGCCCTGGGTAAATCCTTTGCCAAGGAGATATCTAGATAGAGTATCATACCAAGCTCTTGGTGCTTGTTTAAGCCCATACAATGCTTTGTCCAATTTGTACACATGATCAGGAAACTTTGGGTGCTCAAAACCAGGGGGTTGAGATACAAAAACCTTTTCATTTAAGACTCCATTCAGAAATGCACTCTTGACATCCATTTGAAATACTTTCATCTTCTTGAATGAAGCATAGGCAAGGAATAGCCTAATAGCTTCAAGTCTTGCAACAGGTGCAAAAGTCTCATCATAGTCAATACCTTCTTCTTGTCTGTATCCTTGAGCAACCAGTCTAGCTTTGTTTCTTACTACAACACCTTCTTCATTCATCTTATTTCTAAAAACCCGTCTTGTTCCAATGACAGTTTGGTTTCTTGGTTTAGGAACAAGTTGCCACACTTTGTTCCTTTCAAACTGCTCTAATTCTTCTTCCATGGCTTCTATCTAGTCAGCATATTGGAGTGCTTCATTTATTTTCTTTGGTTCCACTTGGGATATGAATGCACTCATGAGAAAAGGAATGTTGTCTGGAACTGGAGTTTTATCAATTTGAAGGCTGATGTAAAGGTCTTTATTGGGTGGAATGATGTGAGTAATGGTGGATTCATCATTGGTTTTGGGAGGAGAAAGCTTAACTGTCTGATTATCTATTTGTTGATTAAGCAAACAGGACCTTTAACAGATGTTCAAATAATTATAATAATATACGATAGTTACAAAGGCCATCCGATGGAGATGAGTATAGGGATTAGTTTAAGTTTAATTATAATTTTAATTGTTAGTTTTATTATTATTTTCGGATTTATAATTAGACAAACAATAATTATATGTTTAGAAGTAGATTTAGGCGTTATTTTCATATTTTAGACTTCTATTATGTTACCATACATGTTAGGGTTAATTTCATACGTGTTTAACTTGTTTTATATGTCTTACAAGTCCTGTTAAACTAGGGTGATGTGTAATTCCGAATTTCACTGTTTGATTAATAGAATTTTGATATTGAGTGTGTCTCTTTATTTCCTAAAAGTGATTAAGTTCCATTTGAATGTCAATTTTCTAGTAATCGTTGGATCAATAGGTTATAAGTTATTGAAGACTGTTCTTCCTGTATTGTTGCGACAATCAACGTATTATTGAGTTTATCCCTTGCTTTCGCTGGTTGGTAATTAAAGCCTGAACCTTGACTTGTTTGGTTGAGGTATTTATTTTTCATTTTTCTTTCTATCCTTATATATTTATTTTTTTTTAAAAAAAAGTTTGATCTCGCATGGCCTTTCTTCAAATTTTCAAGTTCAGATCTTGTTGTTAATTGGTCAAAATCGTTCATTTTTCTGCTTTTTCTTCGTTGCTCATTTGAAAGTTATTTTAAATTATTTTGTATTAGCTTAATGGAGTGATTGGATGGAGGTTGCTAAGAAGACTATAAAGTTTAAAGTCCGTCAAGGTTATAAAGGAAGATTTCAAGTATTCAAGATTTATCTCAATGAGAGGATCATTACGAATATTTTTTACGCGATAATCAAGTTTCGAATACAAACAGCTGCAAATTCGAGGAATTTTTCGAAGCTGGGGAGAATTATGGAGACAAGTATAGGGATAAGTTTAAGTCTAATTATAATTATTATTTGTTAGTTTTATTATTATTTTCAGATTTATATTTAGATAAGCAATAACTATAGGTTTAGAAGTAGATTTAGGCTTTATTTTGATGGTTTAGACTTCTACTATGTTACCATATCGTTTAAAGTTAATTATAGACGTGTTTGACTTGTTTTACAAGTCTTACAAGTCTAATAAAAATATGGTAATGTCTAATTCCAAATTTTAGTGTCTGATTAATAGGATTTTGATATTGAGCGTCTTTTGGATGGCAATTTCCTAGTAATCGTTCAATCAATAGGTTATTGAAGATTGTTATTCCGGTATTGTTGCGACAATCAATGTATTAATAGTATTATCTTTTTATTTGCTTCCGCTGCCTACATCACTATCCTACATCAATGTTTTAGTGTTTGAGAGATAGAATTTTAGAAGAATGTTTGTTACCCATTTAAAGGAGGAGAAGACCTCATTTTATAGGCTTAGGGGGGGGAGAGAGAGGGAAAAGCAAATCAAGTCACTAGCCATTGCTGGGAGTTAATGGGGAGAGGTTACAAAATAAAAAAAGTGAGAGATATTTGAAGGGAAATCAGCCGGATGAAACTCGCGCGAGTCCCCTAAGGGCCTGTGCAAATTCCAGACTCATGGCATTACTTACCCGAGTTTGGATGATAATAGAATGGCAGAAATGACCCAAAAATTAACTCTATTATTCAGTTTAGTCCCAAAACTAAAATAATCAGTCAGAAACTTGACAGAATTAGATATAAATTAACGAAAATCAATAGAAAAGATAAATGATAAAAACACCGTATGAAATCGTTTGTGAGAGATACAAGGTGGAGTGTCTACAGCTCATGGTTTGAAACCAAGTTGAGTGTGCGAGGCTGTTGAGATCTTATGGCACGAGCATAATGCTAACATGTCAGTATGTTCATCATTCCGCTGTGTGCGGGAGAGATGATAAAGTATTTTCACATCCTTGTGCATTTGTAGTGCTAAGTGAGATTACGGCTTCACGGTGGCCCAATGATACTAAGAAAGTTCTTTCTGAAGGTTTTGAGGTTTTAGGTGACATGGTTATATTTTCGTTCCGATTGTAATTACTAAGAATGGGGGATAAACTAATTTAAAAGCAAGGGTATGACATGCAGCACATTGGTATTACAAAAGATAACAAAATTAGTATATATTCAATCAAGTAAAGATTTCACATTGAGTCGTTCATGAATCATATGACACCGAACATTGAAGTTAGAAAGTGAAATCTTTGGAGAGTAGGATCTCAAGGATAAATGTGAATACTCAACTGATTAGGATTCTAGATGGTCACGAATTTGTATTAGAATAGGAGACTTTGAGCTCATTTGGCCGCCGGGGACGTTTAACGATCTCACTAAGTCCCTGAGCCCCCGAGCTCGTGGTCGGGAATGGCCTGTTTTGGGTTAACCCAAGTAATGGTTGGGTTATTTCGTTCAAGTATAACTAGCTTATAATAAAATCCAAAGTTGACAACATTTACTACTTTAACGTGAAAACCTCCATCTCTTTCATCTTGCTTGATTTTATTCCCAAATCTCTGCCTAGTGGATTTTCGATCTAGAAAGGATGGGCATAATGACCCCATTACAACCGATTTTCTCTTTATTTCAAGATTATAATAATCTAAATAGAGAAGCTTTTATTAAATTCTAGCTTTTATAGTAAAATAATTTCCCTAGAATTGTTTATTTGGTACTTTGTTAATGTCTAGATTTATATTCATGATTCTTGTAATCTACTTGATAATATTTGGTAACATACTAGTTAAGTTACTATCTAGATGAGATATGGTTCAAATGATCTATGTATTTGTTAGTACATCATTCGAGACTCACGGGTTAATAGCATGTATAAATTAGAGTAGAACAACTACTTCCATCCAAGTAACGTTTACTTACGCCATGAGAAATTTCTTTCTATTCCTAATTATATTTGAGATATGTCTTTTTATTACCACAATACACGCGGGGACGGTTGGCTTGTTCAAATGCAGGATAACCTTCGACAACACACTCCCACAATATATGCGATGTCAAGATAAAAGTGCTGATTCAGGATATATCAACATCACTGTCGGAAAATATTATAATTGGCATTTCGCCCATTTTCCTTTCCAGAAACGTTTATTTTGGTGTCATTTTTATTGGGGTTCAAAAGATAAAGTTTTTGATGTTTTTAATGAAGATTGGGCAGATTATTGTGTAGCTAAAGGTATGAAAACACTATACAATAATTGCGTGTGGCAAATCCATGCGAGTGGCTTTTATTTTTTAAAGTATACAAATACTGGAAATATATGGGAGAAGAGGCATGACTGGTGATAAATATTTGGTATATGTGTGATTCTGTCTCTATATGGACTAGTGGAGAGCTTGGCTATCATGTCATTAGCATTTCTTTCATATAAACACAGAAGGAATTGTTTCTCAATGTTGTGATTTTCTATAATGTTTTGCATAAATTTAAAACAATATAGTAATGACAAATGATTATCTCATGTATGTTGATGATCATCTTCTCAACATGCAATCCCATCAGCTTATCATTTTTCCCTGTCATTCATCAACTTTTTCAACTCTCTATCGATCATTGCTTTCTCAAACTAACCCAACAATCCCATGCTCTTATCTCTTAGGTCAATCCGTTCAGTTTGATAAAGCTTTAAGTTTCATCAAGACCATTTCTATAGTTCCTGGCCCTAGTGTTTGGGGGCTCTTGTCAATGCTTCTAAGCTGAGATGCTCGATTTTGCTTATAACTTCCTTGTTAGGGCAGAGCTACAAGTTGCTCAATGAGCTCATCTAGGCAATGAATGAAGAAGAATATTCTCATGAAGCTGTATTTTGAGATACATATTCGAACAAGGAAAGGAACATGGTTCGTTAAGCAATAAACAATGTTTGTCAAATATCGCTGAATCTTTTTCTTTTCAAACATAAACAACAAAGACATATCCTTGGAATAATGGAAGATATGAACAAAAACTATTAAAAGAACGTCAAGTTAAATTGTTGCGAAAAAATAATTTATTGTAACTCCCTTGACCTGCTTGCCTGGAAATCACTTCATGCTAAGCATATAAAAGTTGAGTTTGTTTCAGACAATGTTTTTGTTATTTTCTTGATCATGTACAAGAAGAAGGATTGATCCTTACAAGTTTACGATTTCTAGTAGTCATCCTCTCTGGTTTGGAAGAATTTATGGAGATAGGATTATGGAAGGGAGCTTCATCATTATGTTGTAAGAATCAAGAAGTTTAACATCGGTGTTGGTACAGATTGTTAGGACCTAACTATGTAGATACATAGTTATATATGGTTTTGACAAAGAAACATATTCAATGTTATCGACGGACCAAGATACACTCAATGGACATTGGAAAGCCAAGACTTAACTTACCTTTGATAAACCAAACTGACAGCAATGATCAATAAAGACCAATCAATAAATCAATTGTGTTTCATTACAAAAGAGATCATTACATGTCATCTTCCTCAATCCTTGACTCCTACTCATCTAGATCAACTAGCTAAACTTGACAACTAAGAATTTCAACGGCGAGGTCTCATCCCTCGACGGCTATGATCTTCAAAACCAACAGAAATGTTTTATCTATGTGATGACTCAGATGTGCTTCACTCAAACAACTCTCAACAAACATTGCCAAGTCATTTCCATGAAGATCCTCTGCAAAGGTTGCAAATTTCAGCCTTTTCTCATCCAGTCAACAAGGCCCTAAATGCAAACACTATTTCACCCAAATTCATTTACTGCCTTGTCCCCTCCAACGGCTATATTCCAGCTTATAAAAGGAAGCCTCCTTGACTGAAACTACGCCCTTTATCCCACAACTTTTGCAACCTTTCTCACACCCTTACAAACACAGCAAACCTGCAAACAAACATCAAACAACTTCAGACACTTGAGACTGCACTTCAAGTGTATAAACAAATCTTGTAAACCACTTAAGACTGTAATTTAAGTGTGTATTTTGTATTTGCTTAGTAACAAGCAAATCCCTAATTGACTGTACTAATTAGGAAGAGAAAGTTCAAGGAACTTGCCTGATCAATCTTATAACTCTTAAAGGAAACTAGAGTATAGTGGATTGAGCTCACTTGTCAAGATTGATAGTGAGAGTGGACGTAGGAGGAGTAAACTCTGAACCACTTAAAACCCTTGTGTCATTTGGTATTATCACACACAAACACACACACACCCTCACACACTCACTAATCACTTTGTCTTTACATTATTTCACACTATTTATATTCATTTGCACATTACATTCTTGTTATTTAATCGAGTTAATAGCGACGGCTAAGAATTCACCTTAGGCGACAAAGCTTAAGCGTACGATTATCTATTTGTTGATTAAGCAAACATGACCTTTAACAGATGTTCAAATAATTATAATAATATACGATAGTTACAAAGGCCATCCGATGGAGATGAGTATAGGGATTAGTTTAAGTTTAATTATAATTTTAATTGTTAGTTTTATTATTATTTTCGGATTTATAATTAGACAAACAATAATTATATGTTTAGAAGTAGATTTAGGCGTTATTTTCATATTTTAGACTTCTGTTATGTTACCATACATGTTAGGGTTAATTTCATACGTGTTTAACTTGTTTTATATGTCTTACAAGTCCTGTTAAACTAGGGTGATGTGTAATTCCGAATTTCACTGTTTGATTAATAGAATTTTGATATTGAGTGTGTCTCTCTATTTCCTAAAAGTGATTAAGTTCCATTTGAATGTCAATTTTCTAGTAATCGTTGGATCAATAGGTTATAAGTTATTGAAGACTGTTCTTCCTGTATTGTTGCGACAATCAACGTATTATTGTGTTTATCCCTTGCTTTATTTGGTTGGTAATCAAAGCCTGAACCTTGACTTGTTTTGTTGTGGTATTTATCTTTCATTTTTCTTTCTATCCTTATATATATATTTTTTTAAAAAAAGTTTGATCTCGCATGGCCTTTCTTCAAATTTTCAAGTTCAGATCTTGTTGTTAATTGGTCAAAATCGTTCATTCTTCTGCTTCTGCTTCGTTGCTCATTCAAAAGTTATTTTAAATTATTTTGTATTAGCTTAATGGAGTGATTGGATGGAGGTTTCTACGAAGACTATAAAGTTTAAAGTCCGTCAAGGTTATAAAGGAAGATTTCAAGTATTCAAGATTTATCTCAACGAGAGGATCATTACGAATATTTTTTACGCGATAATCAAGTTTCGAATACAGACAGCTGCAAATTCGAGGAATTTTTCGAAGCTGGGGAGAATTATGGAGACAAGTATAGGGATAAGTTTAAGTCTAATTATAATTATTATTTGTTAGTTTTATTATTATTTTCAGATTTATATTTAGATAAGCAATAACTATAGGTTTAGAAGTAGATTTAGGCTTTATTTTGATGGTTTAGACTTCTACTATGTTACCATATTGTTTAAAGTTAATTATAGACGTGTTTGACTTGTTTTACAAGTCTTGCAAGTCTAATAAAAATATGGTAATGTCTAATTCCAAATTTTAGTGTCTGATTAATAGGATTTTGATATTGAGCGTCTTTTGGATGGCAATTTCCTAGTAATCGTTGAATCAATAGGTTATTGAAGATTGTTATTCCGGTATTGTTGCGACAATCAACGTATTAATAGTATTATATCTTTATTTGCTTCCGCTGCCTACATCACTATCCTACATTTTGGTTCAAAAAAATTAAAAAAAAAAAATCTACATTTCATGTTGAAATTGATACCCAACTCATAAAACCACCCATTTCAAGGATTGCATAGGTAAGGAGTAGAAAACACAAGAAAATTATATTATTACTTATAAACATTCAAATCGGCATTTTTAATATTAGTTAATACTTTTTCTGTCCCAAAATACTTGCAGTTTTAGGAAATATTTTTTGTCCCAAAATAGTTTTATTTTTCATAAAACTTTAACACACTTTGCGGGGAAGACTTTCACAGATGTTTTCGAGGTGGCTGCCGGAAGCGTTCCCGAGGTTGATCTGACTTGTAACAGGGTGAGGAGCTTGGTCTCCTTCGCTGTTGCCCTTGGCCTTGGCGGCACTTGAGGGTATAAGCTTGACTGACGGCACGGGCCGGTTGCCGCTGGGGCTGGTACTCGGAAGTAGTGATGAGCTCTGAGCTCGCTTGGCCAGGGCCTCGTTTACCATGAGCAGGCAGTCATCGAGGGTGACCTTGGTGTTGCAGAATCTGATAACAAGAACGGGGTCCTTGGCTTCATCAGGATATCTGGAATAGATGATATTGACGAAATCGTCGTCATTCACTTGATCAGAGGGATTCCTCGTTGCGTGAATCACGTGCTTCCAATTATCGGATAGCTGCCTGTACTGGACATTGAGCTTGACAATTTCCATGGTGTTGGAACCTTGGTCATAGGTGACCTGATCGGAAGGAGTTCCGTCCTCAAAACTGAGCATGTGAATGCGGAGGTCTGCTTGCGGGTCTGCCGCATCTTCGACTCCGGAGAGTCCAGATTCATCGTCATCCGACCGTTCAATCCAGGTGTAGGGACGTATTGCGTCTGGTTGCGTTGCTGGAGCAGCTAGGAAAACATCATGCTCCATGCTTGAGCGGAAAGGCTTAGAGGGGAATCCCTCGTAGAGGACCTTCCATACGACGGTCATACAGTCGAGATGAGTATGACGATACTTGTCGACTTTTATTACAAAGATCTCCTCGCCTGGCGGGGCCAGAGAGTTTGTTTGGAGAATGCTGACGAATCTCCGATTGGAGACTGGGGGTTTATGTGCCCGCATCATGGCGATGTTCAGCGTTTCCTTCCAATCTGCCTCCAAATGTTGGAAACGACAGTTGAACTTGATGTATCGGACTGCTTCAGGGTCTGCCTGCTCGAGTACGTTTACATAGTTAGCATCTCCGGACTCTGAGGGATTCTGATGAGATTTGCCCCGGTAGTCCCTTGGTTGATTCGAAGGAGGTAACCCCGGTGCCTGAGTGCGGGCACGCTTGGCTACTGTCTCGGCTTCGTTTCCTATGAGGAAACTATCCCCTCGGATGACTTCAAGATCTCCCTGCCGGTTAATGAACTTGACGCACTGATGGAGAGTGGAAGCTATGGCTTTCATGTGGTGTAGCCAAGGGCGTCCCAAGAGAGCTGTGAATTCGGATGGAATGTCCATCACGTGGAATTTTGCTGGCACCATTTGGGTTTCGAACCAGAGTTCCAGAGTCACTGTCCCCAGGATGGGACGGGACGAGTTGTCGTAGGCCTTGATAGTCCGAGTAGACGGTATCAGATGGCTTTCATGGATGCGGAGAGCTCGCATCATGCTGAGAGGGAGGACATTAACGGCTGACCCGTTATCTACCAATACTCCGGGGAGTGATATGGTGTTGAGTTTGAGAGTGATGTACAGAGCTTCGTTGTGCCCCGAGGCGTCTCTCGGTAAGTCTTCATCACAGAACGTGATCATGCTGCCATACAGGCGGGAGTCGTAGATCTCGTCTCTATCCGTAGAAGGAGAGTCATCCAGCCATCCATTTCCTGTCTTCCTCTTGCGAGGTAAAGCCTTTACTGGAACCTCAGGAGTGTGCTGAGGCTGCCTGTGGCGGTTGCCACCCTTGGTTAGCACATTGATCGAGTGCGATTGCCAAGCTGTCCTTGATCTTACTTTACCAGTCCGAGCTCGGAAGCTGGACAAATTGAATCTTGGCTGATCCCGCGGAGGGCTAGGCTTCTGACTGGCAGTAAGACTACCAAAATTTGAGGTATTCCGGTGTCCCAGGGTCTGAATTCTGGTTTCAGCTGGACTTTTCGGCTTTCCCACCCCTGTTTGCTCTAAAGCTGCATGGCCTGGAGGCAAAGAGGACTGGCTGGAGTACAGTACGTAGTAGTCGAACCTCCCGGAGGGTTCTCCAAGTGTACCTACACTGGTATCTCCAGCTTCGTATCTTTCTCTCAGTTGCTGTTGAGAGGATTTCTTCTTCTGTTTTCTCGGAGGATTGCTCCGGACAGTTTCTCGAGACTCGTACTCCAGGCAGGCGGAGCAGTCGCAAACATCGTAGCTGATGTGGACATTAGAGGAGGATCCAGCTGAGAGAGGCGGAGAAACGGGTTCTGTGGCACTCTTCTTGGGCACCCACTCAATGGAATTCACGCTGTTATTGTTCGGAAAGGGATTCCCGACTGTATTGGGCCCACGGGGGCGCTCTAACTTGCCTTCTTCTATCAAGTTCTGGATTTCGTATCGCAACCCCAAACAGTTGTCAGTGGTATGGCCGTGATACTGATGGAAGGCGCAGTATTTGCTCTTGTCCGCATTGGCTACGGGAACTTTGGGTTTGTAATTGGCCACGGGCTTAAGGAGACCCTCCTTGATTAACCCCTCCAGCATCTTGCTCAGTGGCATGTCCAACTTGTCGAAGTGTACGGCAGGCTGCTTCTGAGTAGAACTGTTGCTTTGCGGGACTGGGTTTCTGTTACCCGACTGTTGTCCCTGATGGACGTAGTTGACAGACGTATCTTTCCCTTTGCCGGGGGCCGGTGCAGGATTGAATGCAGCTGTTGAGCGGTATCTGTATGGCTGTGCAGTAGCCAACTTTTCCTTGAGATCCTTCTCGAACTGTGAGCCGGCATTGACCATGGCCCGGAGATCTGGGAAGAAATTGTGACTGATGAGAGTTCTGATGGACGGTCTTAAGCAGGACTTGAAGATCCGCATCTGTTCGTCTTTGGAGAGTGGCTCCATGATCTCGGAGAGTTTCCAGCTCCATCTCTTGTAGAATTCCCCAACACTTTCATCCGCTTTCTGCTCAGTGGTGATTAAGTCCTCGCGACTTGTTTCCCACTCTAAGTTGGATCTGTACCGTTCCAGGAAGATGTTACTGATCTGTTCCCAGGTGTGGCGATCCGCAGGCTTGACCCTCAGAAACCATCGTAACGCTGAACTTTTGAGCGTATGTTGGAAGTGGTCGGCCATTTGCTGGAGGGTTGCTCCTTTTGCTCTCATGCCGAGAACGTAGGTATCGACGTGCGTTTGAGGACATTCGGTTCCGTCGAATCGGTCCATCTCCGGCATTCTGAACTTGGCAGGGAGAGGCGTGACCATTCTCGGATCTGTGGATTTGAGCGTTTCCTGCTTTGAGCTGCTCATGGTGGCTTTCAGGTCTTTCATCTGCTCAACCATCCAGGCTAAGGTTGGGTCCAGTGGTGGACTGTGAGGCTCGGCGCCGGGTGCTACCACGTGAGCGGTAGTGATTGGAGGTGGAAGGCTTGGTATATGAGAATATACGGGAGCCTTCTCTGAACTGTATCGGGGTTTGTCCCCGGTGTTTAGGGATTCGTGTATAGGCAACGGGACGAACCCGGGAGGGTATTGAGGGATATTGGCATCCTGAGATGGTCCAGCGGTGCGCTGGTGATATTGAGTGATGGGCGTAGCCTTTGGGATGACCAAAATTGACAGGGTTGCCCTGAGAGGTGGCAACATGGAGCCTAGGTCGGCTGTTTCCTTGGTTGGAAGGCATCCCGTAAGTTGGCGGGGGAGGAACCTGATTGAAGGTTTGGTGAACTGGTTTTGGGGAATCGTCATCCTCGACCAGGACAAAAGTGCGTCGGCGGGGATAGCTGCTATACCTCGCTCATTCAGAAGCTGTACCACGAAATTCTGCTGATCTTCTTTCTGCCTCTTGTGAACCTCACAAGCCCGGATGGCTTCTTCCAATGTCATATCTGTTACCGGTGGCGGGGGTCCTTCCCCGTCACGATTTCTCGGTGAGCTAGACATGTCGGAAATTCTGGCTGAGGGAACCGAAGAACTGTCTGACGCTGCCGTTACTGTGATCCTGGCAAGGCGCTGACCCGGAAATCTGAACCACTTTCTGCTCGCTGCAGGGAACGAAAGGAAGGGTTTAGGCTTCGGAAAAGGGTATTTGGCTCAAGGTTTTCGGGCTTGTGCAATGTGCAGTTACCGATTAAAGTTTACTTAAAGCGCGTTTTCTCAGAGTCCTAATTGGTTGGAAAAGAGCGTGTCTTCTTTTTCGCAACTAATCCTAGAGCTCTAATCAGTGGATCTCGTCACTACGCTTATAAGCCCCTCGTTTCCATTGTAGATCATCTTTCTCAGGACGGACTATCCCGAGCGAGGTCTGATAAGGCAAGCGAGTTCCACCGACAAAGGAAAAAGTGAACTTAAGGCTAGCTGATCACGCAAACTTTCAACGTATGTGACGTACGGGCCACGGTCGAAGTCAACGTCCTTAAGTTAAGGCGGGGATCGTGCCAAAATTTGGGCATGACCTCTCCTGACTCGCTTGTGCGAGAGACCTTAGCTTTTTAGCGTTGGCCAAGTTGTGGCTGGCACGGTACATACGGCGAGGTTTGGTGACACGGCGTCACATTGAACCTTCGGGTATATTTTTCGGCAGAGCTCCGCGTCAAAGTCAAGGCCGAAAAAGCTCAAGACTTCGGGTTGGGAGCTGTTAATGTTAGATCATGTGTTGTCATGAATGTCATCCCAAGTGTTACAAACCAGTGTTGCCACTGGTGTTGCCAAAAGTGTTGCCATTTGGAATTGGCGACACTGAGTTAGTTACTGTATTTTTCACAAATATTAATGGGTAAATTAATGTTTATATAACAGTAGTTAGTCACCTTAAAATGAGCTTGAAATCAGCAACAGAATATGCCCAGGCGAGAATTACGAAGAGGAGGAATTAACAAATAAACATGTGTTTATTTGTTTAATTTATGACCAAGCAAGGAGATATTTTATTCAGCTATTCTGGGGGAGAACAAGTCAGAGTACAAGGCAATCAAAGCTAAGAGGTACAAGCATGAGAAGCAAGAGAAGACTAGGTCTCCTACAATGAAGGCGAGAAGGCTTAAAATGAGGAAACAAACTCAAGGACATTAGGCGATCATTTGAGTAGGCTCCAAGACTTTGTGGCCTATAAATAGTGCAGTGGATCTTCATTGAAGATCATCCAATTCAGAAAACGCAAATCTGCACAAGAAAAGTAGAATTCTGCTCTCAAGTGTTGCCATTCAGTGTCGGCAACACTTTGTCCAACACTCGAGTATTTCATATAGATTTTTATATTTTTGTGAGGTTTTTGAGTGTTTATTTACAGAGAGAATTCGTGTATGTTGTTCCTTATATCAGGGTTCGTTTATCATTAAGGAACAACCTTGACCTTGTATTGAATTCATATTATTAATAGAAAGGTCTTGCCTTTTAGGCACCCATCAAGTTATATATTTATATAACTTGATAAAAATTATATTCTTGTGTATTGCTTTAATTCTTCCGCTGCAAATTATCTTTATTTCTATTGATTTGTGCTTTTTCTAGAATTGGTGAATGTGCTGTTGTTAGTGTCATCAACACTAAGAACAACACCTGTGAGTTTTATCTCACCTTGTGAGTTTCGTCTCATAAGTTCTTAGCCATAGACAATTTCAATTGGTATCAGAGCCTAGCACTTGATATACTAAGTGTTTAGATCCTTTTTGTCATGGCTTATGATCCTGCAAACCCTAATCAAAAGAGATTACCGGTTTTAGACGGATCTAATTATGCTTATTGGAAGATTCGCCTACGCTCGCATATCAAATCAATTGATCTTCGGGCTTGGCGATCTATTTTAAATGGTTATTCTGTTCCAATGC
The DNA here is from genome assembly GCA_022495995.1 of Adenophora triphylla var. japonica. Taxonomy (NCBI): domain Eukaryota; kingdom Viridiplantae; phylum Streptophyta; class Magnoliopsida; order Asterales; family Campanulaceae; genus Adenophora; species Adenophora triphylla. The sequence goes on from JAFEMH010000904.1 coordinate 576,268, forward strand.
TTCCTCCGGATGACGATGGTGACGTACAAGTCAAACCTGAATTCGAGTGGACAATTGAAGAGAATAATCTTGCTAGTTTCAATGAAAAGGCACTGAATGCCATCTATGAATGGGTTGACATGCATATGTTCAAACTCATTCAAAATAGTCCCTCTGCAAAAGATGCTTGGGATACTTTACAAAGATTTTGTGAAGGAGATGGCAGTGTCCGAGAAACAAAGCTTAGAGGTCTCACTAGTAGATTTGAAAGATTAAGAATGGGTGAAAACGAAGACATCTCGTCTTATTTTGAAAAGTTGATTGATATTTCAAATGCTTGTCAAGTATTAGGGAGCCTTTTACAAATAAACAACTTGTTTCAAAAGCTATTCGTACTCTTCCCGAACGTTTTAATATTAAAGTTTCGGCTATTGAAGAGGCCCATAATCTTTCAACAATGGACATCAACTCCTTAATGAGTATTTTGAAAAACTTTGAGTTGAATCTCAATGAACAAACGGAGGCTTCTAAAGGCAAGAATATTGCCTTAAAAGTCGAATCTTCGGACACATGTGTGGACGATGAAGATGAAGTCTTCGAGGAGTTAGATGAAAATACTAGTGTAGCTTTACTTGCAAAGAGATATAATTCTATGGTTAGAAAATTTAACAAAGTGCGTGTAAAGGCTAAGGACCAAACGGCCAAAACCTCTAGTTTTGTGCCAAGGAGAAGTCCTCCTCCAAATCAAAAGGATATCCCACCAAGGCGTGCATCCTCGGAAAGATCCGGTCCGATCCTAAGTACATTGAATCTATTCAATGTCATGCTTTTTCCGGTTGGGGTCACTATGCCAATGAATGTGCTAACACCTTGAGAAAGGCGGGCAAAAACTTGTGGGTATCTCTTAGTGATGGAGAGGAGGAAGGAACGAGAGAAAGAAGAAGAAAGAGTCGGAGCAAGTTGTCATGATGGCCACGGTAGAGGAGCTACCTTCGACCGAGAGTGTTACTTCAAGTGTTGTTCCAGAGTTGACAACACTTGACACAACATTGGTGACTTCTTCGTAAAGTGTTGCCCCAAGTGTCGTTCCAGAATTGGCAACACTTGGCACAACACTCAGCGGGTATAATTCTCTAAATGATCTTAATTTGCATGGTTCAACCGATTTAAATTCGAAAGAGATTATAGAGGATGATCTTGATAAAGATGAACTTATTTGTGAATTAAAAACCTCTATAAATCTCTCCTCGTGGAATGGAAAAAGGAGAATAAGATGGTGGTTTTCTTGAAAAAGGAAAATCAGATCTTAAGAACTCCTTGACTCGGCTAGAAGCTCAACTCGGCAGGAGAGAATTGGATCTTGATAAAATCAAGGCCAAACTCAACCTAGCCAGAATCCACCTTCAAAAACTCAACACGAGTTCATCCAAATTGGATGAAATACTCAAATTGAGTAAGCCTCTCGAAAAGTCGGGTCTTGGGTTCCAAGAATCACTTGAAAGTATTACCTCTTCCTTGTTTGATGTTGAAACTAAAAATTGTTTTGTAAAAGAGCGTGTCAAGGAAAAGGGTAGCACTTCTAGTGATTCCTCCGATCAATCCAATGAGTGTGGATACCGGCCACACAAAGCCGGACATTTAAAACCGGTGCATTTTCCTACAAAAGAAAATGTCCAGCCTTCAAGTGTCGTCTCAAGTGTCGCCGGTTTCTCGTGGCAACACTTATGGCAACACCGGTGAACGTAAATCCAGATTTTCAAAAGGGTTGGTTACCCAAGGAAAACCGAAATGCTATGTTGTTTATACAAACCTTAAGGACTAACATTGCGGGAACTTGGTACTTTGATAAATGGGTTGTTCACGTCATATGACTCGGTACAAAATCATTCCTAGCAGTACCAACCTATTCAAGGAGAGGCTCGGTGACTTATGGTGGTGGAGGCAAGAGTGAAATAGTTGGTAAAGGAACACCGGATATTGTTGGTTTTCCTCCTTTGAAAAATGTCTTGCACGTAGATGGTTTACTTGCTAATTTAATTAGCATTAGCCAACTATGTGATGACAATTTGGAGGTAAAATTCAATAAAAATACACTGGTGGAAGTGTTTGATAACACTAATTTTTGTGTCATGACCGGAATAAGATCAAGTGATAATTGCTATCCGGTTGGTAATAAATCGTGTGCAATTTGACAAAACTTGATGATATTAGGTTATGGCATCAAAAGTTAGGTCATTCTCATTATAGGAATCTTGAGAAGATTATCAAACATAATGCCGTCAAAGGTGTTCCTAAACTAGACCTCAAAAACACCGTGATGTGTGGTGACCGTCAAAAGGGTAAGCAAACTCGTGTTGCTCACAAGTGTTGAACAACACAATGAGCAACACTCAGAACAACACATTGTTTTCACTTCCTACATACATATGGACTTGATGGGTCCTATTGAGGTAGAAAGCTTGGGAGGTAAGAAGTATGTTTATGTAATAGTTGATGATTTTTCTAGGTTTACATGGGTGTATTTCTTAAGAGAAAAATCTCGAAACTTTTGATAAATTTACTCACTTAGCCTCTAAAATCAAAAACATGTTTTGTTCTCCTATTTTTCGAATAAGATCAGATCATGGTAGAGAATTTGAAAACATCTCCTTTTCTACTTTTTGTAGTAAAAGGGGATACACCATGAGTTTTCGAAGACTCAAAACACCACAACAAAATGGTGTTCTTTGAAAGGAAAAATAGGACTTTAATGGAAATGGCTCGTGTTATGCTAATTGCTAGAAATATTTCTAAAGGTTTTTGGGCCGAAGCATTAAACACGGCTTGTCACACTACAAATAGAGTTTTCTTAAGACCCGAGTACAACTATGACACCCTATGAGATTTTAAATGGAAAGAAACCTATGGTTCACTATTTTTATGTGTTTGGGTGTTTGTGTTACATTTTAAATGGCCAAGGGAATACTTAGGAAAACTTGATTCTAAGAGTGACAAAGCCATCTTTCTTGGCTACTCTCAAAACAATCATGCTTATCGTGTCTATAATTTGAGGTTAAAAGTGATTCAAGAATCGATAAATATTGAATTTAACGATTACTTGAGTGCCACAGAGAACCAGTGATGATATACCTCGACTTTACTAGAAGAAGTCGAACAAAGGGCTGGAACAGAACCGATTCAGCCATTGCGGCCACGCATTCAAGTGTTGCTTCCAAGTGTCGCCCGAAATGGCAACACACGAGGCAACACAGGAGAACAGAACAGTGGTGGGAAATTCTGAGAGCAAAGTGACTCAGGAAGAAGAAGATGGATTGGTGTACCATCAAGGCGGAGAGATCCCCACTCGTATTAGAAATTATCATCCCATTACTCGGGTAATTGGTGATGTTAATGAAGGGGTTAGAACAAGGAATAAGGAGCCGGTAGACTACGAGAGATATGGTTAGGTATGTGTGTATGTCCTCCACATACTCTCGGGAATTAAAACACTCTGTTTCGTTTCCTCTCTTGAACCAAAAAATGTGATTGAGGCCTTAAATGATAGAATTACAGTTCAAGCTATGCAAGAAGAGCTTGAACAATTTACCCGTAACGAGGTTTGGTGTTTAGTTCCACGTCCTTTAAATACTAACATTATTGGAACTAAATGGATTTACAAAAACAAATCGATGAATTGGGTAATATTGTTCGTAATAAAGCTCGTCTTGTGGCTCGAGCTATACACAAGTGGAAGGAATCGACTTTGTGAGACCTTTGCACCCGTGGCTAGAATTGAGTCAATAAGACTTCTTCTTGCTATAACTGTTATCTCAAAATCACATTGCACCAAATGGATGTTAAAGCGGCTTTCTTGAATGGGTACTTAGATAAAGAGATCTATGTTGAGCAACCCGAAAGGGTTTGAAGACCCATTCCACCCGGACCATGTATACGAGACTTGATAAGGCCTTATATGGCTTAAAACAAGCTCCTCGTGCATGGTATGGGCGTCCTAACAAGCTTCCTTCTTGAATATGGATTTGTTAGAGGAGAAGCCGATAGGACATTATTTATTCTTAAGGGAAAATAAAGAGGCTTTGTCATTTAACTTTCGAATCTGCATGTTTGAGTGACATAGTTTATGGTTTCCACATCTAAAACATGTTTACAAAATTTTTGTGGAAGGCTATGACATCTACATTTGAGATGAGCATGATAGGAGAGAACTTAATTATTTCCTAGGATTGCGGGTGAAACAATCGAATGATGGAGTTTCATCACTTTCGAACCCAAGTATGCTTTAAGAGCACAGAGTGAAAAGATTTGGATTGGAGGGAGTGCCGAGAAGCTCTAAAATACCTATGGGATCATCTCTTAAGGTAACCCTGAAGATCGAGGCGGGGAGGATGTTGACCCCAACTCTGTATGAGATCCATGATAGGTAGTCTTCTTTATCTTCTTGCCCGATCGTCCAGATATAATGTTCAGAGGCGTAAGGTGTTTGTGCTAGAATATCCAATCTGCTCTAAAATTTCTCACCTAAATGCTTTGTCAAGAAAATCATCAAGTATGTATGCAGGACAAGTGAATTGGGAATAGGTTCACCAAAGACACTAATACCAACTTAGTTGGTTTTAGTGACTACGATTAGGGCAGGGGATATAGATGACAGAAAGGAGGAATTACTAGTGGGGTTGTTGTTTTTTTCTTTGGGGTAATAATCTGTTAGTATCATGAGTACGATCGCAAAAGCAAAGCGTGCTGTTTCTCTCTCGGCTGCTTGAATCGAAGAGATATGTGGCGACGAGGGAGTTGTTGTTCACAACTAATATGGTTACAAACACATGCTTGATGACTATGGTCTTGATAGTAATATCTCTTGACCATGTATTGTGACAATTTGAGTGCTATAAATATTTCCAAAAACCACATGTACATGACTAACTCACGCACTTTAAGCACATTGATATCCGCCCATCATTTTTTAAGAGATTTAGTAGAAAGGATTGATCCAAATAGAGCATATTGATACAAAACATCCAACTTGCTTTGATATTTTGACCAAAGCGCTTGGACCATGAGAAGATTTTCAAGTTTGAAAAGAATCTCTTGTGAAATCTATCTTTCTATTAAATACATTGAAGTGTGCTGCCTTCGGTGTTACCGACTTCTTTAATAGAAATAGTGACACTTTTTGTATGAGATTGTATATTATCTTTAAAAAAAAAAAAAAAAATTTTTAGCTAGTTTAATCCCAAATGGGGGGCATTTGCTTGACCTTTTGTTCTATGTATGTGTACATTCTTAAAGGTTAACATTTTTTATAAAATACCCCTTTGTGCTAAAAAGTGACAAAGTCACTCACATTGTTATTGATATTGAAAAGGCAAAGCTTGTGGAAATTCCCAAAGGGAATATAAATGTAGTGTTTTATACTAAAGTATTAGGGACACATGGAGCTCGCTACTACGGTGTACCTCTACTTGAAAGGAATATAAAACTTACTAATTGTAAGCTTTACACTTTAATAAAAACTTCCTAAGGGCACGGAGCTCGCTACTACGATGCTTCCTTGTAAACTAAATAAAGTGTAAAAAGTGTTAGCTTAAAAATTGCCTAAGAAAGTATGAAGTTATATATGTTAAAAATATCAAGGGGATTTTATTTAAAAATGTTGCACTTGTAATAATGTCACGCAACATTGCTAGTAACACATTAAAGTAGAATTTGCTACATTAATTTTTTATTTTTCTTGTTTTTGTTTTTGTTAATTAAATTTTAAATTTCCAAAAGTCTATTTGCTTATATTTAGAGTTTTGTGAAATTTAAAGGTTTTTAACAAAAATTTTTATTTTTTGTCTATCTAAGTGTAATTTTGTAATATCTATTTTTTAAAGATTCATCTCTTTTTGAATTTTGAAAATACAATTTATGGATATTACTAAAATTATATTTTGAGTTATTATTAAAAATGATAAAAATTATAAAAATTAAAAAAAAAAAAAAAAAAAAAAAAGGGATTTTTTAAAAAATGGCGGTTTATCAACTTGAGTTTGTTGGGATTTTTGAGGAGATAAGAGTGAGATTTAATTAATTTTGACATTGTCAAATCAATTAAATCCTACCAGCTATTCACTCATTAAAACCTCTGGCTAAACCCTCTAAGCTCTCTCTGCTTCTCGTTGCTCTCTCTCTCTGAGGCGGTGAGCAGAAATTACTTGCCCTTTCCACTGTTCTTCGTCTTCTTCATTCTTTTTCAATTCTTCCATGGCAAGCACCAAGAATTCACCCCAAATTTCTTCACCCATGGAAATTTCGCCTCTAGCTCCCTCTGAGTGTTGCCTCCAAAATGTCGCCGTTCCAATGGAGATGTCCCTACTGGGACACTTTCGGCCACACCCCCTCCGACCTCACCCTCATTAGACATTGTTGTCTATGATCGCATTCAAAATTCCCATTCCTATTAACCTTCCCAGGAAGCTACCCGCTCCATACTGAGCTCACCTTCGCCAAAAACCTCCCGAAAAGAAGATCCCGAGAAGAGGAAGGCGGTTTGATGCCTACTCTTCGTCTTTTAGGGGTGGAGTGCGTCGTACATTACTTGAAGAGGCTCAAAACCTTGTTCGAGTCCAAGATTCCTTCAAGCAACGGTGATGATCCGTGAATGTGGAGGATTCTTCAAGCTCGTCTCTCAACATTGTCGTCAGGAAGGTTCGGACCCCGGCTTTTAAAGAGGAGCGAAGGAGCCCTGCATCCCATCTTCGATGAGGATGAAGAAACTTAGTTTGAAGAAGATGAGTAACCCTTAGCTTTGAAGCTCAGTCCAAGTTGAAGAAGAAACGAGAAAATTTACATTGGTGTCGCCCCAAGTGTTGCGCGATGAAATGCGCAACACTGGCTTCTTTACCTATTTTGCCAAGACCCAACCCTTACAATCGAGTTCTCCTGCTTCGTATTCTCCTATTTCATGGCTGAGAGTACACTCTCTAATCTCTCTCGGGATACAAAGTCGGATTATAGAGTCCTTTTGGATTTTATGAACGTCCTTTTCTTTCCACAGGATGAATTTTATGGTGGGGAAACAAATTTAGACAAATTTGTTGAAGATTACGAGAAGAAAATTACGAGATGAAAAAGAATATGTATGTGACTCAATTGAGGGAGTTAGGTGTGTATCGGTTTTGGAGGATGGGGGGATGTTTTTGCCTACGGTGACTAAAGTGTCATCGTACATTGAAAGATGTGGTTAGGAATTTCTATACTCATCTTAGGGATAATATTGATGATAGGAATACACCTCTCTCATTATGGAAAGATTTTTTGTTAGGGGCAATATCTATGATTTTAATCCCTTGATCATCAGCGAACTTCGCGCCTCACTAATATGTCAGAAGATGAGAGATTTGGAATATGATCCTAATGCCTTAGCCACCTTTTAGCTTGGAGGGAGAATCACCATTTGAGTACGATCACTTTAAGGTCTACCCATCTCAACTTCTTTGTTTAGCGTGCTCCACAAGATTTGTATAACAAATTGGCTTCTACGAAATACGAGAACACAGAGTCACTTTTGAAGCAAGCTAATTTGTTGTACAAACTAGAAACAGAAACAAAAGAGTTAACTTTGGGAAGACTTGTATTTTGCTCACCTTGCTTTGCCATGGGCTAAGAAGAAAAAGACCTCCTCCTTCATTTTTCCTTCCCTTATTTTTCCAAGTCCTAATGTATCAAAACCTTAAGCCTTGGAATGGTGATAATCTTTTACGGAAAGACACATGTATTATCGAATTACCAAGCACTTTGCGAAGGTGATAGGCACGGGGAGTTTACCTTGGGTTTTGGTTACAAATGCTCCTCCATTCTTTGCCCACCTTTTTGCTACCGAGTGTCGCCCCAGTGTCGCCCACGGACCCGCATACGCCTTGCCAAGCAGCTTGCTGCTCTGTTATGGTTGATCTTTGCGATGGGAGATTCTTAATTTTTCAGTAGTCAGTGAAGCACATTGACTCGATAATGGTCGGGGGTGGTTGGACATGCGCCTTGACATGATGAAAATGGTGGATTTGATTTCTTCCAAAATAGGGAGACAAGCCACCAAGGCGTGATGATGATGATGGAGTGAGGAATGGTCTTTGGGCCAAGTGGGGCCCGACAGCGAGAGGGAGGAGTGAAAAGGAGAGTTTGAAATGCGAGTTTAAAGATGGATTTGGTTTGAGATAGTGTGGTTGATTTTGCAGAATGGTTTGGAAACAAAAACAATTTTATTTGTTTTATTTTTTAGGTTTGTAATGAATTAAACAAATTTTATTTACATTTTTATTTTGTTTTTCTTTGTTTTGTTAGGTGAATTTTCTTCAAACTTGGATGGATGTTTTGTTGAATGTGTTGGAATGGTTGGTTTAAGATTTTAATAATTATTTTGGTTTAGTTATTAATTTCGTATTAAGGGGAGATTTTTGTAAGGATTTTGATACTTCATTTTTTTCTTAATGGTTGATGTTTTGGATTGAAAAATATTTCAAAACATTGCCTGAAGGTTTATGTTGTCACTATCAAAATCTCGTGGCATTTTTGTGGTTTTAGTTAAGCTTGACTAACTGTTTTTGAAAAGATCATCACATTGGTATTTTGTGAAGAAATCAGTAACTATAGGGAGATTGTTAATGTTAGATCATGTGTTGTCATGAATGTCATCCCAAAGTGTTACAAACAGGTGTTACCCTTTGGAGTGTTGCCAAAAGTGTTGCCATTTGGAATTGGCGACAACGAGTTGAATTCTTGTATTTTTCACAAATATTAATGGGTAAATTAATGTTTATATAACGGTAGTTAGTCGCATAAAATGAGCTTGAAATCGGCAACGAGAATAT